>SJYA01001946.1:66066-83162 GCA_006410615.1 Neotragus moschatus | reverse complement strand
CAAATATATACAAGCAACTCACTTTTCATTTTCATGCATTGGAGAAGGAAATGGCAACCCACTCCAGTGTTCTTGCCTAGAGAATCCCAGGGACGGGGGAGCCTGGTGGGCTGCCGTCTCTAGGGTCGCACAGAGTTGGACACGACTGAAATGACTAAACAGCATAGCAAAAGAAACAAAAAACGGTGGACATATGTATATGTATAATTGACTCACTTTGCTGTACAGCAGAAGCTAACAACACTATAAATCAACTATACTCCAATAAAAAGTTATTTTAAAAAAAGAAACCAAAGATATAGAATTAAAATGGAAAGTTTTGTAGATTTCATTCTTGATAGTTAAGAATCTAAATTTTGAAACAAATATAAGTTGAAGAAACAGCTATAAAAAGAGAAGAAATGACATCTGGCTTCCACTTAAGATGCTGGAAGAGTGCCAAACACAATTTAACAACAAGAAGAAAATGGATAATCTACAAAAGAATACATTTCTTTGAACCCATCAGAGTTGAAGTTGCAAGACAAACAACTAGACTGACATCTGAGAAAATACATGTGCCACCAAAGAGAGACAGGATGCAAGCACTCACTCACTAGTGGTAGAACATGGGAGGAAGACACACAAGACAGTAAGACACATTTGGATAACATGTTTAATGAATTACTAAAGACTGAGTTAAACCATAGAAGTCTAAGAGCTCCAAACACAAGGCAAATTCAAATATAGGCAGAGCCTTTTATCCATGGATCTTCAGCAGGAGCTTATAAGAAAGTTTGGCCCAGAATGAGAGACCAGAAAAAGACTAAAAGCCTTTACAGACAAAGCAGGCTTGGAGGAAAGAAGTGGCCACTAATAGTAAAATGGTTCAAACCCTTACTCAGATACTTCTCCCTGAAGGAATGAAAGCATGATGTTACTGAAGAAAGGATCTCCAACCTTGTCACCCCCAGAACACAGGTGAAGACCAATGGAACCATGGGAAAGCAAAAGAAAAATTTCCATCCCTATGGAAGAGACAGAAAGAAGAGACAGAAAATGGTTCTGGATTCACAATCTTATTCCAGAGTTATTAGAGGGCTCTTAAAATGGGCAAGATGCAGTTATCACTGAGAAAGTCCCATTCCTGAGGCACAGTGAAGTAGACCCAATAAGAAATAAGACAAAAGAGCACTCCTACCCTCTTCCCCACAGGTACAGGAAAGCAAACAGTTAGCAATATGCAGAGAACAGTTTCCAGGTCAAAAAGAGGAATGTGGAGAGACTATCTGGGGAAAGGCCAAATANTTCCTGAGGCACAGTGAAGTAGACCCAATAAGAAATAAGACAAAAGAGCACTCCTACCCTCTTCCCCACAGGTACAGGAAAGCAAACAGTTAGCAATATGCAGAGAACAGTTTCCAGGTCAAAAAGAGGAATGTGGAGAGACTATCTGGGGAAAGGCCAAATAGGTTAGACTTAAAGCTGAAGATAGCAGGAACATAGAGAAAATTCCTCCAGCAAGTGAGATCTATCCTAGGGAGGAAGTAATTCTAGAGGAATTTAAAACTAGTGGTGGGACTAAGGCAATCTTGTTCAACTTCTTACTCAACTGATTCAAAATACTTACT
Organism: Neotragus moschatus; assembly: GCA_006410615.1. Classification (NCBI taxonomy): domain Eukaryota; kingdom Metazoa; phylum Chordata; class Mammalia; order Artiodactyla; family Bovidae; genus Neotragus; species Neotragus moschatus. The sequence continues at coordinate 81,552 of SJYA01001946.1, read as the reverse complement.
CCATCCCAAATAGTAATGGCTTAGTAGAGTAAGAAGCAAGCCTATTTACATACTACTTACCTTATTTGGTGAAAGTTGCTCAGTCCTGTCTGACTCTTTACCCCATGGACTATACAGTCCATGGAGTTCTCCAGGCTAGAATACTAGACTGGGTAGCTTTTTCACTTCTCCAGCAGATCTTTCCAACCCCGGAATCGAACCGGGGAGTCAAGAGATACCTGGAGTAACAGGAAAGTTTGGCCTTGGAGTACAAAATGAAGCAGGTCAAAGGCTAACAGTGTCTTGCCAAAGGAACACACTGGTCATAGCAAACACCCTCTTCCAATAACACAAGATTCCACACATGGACATCACCAGATGGTCAATACCAAAATCAGAATGATTATCTACTTTGTAGCCAAAGATGGAGAAGCTCTATACAGTCAGCAAAAACAAGACTAGGAGCTAACTGTGGCTTAGATCATGAACTTCTTATTACAAAATTCAGACTTAAATTGAAAAAAAGTAGGGAAAACCACTAGAACATTCAAGTATGACCTAAATCAAATCCCTTATGATTATAGAATGGAAGTTACAAATAGATTCAATGAATTAAGTCTGATAGAGTGCCTGAAGAACTATAGGTGGAGGTTCATGACACTGTGTACAGTGTCAAGGAGGAAGTGATCAAGACCATCTCCAAGAAAAAGAAATGCAAAAAGGCAAAATGGTTTTCCAAGGAGGCCTTACAAATAGTTGAGAAAAAAAAAGAAGCAAAAGGCAAAGGAGAAAAGGAAAAATGTACCCATTTGAATGCAGAGTTCCAAAGAATAACAAGGAGAGATAAGAAAGCCTTCCTCAGTGATTAATACAAAGAAATAGGGGAAAACAATAGAATGGGAAAGACTAGAGATCTCTTCAAGAAAATTAGAGATACCAGGGGAAAATTTCATGCAAAGATGGGAACAATTAAGACAGGAATGATATGGACCTAACAGAGGCAGAAGATATTAAGAAGAGGTGGCAAGAATACACAGAAGAGCTATTCAAAAAATATCTCCATCACCCAGATAACCATGATGGTGAGATCATTCACCTAGCGCCAGACATCCTGTTACGCAAAGTCAAGTGGGCCTTGGGAAGCATCACCATGAACAAAGCTAGTGGAGGTGATGGATTTCCATTTGAGCTATTTCAAATCCTAAAAGGTGATGCTGTTAAAGTTCTGCACTCATTATGGCAACAAATTTGAAAATAATAAGCAGTGGCTACAAAACTTTAAAAGGTCAGTTTCTATTCTATTCCCAAGAAAGGCAATACCAAATAATGTTCAGACTACCGTACAATCGCACTTATCTCACACGCTAGCAAAGTAATGCTCAAAATTCTCCAAGCTAAGATTCAACAATATGTCAACCAAGAACTTCCAGATGTTGAAGCTGGATTTAGAAAGGGCAGAGAAACCAGAGATCAGATTGACAATATCCTTTGGATCCTAGACAAAGCAAGAGTATTCCAGAAAAACCATCTACTTCTGCTTCATTGACTATGCTAAAGCCCTTGTGTGGATCACAATAAACTGTGGAATATTCTTAAAGAGAAGGAAATACCAGACTACCTTACCTGCCTCCTGAGAAATCTGTATGCAGGTCAAAAAGCAATAGTTAGAACCAGACATGGAACAACAGACTGGTTCCTAACTGTGAAAGGAACACTTCACAGTTGTATACTTTCACCTTGCTTATTTAATTTATATGTGTAGTCCATTATGTGAAATGCTGGGCTGGATGAAACAAGTTGGAATCAAGATTGCAGGGGGAAATATCAACAACCTCAGATATGCAGATGACACCACCCTTAGGACAGAAGGTGAAGAGGAACTGAAGAGTCTCCTGATGAAAGTGGAAGAAGAGAGTGAAAATCTCACAGACTTAAAACTCAACACTCAAAAATGAAGATCCTGGCATCCAGTACCATCACTTCATGGCAAATAGATGGAAAAACAATGGAGAAAATAACAGACTTTACAAATCACTGCAGGTGGTGACTGCAGCCATGAAATTAAAAGATACTTGCTACTTGGAAGAAAAAACTATGACCAACCTAGACAGCATATTAAAAAACAGACATTACTTTGCCAACCAAGGTCCATCTAGTCAAGGCTGTGGTTTTTCCAATAGTCATGTATGGATGTGAGAGCTGGACCATAGCTGAGCACCAAAGAATCAATGCTTTTGAGCTGTGGTATTGAAGAATACTCTTGAGAGTGCCTGGTACTGCAAGAAGATAAAACCACCAGTCAATCCTAAAGGAAATCAGTCCTGAATATTCACTGGAAGGGCTGATGCTGAAGCTGAAGCCAATAATTTAGGGTAAACTCATTAGAAGAGAGTCCGATACTGGGAAAGACTGAAGGCAGGAGGAGAAGGGGGTGACAGAAGATAAGATAGTTGGATGGCATCACCAACTCAATGGACGTGAGCCTGAGCAAGCTTCAGTTGTTGGTGAAGAACAGGGAAGCCTGCAATGCTGCAGTCCATGGGGTTGCACAGAGTCGGACATGACTTAGCAACTGCACTGAAATGAAGGCAATGTTTGTAATACCCAAATATCATGCAAAATAACATAGCAACTTGGCAGAATTCTTTTGGCAGTGTCATAATGTTCCACGTACCATAACCAGACAATACATTAACCCAACTGTTATGAATTTTTCCAAATGAAATTAAAACTTCTGTTTTAATAAAACACATAGGCAAATATTCATAACAGCTATATTCATAATTGCCCCAAACCAGCAAAATGTCATTCTTCTGATTAAAAGGTATATAAGTGATGTTAAATTCATACAGTAAAATACTGAAAAGTTGAGGACATACTGAAAAGTTGAGGACATACTGAAAAGTTAAGAACAGAAAACTAATAAGACTCAGATCAATTTTGCTAAGTGAAAAATGTTAGACTCAAAAATTCACATTCTGCATGCTTCCAACTATATGACTTTCTGGAAAAGCAAAACTGTAAGGATAGAGAACAGATCAGAAACTTACAAAGATTATGTAGAAGGGAGGGTTTAACTACAAAGTGAAAGAAAAGTGAAGTTGCTCAGTCATGTCCAATTCTTTGCAACCCTATGGACTGACTGTAACCTGCCAGGCTCCTTTGTCCACGGGATTTCCCAGGCAAGAATATTGAAGTGGGTTGCCTTTTCCTCTGGGTTGAAATCTTCCCAACCCAGGGATCAAACTTAGGTCTTCCACATCACAGCCAGACTCTTTACTATCTGAGCCACCAGGGAATCCCCTAACTATAAAGGGCATGAGAGAATTCTGAGTGGTGATGAAACTCTTCCATATTTCAACTATGGGAGTAGTTGCAAAATGTTCCAGTTTGTCAAAATGCTTAGGACTCTATTCTAAAAACAGTTTTACTAATTATGCCTCAGTAAATATGACTGAAAAAAAAAAAAAACAGAGAAGTGAAAGGAGAAGACAGAATCATGTGACATTCAGTGACTCATGACATTTGTGGGTCTTTCTGGGAATCTTGAGTGGATGCTGTCCAATTCAGGAAGTGTACAGCTTGATATGTGTTTCTTGAAAAAACTTTCCTTTATGATTTTATCTGCTTCTGAAGAATCCTGAGAAAATGTCTAGATCCTCCAACAGAAAATGTGTTTAGACGATGTATTGTCTGGCTTTGGAAACCTGGATTGCAGGAATCTATGCCTTATTACTTAACTGCTTTGTTAGTATATAATAATGCTTGCCATGGTCCTTTCTAACAAGGATCAAAATCTGTCTTAACATTAGTATCATTTCTATGAACCAGGTCTCTGGACTGAAGCTCATTCAGAAGTTTCTGTGGTTTATTTACGGGAAAAGATATCTTTATCTATTATTTACAAATCTGGATATACTATATTAAACCTTTACAGTAGTGGATCAACCTGTAAAAGAGCAGAATCAAGGACTGGAGTATGATCTGAGATGTACAGGCTACCTGATGATTAACACATATGGCTATAGGGTATAAATTCCTTTGAGTTCACCTAGTGACCATAAGAGCTAAGAGCAAAGCTTTTGACTATGGGAACTGACAGTCCTTAGATAGTTTTGCAAATTTCAGTTTTAATCTGCCATTCATTCATTTTATTTCACTTACAACTAGACTGACAAGAACAAGGAAGTGTCTAGGTGACAGAACTACCAGAGTTCCTTAATCACTTTTGCACTGAATAAGTAGGAGGCTATCCTAATTGCAGTTCAAACAACTGCCTTTTGATAGGGTAAAGCTTTTAGCCATCAAGAAAGAAAAATAAGAATATGTCAATATCCAGTAGAAGGAGGCAACTGTATGGAAACTGTGCAAATGGATCCTGAGATGTTGGTTTTTATGTACTGCCAATGTTACACTTTAGCCAGAGTTGTGAGGTAGGCAGAGAAGACATCACAGAAAAATCCTCAACAACTTTCAGTGACCAGATACACGAGCAAAGGCAAATAGTGGGGGAAAAACTGAGTAGTAAGTATTCCAGCCCCACTAATTATTTGTTTAGTGCATGCGATAAAGGCACCTGTAGTGAAGAAGTGATTGGTAAGAATGTTACTGAATTTTTCCTCTAGCACTCATTCTCAACTAATGTAGGACAAGAAGGGGTATTGCTTCCTATGAAAAATTTGGAAATGGGTGAAACTATATTTTGGGTTGTTAAAAGTGAGATGAAGAAGTCAACTGACATTTAGTACCTTGAAACCAGGGATGCTGCATCAGTGCACAGGATAGGACTGCACACTAAAAAGCCCAAATGCCAATAGTGACCTCACTGATAGATAATGAAGGATTTTCTATATATACATACCTTATATATCCTAGGAAATTTAGGAAGAACACAAGTTAAAATGTGGCCGAGTAAGGAACTTTGCTCTTGATCTACAAAGTACAACTTGTAGTACAATTTATATTTTCCTCATTGAGACATCTACCCTGATTGCTTCAGAGGGAAAATTCACTTAACACTGTAAAATAAATATGTTCTGGCTTCACTGCTACAGTAATAAGGAATAAGCTTAAAAATTATGGTTTTAATTGATGCAAGGACTTTTAGGATAATCAAAACATGTGTGGTTAGAGGATGTGTTGAATACTTTGGGGGAAGATTTATCTTTGTAATTATATTTTCCTTTGCCTAACCTTAAAACCATTCTTCATATACTAGCACACAGACTAATAAAAAGGCATACTCCAGGAATATTTAGAAGTTGATGGAAATAAGTATAATATTAACCATTCTCCATAGCGTTAAATTAAATGGGACTTCCCTGGTGGCTCAGATGGCAAAGTGTCTGCCTATAATGAGGGAGACATGGGTTCAATCCCTGGGTCAGGAAGATCTCCTGGAGACGGAAATGATCACCCACTCCAATGTTCTTGCCTGGAAAATCCCATGGATGGAGGAGCTTGGTAGGCTACAGTCTGTGGTGTCGCAAAGAGTAGGACATGACTGAGTGACTTCACTTCCACTTCATAGCATTAAATATTGTTTAATATACCTTACTTGGTAGCTTTGTCTTTTAATATCTTTTAAATCAGGTATAAATATATATTTTTGATAAATGAAAACTATTGTTATTTCATAAAGATTCAAATATAGGTTTCTTTAAATTATACTATTTAATGTTAAAAGTTTATAGAATTTTTCAGTGTATAGTCACTAGTCAATATACATATATTACTATAACTAAAACAAAAATAATAAGTAAGGAATATTCGTGTGAAATTCCAAAATATGCAGATCTACAAAGACAAAACATGGATTAGTACTTTTCCAGGACTGAGAGTGGTTTGGATAGGAAAAGAGAAGAGTGCTTGTGATTTTCTTTTTGGGGAGAAGTATTCTAAAATTTAATAGCTATGAATATACAAAAGCCACTGAAGTGTATAATTTAAATGGGTTAATTTTATAATTGTGAATACCTCAGTAAAGCTTTTTTTAAAAAACATATAAGGAAGACTAAATTAAACATTGATACTTCAGTGTCAAGCTGGGTGATGGGGCCATGGCCCAGGTACAGCCACAGTTGAAAGATCCTTTCTGCTATGGCTGCTCAGGAGTTATCTTCTCTGCCTTCCAGGTTAACTGCTTTGCAGTAAGCTTCTAGAAACCCTATTTCAAATAACATGCAGCACTGGGGTGACCAAACCCTCAACCAGAGCTGGGTCCTTGGAGTCTCTGCCTCAAACCTAAGGATAAGGTCCTGGATGGTCACTATGCCCTTGAAGGCCAGAAGAGCCCAACCACCTTCAGAGTCTCTGTTCCTCCTGTCCCTGCCCAGCCCCAGTGTAGGCTCACTCATCCCTTTTAGGAGAACTTTCACAGTGATCCTAGGCTAGGCAGCAGGGACAGGGAGGGACAGTCAGTGATCACTTGGCCTGGCATCACCTGCTTCCTCCTGATCCTGTGGGCCTTGAAATGCATCTTATAAATTTTCAGCTGTAGAAGGGTTTTTATAATTATACATTTTTTTGCAGCTTTAAAACAAATGGAAGTCTTATCTCAATTTTTTAAAGGTGATAATTTGTGTAGCAGAAATAAACACTAGATAAAAACAAAACTTTTCTTTCTACTAAGCTGTTGTATGAAATCATAGGTATTTATACTCTAAATTTACATAAAAAACTGTTGTAAGCATATCAATGTAAATCCTAAGCATTTAGTTTTTATGTAAAGAGAGAAAACTCTGTTTTGTTACAAACTAAACAAATTAACTCTAAAGGTTGTTTGTAAGATTTAGTGTGCAAAATAACAAGACTTTTTGAAAAGAGAAAGTACTTGGCATATTAGATATTAAAACAAAAAATCTGTATATTATTCAGACACAATGAAGAATGAAATAATATAATACCAATTTCAGCAAGATGGATGGATCCAGAGATTGTCATACTGAGTGAAGTAAGTCAGACAAAGACACATATCAATGATATCACTTGTATGTGGAATCTTAAAAAAAAAAAAAAGGTATAAATGAACTTAATTACAAAACAGATATAGACTCACAGATGTAGAAAACAAATGGTTGACAAGGGGAAAAGGGTAGGGGAGGGATAAATTAGGATGTTGGGATTTACATATAAACACTACTATATAAAATAGATATTCAACAAGAACCTACTATATAACACAGGGAACTCTGTTCAATTACTCTATAATGACCTATATGGGAATAGAATCTAAAAAAGAATGAATTATGTATATGTATAACTGACTCACTGCTGTACACTGGAAACTAACACAACATTGTAAATCAACTATATTCCAATGAAAAGAAAAGAAAAAGGAATAAACTAAATGTTCATTATGAGAGTTGGTAATGAAACAAGAAAAAAGTACAAAATAATGGCACAGAGATTTGAAAAACTACATAGAAAAAAACAGAAATAAATCAGATTACAGATTGATTCAAAGTTTTAATTATAAAAAAGCTATCACTAAGCTTTTTTAAAGCTCTTTGCTGACTAAAGTCTGTATGGTCAAAGCTAAGATTTTTCAATAGTCATGTACAGATGTGAGAGGTGGACCATAAAGAAGGCTGAACATTGAAGAATTGATGATTTTGAATTATGGTGCTAGAGAAGATGCTGAAGAGTCCCTTAGATTGCAAGGAGATCAAACCAGTCAATCTCAAAGAAAACCAACCCTGAATATTCACTGGAAGGTCTGATGTTGAAGCTGAAGCTCCAATACTTTGGCTACCTGATCCAAAGAGCCAACTCACTGAAACAGACCCTGATGCTGAGAAAGATTGAAGGAGGGAGGAGAAGGTGAAAATAGAGGATGAGATGGTTGGATAGCACCACTGACTCAATGGACACAAGTTTGAGCGAATTCTGGGAGATGGTGACGAACGGAGCCTTGCATACTGCATTCTATGGGGCCGCAGAGAGTCAGACACACCTTAGTGACCGAACAACAACAAAACAAGGAGATATAAGACTCCATAAACTTGGATAAAGAACAAGACAAAATATTAAACACCTAATAAAATTGTGAAATTATAAAATGCATAGGAAAATGGCAGAAGTTTACCTTAGAAAATAATAAAGTTCTTAAGTTAATGAACATAAAATGTCAAGCTTAAATATGTTAAAAAATTATGAATTTCTGTATGATGCCATAGAGAAAATGTATAAAGAAGTAATCCATTGGAAAAATATTTCCAAAATATTACGAAAATCATGGTTTGGAGACGAAAATGTTGGCCTAAATTAATTTCTAAGTATTGTAACTTCTTTTCTTTAAAGATGTGCTCATTATCTTTTGCTTTTTCTCTGTGTACAGATAGAGCCTTAGAAATTTGTGATTTTGGTTTTGTTTGTTGTTTTAGTGCCTGCTATATACAGTTAATCCTGGGGCAGGCACAAAATTATGTGCAACACCTTATCCTCATTTTCTTAAGAAAAGTAATTCCATAAATGACTAAAGGGAGAGGAAGTCATAGACAAAAAAAAAAAAAAAATACACAATGAATATAAAAATGTTGAACTGTAGAGGTAGTTAGAGTGGTTCAATATAGAACAATAATTAGATAATATGCTGTTTATTATGTTATATTAAGATTGATGAAGCTTAGTGTGGGTGAGGATCCTAGGGAACTCCCATTCTCATGAACTGTTAGAGTATAATTTGGAAGAGGCTATTTGGAAAATACCAGATTCTGCCATAATTAAAAGCTGTATTTATTTTCTTTAAGCTGTTATACCTTTAGAAATGTGTCTATTAGAAAGAGTTGTTGCTTATAGTAACAGAAAAAATATACTCAATATGAATTTAGTTTCAATAAGATGGATACACTAACTTCTACCAATTATTAGCTAAATATGCTTGGGCAAGCTACTTTAACCTGTTTCTATTCTAGTTTCCTTTTCTGAAAGACGAGGATAACAATTATATCTAGGAGACAATATCTTTAAAACTAAATCAGTCAATGTATAAAAAACATTTTGCACTTAGTGTTTTGCAGGTATTATCATGTGGAGCTGAGAAAGCTTTAACCGTAAAGGTACTGACAATGTGTAGGGAAAGACACAGCAACATGATAGGAACCTGGATTAGAGAAAGAGTTAATGTATCAGATGTGCCCATGTGCTTTGGACCACAGTGTATGTTAAGACCTCTATATTATAGCAGCTAAGCTTTCACTTTAATAGAATTATTAATCTATTTTCAGGTTTCTATATGAATACTTTGTCAGGAGATAAAATTGTAAAAATCAAACCATTGATTGTCATTGCTCCTCATCAGGACAATAATATTTGGATGGAAGTTGACTTGAATTTTTAATTCTATGAATATTTAAAATCCTTGACTTCATTTTTTTCTAGTAAGCACTTTTTTAGATAACATAAAAAAATGGAAAAGGAATGATGAAAAATAACAATAGCCCAGTTGTGCAGAATTTCATACAATATGTCTCTTTTAATTCTTATAAGAACTACATTACATATGTATGTGTCACTTTTTAATGTTTAGGACATTGATGATCAGAGGTTAAACAATTTATTTTAAATTATTCTGAGAATATATTTTAAAATCAGGTTTCTTTCATTATGTGCTGAATTTTTTAAGTTTCTTTTACAATAACTATCTGTTCTCAGTGAATGAAGTTGCTCAGTCGTGTCCTACTCTTTGCAACCTCATAGACTGTAGCCTACTAGGTTTCTCTACCCATGGGATTCTCCAGACAAGCGTACTGGAGTGGGCTGCCATTTCCTTCTCCAGGAGGTCTTGCCAAACCAGGGATCAAACCTGGGTCTCCTACAGATGCTTTACTGTCTGAGCCACCATAATATAAAGTATATTTTTTATGAGTGTCTTTACATATTCTCATATTATGATAATGTCTTCATTTTAGTTATCTAATAGCAGAGACATTACTTTGCCAAAAAAGTCCGTCTAGTCAAGGCTATGGTTTTTCCAGTTGTCATGTATGGATATGAGAGTTGGACAATGAAGAAAGCTGAGTGCCAAAGAATTGATGCTTTTGAACTGTGGGGTTGGAGAAGACTCTTGAGAGTCCCTTGGACTGCAAGGAGATCCAACCAGTCCATTCTAAAGGAGATCAGTCCTGGGTGTTCTTTGGAAGGAATGATGCTAAAGCTGAAACTCGAGTACTTTGGCCACCTCATGCGAAGAGTTGACTCATTGGAAAAGACTCTGATGCTGAGAGGGATTAGAGGCAGGAGAAAAAGGGGACGGTAGCAGATAAGATGGCTGGATGGCATCACCGACGCTATGGACATGAGATTGAGTGAACTCTGGGATTTGGTGATGGACAGGGAGGCCTGGCGTGCTGCAATTCATGGGGCTGCAGAGAGTCGGACATGACTGAGCGACTGAACTGAAATGAATTGAACTGAACTGAATAAATGTATTAGGACATTTTTATTGATTTCTTATCTTGTACTTGGCACTGTCCTACATCCTAAGAATTCAGACCCATGTATGGGTACGGTACTGTCTCTCAAAAGCCTGATCTCTGATGATGGCTCACAATAAAATATCAGTCTTAAGCTGACAGGTAAGAGGTCATGTATGTTTCTAATATAATTATGATTCCAAATGACCCAGTTCTAAGTTTTGAAATTTCCTTAAAAAAAAAAAAAAACACTAAATGTGAAAGATTGAATTGGTTAAAAAAAAATAAAAAGAGAGAGAGAGCAAGAGAAAGAAAAAAAGAAAATGGCATAAATAAGCCAAAGCATGGAAAATTCATTAGACCATTTTAAAAATATACATTTTTCCTTCTCTAAAGTTCATATATTTTCCCAATGCTGAACACTTTTGAAGAACAACCATATGATATCAGTGCTTCATTTAGAAATCAATATCCCTGTTCACTTTATGAATTTCAGTGGTTTTTAGGTTTGGGTCTATCAGTGAACATAGTCTTCAGAAGTGCTATTGAAAATAATACTGACAGATATAAGTGAAATATTGATACAACAATGTCTTTTTGTATTTTAAATATCTAGTTTATGCCCAATACTTTTGTGTGGCTTCCATATTTCTTCACTGGGAAGAAAAAATATCTAAAGAAGTGAAAAGTATATATCTTTTTTCATAACTGCTAAGAAACCTTGACTAGGAAGGGACTTTGTAGGAATTAATTTCTATGTGTTTTTACAGTTTTTTTTTTCTTTTAACAACTCATTCTTCTGTTTGTAGGGGTGTTTGTGTGTGTGTGTACATATACACATATATGCACACACACACACACACACATATATATATGAAGACAGATAATAGAAATTGATTCTTAGAAATATATATTAATTTTTACTGCCTGATATGTTCAAAATGCCTTATTAGATGTTATTCCTGGAAGGAACAGACAAATAAAACACTCTCTTTACTTTCATAGGGACTTATACTGGGAAAGAATTATGTATCCTCAATAAAAAAAGTGACTAGAACAGAAATTGGAGAAGAAAAAACGGAAAACAAGCCCTGAGTTGTATTAACCAGAAACTGGTTTGCTATTTTTGATTTACATTTTTTTTCATTCCATACCAGCCATTACTGTAAAAGTAAGTATTGGCTCATCACATTTGGAACTGTTAAAAGTTATTAACATTCCATGACATACCATAGCAAGTATATTTGAAGTTTTTTTAAATTATGCAGCTTTGGGCCAACATCAGAAGATTTTACACTTATTGCATTCATCTGAAATCTAAAGAAAACTTGTATGCTTCCATGAGGGTCATACTATTAAGCTCGGGAAATGATTTCTTCTCATAGTCACAGCAGTGCAATTAGATGAAAACTCACAGAAATGCTTTCTGAGACCTCTCAGCCTCACAAGTAATCCAATCACTGAATAGTATGCAAATGCTCTGACAGGAATACAATCAGGGCTACAAGAGCAAGTAATTTCCATTTCCATTACTGCTTAATGAGAGTGTGCTGTAATTTTAAGGCAGTGGAAATCTCCAGGAAGGGTTTTCTTCTTCTTCTTCTTCTCTTTTTGCTTTATTGTAACTACTTCCGCCAATTAGACTGAGTGAGAAACTATTGCCTTATCTGATCCAAGGAGAACTAACTGTTTCTAAAATGAGTTTTTCCTTTTATAAAAGCATGTTTTGAAGTCAGCTAACAAAAGGATTAAGAAGTAAATGTAACCATAATGATCTGCATTTTTTTCACACTTACAAGTGTGATATTTAACAATCTAGATTCTGTAAAACCTCCTTGCTCTCTATCCTGTCACCCAATCCTCAACTCTTTTAAGATTAAAATACCTTCCAGAGAAAGCTACTTCTTAGGCTTTGAAATTTACTGTGAGGAAAGTTGTTCCCAGGCTGTAGTTAGGCTAGCAAAGGGCACAATTATGAAAATCACCAAATGTCTGAAATGAGAGGACACTTTGAAACCATTATCCACACACTGTATTTCTCCTTCATTCTACAAATGAGATGCAAAGAGGTTAAAATTATCTACCCAACTGTTCACAGAGAGCTCTTATTGGAGCCACCTCTCAAGCTTCTTGATTTGGAGTTAATTAGGTTCTTCTGATTTCTTCCCAAAGTTCACATTCCTTTCTTCCTTGCATAAAGACCCCATAGTATTAATAGTTACTACTTATTATTTAATCGATGTGAATTTACTATATGTGAATTGTGCTATGCTTTGTATCTTTAATGCTGAAAACAGCCTGTGAAATAGTCATAATTATTTACCCCCTTTATGAAGTGATTAGACAAGTCCTCATAGATGATATACTATGTGCAGAAGCGCTGATCAGAATCAGGTTTGGCATGGTATGTGACTGTATTGATGGTTTGAGTCAAGTCACTGTCTGTCTTGGGCTTTCTAATGAGGATCTGGCCACCACCGGCTAATCATCACCCAGAAAGTGTTCGGCAGGGCAAAGTCTGGATGGCTCCTTCCAGCTAGTTTATAGACTGTGTGATGTCCTTTGAGTTGCTCCCTCTTGACAACTGAATTCACACAGTGTGATAACCTAGTGACTGCACTGTTTTCATCAGTCACATTTTTATAAATAGGTTGACTCATTCATCAGAGAAGGCGATGGCACCCCACTCCAGTACTTTTGCCTGGAGAATCCCGCTGATGGAGGAGCTTGTTGGGCTGCAGTCCATGGAGTCGCTAAGAGTCGGACATGACTGAGCGACTTCCCTTTTCTCTCTATGAAGTGAAGTAATTATCCCTTTATGAAGTGATCTGGAATGTTTAAGTGACTTTCTTCAAGTTGCACAGTAAGTGATTGTATCAGGAAAATGAACATGTGTCTATATGACTCAGGACTTCCCTGTTGGCTCAGCTAGTAAAGAATCTGCTTGCAATGTAGGAAACTCAGGTTCAATTCCTGGGTTCGGAAGATGTCCTGTAGAAGAAAATGGCAACCCACTCCAGTGTTCTTGCTTGGAGAATTCCATGGACAGAAGAGCCTGGAAGGTTACAGTCCATGGGAGTCACAAACAGTTGGACATGACTGAGCAACTAACACTTTCACACTGTATGACTCAAAGTCTAAGCTTGTAAAGATAACTGGAAACTGGCTCCAATAACATTTTGTGCTTAAGTTGCCCTACCTCTTGGGTACAGATATATCACTTCCCTGTAAAGGTCAACTTCATTAAAATAAATAATTTCGTACAAATCCTTCACTTTGAAGCTAAACAAAACTGGATTAAGGCAGAAGATTTTTATTAAAGATTCACTGAGCATGGCCCTGCCATCAGAGTAAAGTACAGCTTTACCTACAACAAGTCCCTCCCCCCAGGAAGCTTCTACAAGCCTCCACACTTCATCTATCAGAGCATCTATGCAGACAGCATGAAAACCACAACCACAGAAAACTAACCAAACTGATTGCATGGAATACAACTTTGTCTAACTCAGTGAACTGTGAGCCATGCTGTGTGGGGCCATCCAAGATGGATGGGTCATGGTGGTGGGTTCTGACAAAACGTGGTCCATAGGAGAAGGGAATGGCAAAACATTTCCCTTGCCTTGAGAAAATCATGAACTGTATGAAAAAGCAAAGAGATATGGTACTGAAAGATGAACTCCCTGGGTAAGTAGGAGCACAATACTCTATTGGAAAGGAGTGGAGAAATACCTCCAGAGCAATGAAAAGGCTGAGCCAAAGTGGAAACAACAGCCAGTTGTGGATATGTCTAGTGGTGAAACTAAGTCCAATGCTGTAAAGAAAAAATATTGCATAGGAACCAGGGATGTTAGGTCCATGAATCAAGGTAAATTGGAAGTGATCAAACAGGAAATGGCAAGAGTGAACATTGACATCTTAGGAATCAGTGAACTAAAATGGACTGGAAAGGGCAAAATTTAATTCAGACGACCATTATGTCTACTCCTGTGGGCAAGAATTCCATAGAAGAAATGGAGTAGCACTCATAGTCAACAAAAGAGTCTGAAATGCAGTACTTGAATGCAATCTCAAAAATGACAGAATGATCTTGTTTCTTTCCAAGGCAAACCATACAATATCACAATAATCCAAGTCTATGCCTCAACCACTGATGTTGAAAAGCTGAAGTTGAATGGTTCCCTGAAAAAACTATAAGATCTTCCTGAACTAACACACAAAAAAGGTGTCCTTTTCATCATAGGGGACTGGGATTCAAAAGTAGGAAGTCAAGAGATACCTGGAGTAACAGGCAAGTTTGGCCTTGAAGTACAAAATGAAGCAGGGGAAAGGTTAACAGAGTTTTCCTAAGAGATGCATTGGTCATAGCAAACACCCTCTTCCAGTAACAGAAGAGACAATGCTACACATGGGCATCATCAGATGGTTAATACCAAAATCAGATTGATTATATTTCTTGCAGTTGAAGATGAAGAAGCTCTTTATAGTCAGTAAATACAAGACTGGATACTGACTGTGACTAATATCATGAACTCCTTATTGCAAAATTCAGACTTAAATTTAAGAAAGTAGGGAAAACCACTAGGCCATTCAAGAATGGCCTAAATCAAATCTCTTATGATTATACAGTGGAAGTGACAAATAGATTCAATTCATTAGATCTGATAGACAGATGGCTTGAAGAACTTTGGAGAGAGGTTCATGACATTATACAGGAGGCAGTGATCAAAATCATCCTCAAGAAAAAGAAATGCAAAAAGGCAAAATGATTATCAGAAGAGGCCTTACAAATAGCATAGAAAAGAAAAGAAACAAAAGGCAAATGATAAAAAGTAAGATATATCCATTTGAATGCAGAGTTCCAAAGAATAGCAAGGAAAGAGCAGAAAGCCTTCCTAAGTGAACAATGCAAAGAAATAGAGAGAAACAATAGAAGGGGAAAGACCAGAGATCTCATCAAGAAAATTAGAGATACCAAGGGAACATTTCATGCAAAGACGGGTACAATAAAAGACAGAAATGGTATGGGCCTACAGAAGCAGAATATATTAAGAACAAGTGGCAAGAACAGAAGAACTACAAAAAAAAAAAAAAA
>SJYA01001946.1:11082-65926 GCA_006410615.1 Neotragus moschatus | reverse complement strand
AAAAAAAAAAAAAAAAAAAAAATAACTTAATGACCAGATAACCACAGTGATATTGTCACATACCTAGAACCAGACTCTGGAGTGTGAAGTTAAGTGGGCCTTTGGAGGCATCACTATGAACAAATCTAGTGGAGGAGATGCGATTCCAGCTGAGTTATTTCACATCCTAAAAGATGATGCTGTTAAGTGCTGCACTCAATATGCCAGCAAATATGGAAAAATTACCAGTAACTACAGGATGGGGAAAAGATCAGTTTCATTCCAATCCCAGAGAAAGGGATACCAAAGAATGTTCAAACTACTGGACAATTGCACACATTTCACATGTTAACAAAGTAATGCTCAAAATTCTCCAAGCCAGGCTTCCACAGTACTTGAACTGAGAACTTCCAGATGTACAAGCTGGATTTAGTAAAGGCAAGGGAACATGAATTAAATTGTCAACATTATTTTGATCATAGAAAAAAGCAAGAGGATTCCAGAAAAATATCTACTTCTGCTTCATTGATTATACTAAAGCCTTTGACTGTATGGACCACAGCAAACTGTGGAACATTCTTAAAGTGATGGGAATACAAGACCACCTTACCTGCCTCCTGAGAAATCTGTACACAGGTCAAGAAGCAACAGTTAGAACCAGACATGGAACAATGGACTGGTTCTAAATTGGAAAAGGAGTATGTCGAGGCTGTATATAATCACCCTGCTTATTTAACTTATATGCATTTCACATTATGTGAAATGCTGGGCTGGATGAAGTACAAGCTGGAATCAAGACTTCTGGGAGAAATATCAATAACATCAGACATGCAGGTGACACCACTATTATGGCAGAAAGTGAAAAGATACCAAAGAGCCTCTTGATGAAGGTGAAAGAAGAGAGTGAAAAAAGCTGGCTTCAAACTCAACATTCAGAAAACTAAGATCAAGGCATCTGGTCCCATCACTTCATGGCAAATAGATGGGGAAACAATGGAAACACTGACAGACTTTATTTTCTCGGGTTTCAAAATCATGTGGACAGTGACTGTAGCCATGAAATTAAAAGATGCTTGCTCCTAGGAAGAAAGTCTATGACAAATCTAGACAGCATACTCAAAAGCAGAGACATTACTTTGGCAACAAATGTCTATATAGTCAAAGCTATGGTTTTTCCAGTAGTCATGCATTTATGTGAGAGTTAGACCATAAAGTGGAGAAGGCAATGGCACCCCACTCCAGTACTCTTGCCTGGAAAATCCCATGGATGGAGGAGCCTGGTAGGCTGCAGTCCATGGGGTTGCTAGGAGTCAGACACGACTGAGTTACTTCCCTTTTACTTTTCACTTTCGTGCATTGGAGAAGGAAATGGCAAGCCACTCCAGTGTTCTTGCCTGGAGAATCCCAGGGATGGAGGAGCCTGGTGGGCTGCCATCTATGGGGTCACACAGAGTCAGAAACGACTGACGTGACTTAGCAGTAGCAGCAGCAGTAGACCATAAAGAAGACTGAGCATGAAAGCGTTGATGCTTTTGAACTGTGGTGTTGGAAAAGACTCTTGAGAGTCCCTTGAACTGCAAGGAGATCCAACCAGCCCATTCTAAAGGAGATCAGTCCTGAATGTTCATTAGTAGGACTGAAGATGAAACTGGAGCTCCAATACTTTGGCCACCTGATGTGAAGAGCTGACTCATTAGAAAACACCCTGATGCTGTGAAAGATTGAAGGCAGGAGGAAAAGGGGATGATAGAGTATGGGAAGGTTGGATGGCATCTCTGATTCAAGGGACATGAGTTTGAGCAAGCTCAGGGAGATGATGAAGGACAAGGAAGCCTGGCATGCTGCAGTCCATGAGGTCACAAAGAGTCGAACACAACTGAGATACTGAAGAACAACAAAAAGACTAAGCAAAATACCTCCCTGGTGGCTCAGTGGTAAAGAATCTGCCTGCAATGCAGGAAACCTGGGTTTGATACCTGGGTTGGGAAGATCCCCTGGAGAAGGGAAAGGCTACCCACTCCAGTATTCTTTCCTGGAGAGAATTTTGTGTATAGTCCATGGGGTTGCAAAGAGTTGGACATGACTGAATGATGTTCACTTCACTTTACATACTTCATAATATACCATACTGTACAGANTTGGGAAGATCCCTTGGAGAAGGGAAAGGCTACCCACTCCAGTATTCTTTCCTGGAGAGAATTTTGTGTATAGTCCATGGGGTTGCAAAGAGTTGGACATGACTGAATGATGTTCACTTCACTTTACATACTTCATAATATACCATACTGTACAGAATGCATGATTTGGCAAAACTCTTTAAATTGGTCTATTATCAATCTTTTAGCCATATATATATGGGAACTATTTATAAAAATATATTCCCTTCAATATTGTTTAAAATATGTTCAATTCAGTAAATAGCTTAGTAAATTCCCAAGTGTGACACATACTTCTTTTTTTTCTTTTTTTCTGGTAATGATATATTTTTCCTTCCAACTTAAAATCTCTCACATAAGAATATCTAATGTCTATTTATGATTTTCACCTACATAGCCACTTTTTTCTACCTGAAATATATATATTAGTATATCTTAATCTGGAAAAGGTNCGATGGACATGAGTCTGAATGAACTCCAAGTGTTGGTGATGGACAGGAAGGCCTGGCGTGCTGCGATTTATGGGGTCGCAAAGAGTCGGACACGACTGAGTGACTGAACTGAACTGGTTAGAAAGTCAATACATGTATTTTAAGGAGACACAATTCAGCCCGTTACACCTTCCATATGTTTCCAGAATAAATAAAGCTTTCATATATATATATTCACATATATATGTATATATGAATTTTTATATCACATATACCTTATAAAATATGCCATTATATATACACTTGTGAATATAATTAGTATAGCATTGTACTTAAGGGCATAGAGCCAAATTGCCTGGTTTTGCATCCTAGATCCACTACTTATGACATGTGATTGACAGGTTAATAAAGTTTTTAGAGCAAGATATACTATATACTAAATAGTATATTTTCTAGAATATTGATAAGGGTGATGATATATTTCTAAATTTGTATGGTGTTTTTGAATTTTTTTTTTTTTGCATTATTTTGTTCACAAGTGATATTAGTCTATTTGGTAGACAGAATAATGGCCATGCAAAGATTCCACACTCAATGGACATGGCTTTGGGTGGACTCTGGGAGTTGGTGATGGACAGGAAGGGCTGGCATGCTGCGGTTCATGGGGTCACAAAGAGTCGGACATGACTGAATGACTGTACTGAACTGAACGAAAGATCCCCACTCTAATTTCTTGAACCTGTGAATACAGTTTGTTACATGGCAAAGAAGATGTTAAGGTATTTGATGCAGTTAAGGTTGCTAATCAGCTGATATTAAATTAAGGATAGCACATTGTATTATTCAAGTGGATCCTATATAATCACAATGATCTTTAAGTATAGGGGAAAGAAGCAGAAGAGTCAAAATTAGACTGATGTGGCATAAGGACTCAGTCATTTATTGCTGGCTTTGAACTTTGAAGGAGTCCACAAGCCAGAAATGTGGGTAACCTCTAGAAATGAGAAAAGGCAAGAAAATAGATTCTCCCTTAGAACTTCCTGAAGGGAATAAGCTCTTGATTTTAACTCAGTGGGACATATTTTGAACTATAACTTAAAATAACTAGTATTGTTTCTTCTCTTATTTTTAATTGATGAATAATTACAATATTATTTTAGTTTCTGCCATATGTCATCATGAATAAGCCATAGATACTCATATGTCCCCTCCCTCTTGAACCTCCCTCTCACCTCCTGCCCTCTATGTTGTCATAGTTTACCAGATTAGAGCTCCTTGAGTCATACAGCAAATTACCACTGGCTATCTATTTTACAAGGGCTTCCCTTGTGACTCAGCTGGTAAAGATTCCACCTGCAATGTTGGAGACTTGGATTTGATCCCTTGATTGGCAAGATCCTTGGAGAAAGGAATGGCTACCCACTCCAGTAGTCTAGCCTGAAGAATTCTATGGACTGTGTAGCTAGCAAAAAGTTGGACACACTGAGAGACTTTCACTATACACTATAATGTGTACTTCTCACTTCCACTGTATAATCATAAGTGATTTGATTTAGGTCATACCTAAATGGTCTAGGGGTTTCCCCTACTTTCTTCAATTTAAGTCTGAATTTGGCAATAAGGAGTTCATGATCTGAGCCACAGTCAGCTCCTGCTCTCGTTTTTGCTGACTGTAGAGAACTTCTCTATCTTTGGCTTCAAAGAATATAATCAATCTGATTTTGGTGTTGGCCATCTGGTGATGTCCATGTGTAGCGTCTTCTCTTGTGTTTTCAGAAGAGGGTGTTTGCTATGACCAGTGTGTTCTCTTGGCAAAACTCTATTAGCCTTTACCCTGCTTCATTCTGTACTCCAAGGCCAAATTTGCCTGTTACTCCAGGTGTTTCTTGCCTTCCTACTTAAGCATTCCAGTCCTCTATAATGAAAAGGACATCTTTTGGGGGTGTTAGTTCTAAAAGGTCTTTTAGGTCTTCATAGACCCATTCAACTTCAGCTTCTTCAGTGTTACTGGTTGGGGCATAGAGTTGGATTACTGTGATTGAATGGTTTGCCTTGGAAATGAACAGAGNGCCTTCCTACTTAAGCATTCCAGTCCTCTATAATGAAAAGGACATCTTTTGGGGGTGTTAGTTCTAAAAGGTCTTTTAGGTCTTCATAGACCCATTCAACTTCAGCTTCTTCAGTGTTACTGGTTGGGGCATAGAGTTGGATTACTGTGATTGAATGGTTTGCCTTGGAAATGAACAGAGATCATTCTGCCGTTTTTGAGATTGCATCCAAGTACTCCATTTCAGACTCTTTTGTTGACCATGGTGGCTACTCCAAGAGATTCCTGCCCTCAGAAGTAGATATAATGGTCATCTGAGTTAAAGTCACCCATTTCAAATAGGAAAAGTAGTACATCAAGACTGTATATTGTCACCCTACTCATTTAACTTATATGCAGAGTATATCATGAGAAACGCTGGGCTGGAAGAAGCACAATCTGGAATCAAGATAGCTGGGAAAAATACCAATAGCCTCAGATATGCAGATGATATCACCCTTATGGCAGAAAATGAAGAAATAAAAAGTCTCTTGATGTGCCAGGAGCCAGCGTGAGGAATCCTGCCGATGGCAAAGGTCATGAGAAAGGAAGCCAGACATACGCAAAGGCATGATCTGGCTTCAAGGGTTCCCCCTGGGTTTTCCTGAACATCTACCCCCTCCCCCCAAGCCAGAGTCTGCCTGCCTTATTGTACTTTGCTTTCCACACACCACCACTTTTCTCTGGAAAAAGTTAACTTAGAGCACCAACTGGTCTCCTGCATATAAAAGGAATGTCTCGGCTTAAACCCCTTTGATGGCTTTCTAACTTACCTGACCAGTCTGCCTGGACTTTTACAACTTGTGAATTGTTTACAGCCCCCCAACCTCGAGAGGCATGATGCTTAAAGCATCTTAATGACACAGAGCCTTTTTTAAAGAGTTAAAAATTATATTGGTAACGAGTTTCACTGTTGACTCAATGACTGCAGCCAGGCCTCCATACTCTTTATCTTTTAGACACCTGAAGGATATTAATCAATGTAATTGGGATATAGAAAAAAGAATATAGTAGTTTGGATATTAGCAACACTAGAGTTTTGAGTTAATTACTTTTCTCTTTGTTATAAATCACTGTACTTTTTTCATTGTTATAAATTGTTGTGTCCTTGCTATGTAAGAATGTAACTTTATTTAGTGCTTTCTGAGAGTGGCACCAGACTTTGGGAAGAACAACACTATTAAGACAAATAAGTCTTCTGGTAGACAAACTCTTATCAGAAAAGGGCCATATAATGCTAATTGGCCTTCTGGCCAGAAGATGATGTAAATCACCTAAGACTTGTGTATACAACTAGGTATGCAGAGAGAAAGCTTAGCCTCGATGAGTCAGGGCTGCTGACGCTGCATAATTTTATATTATCCATTGGTCTCTATGTACAAAAAAAAGTATAAAAGGCCTTTCTGGACAATAGAGGATGGGCCAGTCATTGGAGAGACCGGTTTCCCCGAGTCTTCTTTACTCTGTTTTCTGGCTGAATTCCCATCTGGGGCTTGAAGGCTCGCCATTTCTACTTACTTGCCCTGGCTTCTAAGATCCACGAGAGAGGGAGCCCAAGGCAGGGCACCCTCCACTATTCAAACAGGCACCGGTGGCCTAATGTAGATGGTGCAAAACTCTTGTCCTTGTCCTGAGGTTTTATTAGCTTTCCACATGAACCAAGTTATTCAGCCTCTTTTCTCCACTAATTTTTCTACTATACTATTTTTTCTGAATCTCTCTTTATATTTCTAAATAAATAAGTTTTTCCTCACCTACTCTGTCTCCCCTTCTAATGACCCTGGATCCACAGGGGCTGGACCCTGGCATTGATGAAAGTGAAAGAAGAGAGTGAAAAAGTTGGCTTCAAGCTCAACATTCAGAAAACAATGATCATGGCATCTGGTCCCATTGCTTCATGGGAAATAGATGGGGAAACAGTCCAAACAGTGTCAGACTTTATTTTTCTGGGCTCAAAAATCACTACAGATGGTGACTGCAGCCATGAAATTGAAAAATGCCTACTCCTTGGAAGAAAAGTTATGATCAACCTAGATGGCATATTGAAAAGCAGAGACATTATTTTGCTAACAAAGGTCCGTCTAGTTAAGGCTATGGTTTTTCCAGTAGTCATGTATGGATGTGAGAGTTGCACTGCGAAGAAAGCTGAGAACCAAAGAGTTGATGCTTTTGAACTGTGGTATTGGAGAAGACTCTTGAGAGTCCCTTGGACTGTAAGGGGATCCAATCAGTCCGTTCTAAAGGACATCACTCCTGGATGTTCTTTGAAAGGAATGATGCTAAAGCTGAAACTCCAGTACTTTGGCCACCTCATGCAAAGAGTTGACTCATTGGAAAAGACTCTGATTCTAGGAAGGACTGAGGGCAGGAGGAGAAAGGGACAATAGAGGATGAGATAGTTGGATGGCATCACCGACTCAAAGGACATGAGTTTGAGTGAACTCTGGGAGCTGGTGATTGACAGGAAGGCCTGGCATGCTGCAATTTATGGGGTCACAAAGACTTGGACAAGACTGAGCAACTGAACTGAACTGAATAATGTATATGCTACTCTTCAGTCACTAAAATGTTGGCAACTAATTATGCAGCTATAGGAAACTAATGCAGATCTCAGAATTTCAAAGTGGGATGATTCTTTAACAAATAACTGTAAATGTGAACATGGCTTTGGAACTGGACAATGGTCAGAGGCTAAAGTATTCTGAGCAACATGGAAAAATAAAAGCTTAGATTGCCTTCAACCGTTTAGTAGAAATATGGATGTTAAAAATTTTGCTGGTGAGAACTCAGAGGAAGTGAGGAAGAGGGTAGAGAAAACTTTATGAGCATTATATTTCACACTAGGATTTGAAAACCTGTACCACATCATCCTTCACATAACAGAATTATAGCTCTATTTAGGAGAAGCATAGGTTCACAAAAATTTTAGGGAGTGGAATATTTAATGTACAAGGTGCACAGAATAGAAAATAATATCCCTAATTTAGGGATAACTTCAGTTCAGTTCAGTCCCTCAGTCTGGTCCAACTCTGCAACCCCATGAATCACAGGATGCCAGGCCTCCCTGTCCATCACCAACTCCTGGAGTTCACTCAGACTCATGTCCATCAAGTCAGTGATGCCATCTGGCCATCTCATCCTCCGTCGTCCCCTTCTCCTCCTGACCCCAATCCCTCCCAGCATCAGAGTCTTTTCCAATGAGTCAACTCCTGGCAGTGAGGTGGCCAAAGTACTGGAGTTTCAGCTTTAGCATCATTCTTTCCAAAGAAATCCCAGGGCTGATCTCCTCCAGAATGGACTGGTTGGATCTCCTTGCAGTCCAAGGGACTCTCAAGAGTTTTCTGTAACACCACAGTTCAAAAGCATGAATTTCTCATTGCTCAGCTTAATTCACAGTCCAACTCTCACATCCATACATGACCACTGGAAAAACCATAGCCTTCACCAGACAAACCTTTGTTGGCAAAGTAATGTTTCTGCTTTTCAACATGCTATCTAGGTTGGTCAGAACTTTTCTTCTAAGAGATCAGTTCAGTTCAGTTCAGTCACTCAGTCATGTCCGACTCTTTGTGACTCCATGAATCGAAGCACGCCAGGCCTCCTTGTCCATCACCAACTCCCGGAGTTCACTTAAACTCATGCCCATTGAGTCAGTGATGCCATCCAGCCATCTCATCCTCTGTCGTCCCCTTCTCCTTCTGCCTCCAATCCCTCCCAGCATCAGAGTCTTTTCCAATGAGTCAACTCTTGGCATGAGGTGGCCAAAGTACTGGAGATTCAGCTTTAGCATCATTCCTTCCAAAGAAATCCCAGGGCTGATCTTCAGAATGGACTGGTTGGATCTCCTTGCAGTCCAAGGGACTCTCAAGAGTCTTCTCCAACACCACACTTCAAAAGCATCAATTCTTTGGAACTCAGCCTTCTTCACAGTCCAACTCTCACATCCATACGTGACTACTTGAAAAACCATAGCCTTGACTAGACAGACTTTATTTGGCAAAGTAATGTCTCTGCTTTGGAATATGCTGTCTAGGTTGGTCATAACCTTTCTTCCAAGGAGTAAGCGCCTTTCAATTTCATGGCTGTAGTCACCACCTGTAGTGATTTTAGAGCCCCCCAAAATAAAGTCTGACACTGTTTCCACTGTTTTCCCGAGGAATGCAAATCAAAATTACTTTGAGATGTCAATACCACATCCATCAGAAGAGCCATTATCAAAAATTCTACTAACAATAAGTACTGGAGAGGGTGTGGAAAAAAGGGAACCCTCTCACTCTGCTAATGGGAATGAAAATTGGTACAGCCACTATGGAGAACTGTATAGATGTTCCTTAAACAAATAAAAGTAGAACTAGCATATGACCAAACATATGCCACTCCTGGGCATTTACCTGGAGAAGACTACAATTTAAAAAGACACAGACACCCCAGTATTCACTGTAGCACTATTTATATTAGCCGGGACATGGAAGTAACCTAAATGCCCATCAACAGGGAAGTGGATAAAGAAAATGCAGTAAATATATACAATAGAACATTACTTAGCCATAAAAAGGAATGAAATTTTGTCATTTACAGAGTTGTGGATGGGCCTAGAGATTGTCATAGAAAGAGAAGTCTGAAAACAAAAAATAAAAATCATTTATTAACACATATATGCAGAATCTAGAAAAATTGTAAATATGAGCTAATTTGCAAAGCACAAATAGAGACACTGATGCAGGGATCAAATGTATGAATAAAAAGGAGAAAGAGGTGGGTGTGGGGTGGATTGGGAGAATGAGATTGGCATATGTATACTGCTGCTGCTGCTGCTGCTGCTGCTAAGTCGCCTCAGTCGTGTCCGACTCTGTGTGACCCCATAGACAGCAGCCCAACAGGCTCCCCCGTCCCTGGGATTCTCCAGGCAAGAACACTGGAGTGGGTTGCCATTTCCTTCTCCAATGCATGAAAATGAAAAGTGAAAGGGAAGTCATTCCATCATGTCTGACTCTTTGCGACCCCATGGATTGTAGCCCACCAGGCTCCTCAATCCTTGGGATTCTCCAAACAAGAGTACTGGAGTGGGGTGTCAGGTGTCATTGCCTTTTCTGATATATATACTACTATGTATAAAATACATAACTAAAGAGAACCTAGAGAACATGACCAGTCATAAGCTAGTCTGACCAAAATAAAACAAAAAATCCAAAATTAGTGAATAAATTCATTGGTTCAATTCAGTTCAGTTCAATGATTCAGTCTTTGACTCTTTGCAACCCCATGGATTGCAAAACACTAGGCCCCCCCATCCATCACCAACTCCCAGAGTTTATCAAACTCATTTCCATTGAGTCGGTGATGCCGTCCAACCATCTCATCCTCTGTTGTCACCTCCTCCTCTGGTCTTCAATCTTTCCCAGCATCAGGATCTTTTCAAATGAGTCAGTTTTTCTCATTGGGTGGCCAAAATATTGGAGTTTCAGCTTTAGCATCACTCTTTCCAATGAATAATCAAGACTGATTCCCCTGAGGATGGACTGGTTGGATCTCCTTGCTGTCCAAGGGACTCTCAAGAGGCTTCTCGAACACCACACTTCAGAAGCATCAATTCTTCGGAGTTCAGCTTTCTTTATAGTCCAACTCTCACATCCATACATAACTACTGGAAAAACTATAGCGTTGACTAGATGAACCTTTGTCAGCAAAGTAATGTCTGCTTTTTAACATGCTGTCTAGGTTGCTCATAGCTTTTCTTCCAAGGACCAAGGCATCTTTTAATTTCATGAATGCAGTCACCATCTGCAGTGATTTGGAGCCCAAGAAAATAAAATATTTCACAGTTTCCATTGTTTCCCATCCATTTGCCATGAAATGATGGGACCAGATGCCATGGTCTTTAGTTTTTTGAATGCTGAGTTTTAAGCCAGCTTTTTCACTCTCCTCTTTCACTTTCATCAAGAGGTTCTTTAATTCTTCTTCATTTTCTGCCATAAGGGTGATGTCATCTGCATTCTGAGGTTAGTGATATTTCTCTTGAAACTCAGTGGAGATACAAGTATTCAGATATCTATATTCAAAATATGGAGAAAGCAATGGCACCCCACTCCAGTATTCTTGCCTGGAAAATCCCATGGACAAAGGAGCCTGGTAGGCTACAATCCATGGGGTTGCTAAGAGTCAGACATGACTGAGTGACTTCACTTTCTCTTTTTACCTTCATGCATCAGAGAAGGAAATGGCAACCCACTCCAGTGTTCTTGCCTGGAGAATCCCAGGGACAGGGGAGCCTGGTGGGCTGCCGTCTATGGGATAGCACAGAGTCAGACATGACTGAAGCGACTTAGCAGCGGCAGCATACTCAAAATAAGTAAATAACTGTGTTTCTAAGTGTCATGAAAATATTCACATTATTCATAGCAATATTTGATACTGTAAGATGTCATTTTTTTCCTCTTGCAAAATTAAACTATTTTTGTTGACCCTTCCACAATGTAAGAGTTATGCATGTAGGCCCTTTATATAGTCAAAAATCTACCTTAACTTTGTAGCTGATTGTCTGTATCTGTGGATTCAAACAACTGTAGAACATATGGTACTGTAGTGTATGTTTAGTGAAAAAAATTTCGTGTATGAGTGGATCCTACTTTAATATGCCCTGGATTTGTTTGTCTGGTAAAGTTCATACCTGTCCTTTTCTAGAAAATGGATTGAAAAAGTAGATTTTTCTTTCAAAATTGGCAACTGAGAAGCACAAAAAAGTGACAGATATTAGAAATTATATTCATGAAAGTGTTTAGGAAAGTATCTAGTTTTTTTTTTTTCTAAAACCATACTTGTGTTTTACACACATATTATTAATTTCTCATTTTGAAATATTTAAAAATGATCTTTTGAAAATAATGTCATAGATATCTTAAAATCCCTTCTGCTCTGACAGACATAAAGAAATAAGCATAGCTGGAATCCTAATACACTTGTGCTTTTATGCTTGCATTTCTTGTCCACAGTTCATAAATTGCTATATTGCCTGTCAGTGTTCTGATTACACTTGTAAAAGAAATAATAAGATGCTTTTAGAGGGGAAAGGAAGATATGCACTCTTAGTTCTTTAAATATATGATATTTGATATGGTTAATAGCATTATAATGTAACAACGTTGTCTTCTGTCTATAAAAGTGACATTCCTGAAATATGCTCAGTAGAGTGGAGACTATAAATTGCTTCCCTGGAGCAATACGATATATGACATTGCTCACCTGTATTCTTTGTTCAGCCCTCTTGTAACAAGCATGACACACTTGAAGTATCTTTTTGTTTTATTTTAGGTGTGCCATTTCTGATTTACCTAGACCCATAAAGATGATACCTTAGAGCAGCAGGAGGTTACAAAATGTATGTTAGCTGTGGAATTCTGTTTCCAAATAAAATCTTTCTTGGAGGCATAAAATGTAAAACAGAAAAGTTAAGCTTCTATTTCAGATGAGATGCAGTTCTCCGTCTTTATTCCTCCCCTTCCTATGTGTCCCTACAGATTGTCGAGTCAGAAGCCTATGGATCACTATTTGTAACCTCTCATAAATCAATGCCTCATTAAATACTCAAGAATGAAAGGATCAGATTATTAAAAGCTTAAGAATTGCATTATTGTCACAATAGCAATATTTTGAGTAATTATTAGTTATGAACCATTATGCTGATTATTTTATCTGCATTATCCAAAATATTCCTTATTCTTGTCATCTGAAGGGAAGTACTATTTATAGGTACTATTCTTCATCCATTTTATGGAATGAAAACTGAGGCAGAATGTGGTTAAGGAAACATTGCTTACATGATAGTGTTAAACACTGAAGATAGGATTTAGACTAAAGCAATCTGACTCAAAAGACTACTTACATAATGAACATATATTATTTTCTATCTGACCTCAGTTTCATCATTTCTAGAACTATCCCCCTTCACTACCTGAATCCATGTGATTCTAGTGGGGATGAAAATGAAGACCTACTGCTACTACTACTACTACTACACACACACACACACACACACACACACACACACACAATCAGGCATTTTACATAAGGTGGACATTCAAAATAATTCTCCTTGGGTAAAGTGAATGGTCTAGGGTAGGACATATAGTTGAGGCCGATCTCCTTTTCTGAGATTGTTACACATGCAGTGAAATGTGTCCCTCACAAAATCGAGGCACTCCTATAAGCCTGAATCTTCCTGAAAGGGATGAGATGTTTCAGGTGTCTTTCTCACCACATGAATAGAGTGTACAGTAAGCCAAAGACAAGATATAAATGGTGCTAATCACCTGAATTTCTCAGTCATGAGGGAGAATACAATGCAATATTTTTTCCACAAGCTAATTGGAGTTGGCATTTTGTCTCTGCTTTAACCACAATAAAAGAAAATATCTTTCTATCCTCTATACTACTGGTGATTCAGAAATGCATAAGATCCAATTTTATTCAAAGAAACAGTTGAAACAGACCTATAAATAAATTGCAGTACAGAGGGAAGCAATATAACTGGATTGTGCTTAAAATAACTTTTTCCCTAGAGAAGGAGATTAACGGACTGACTATTAAAGATAGTTAGTCATGAAAATGAGGGTTAGGGAACATTTCAGTCTGAGAACATATGATGTATGAAGCTCAGAGCTCATAAAAAGTTTAAAAGTTCCATAAGAACAGAGACATTGAAAGAATCTGTATTACAGACTAACAAACAAGCCACAATCAATGTTAATCTAAAACTTGACCTATGACATATTACCATCTGTAGTTCAGGAGACACAGGANTTCAGTTTGAGAACATATGATGTATGAAGCTCAGAGCTCATAAAAAGTTTAAAAGTTCCATAAGAACAGAGACATTGAAAGAATCTGTATTACAGACTAACAAACAAGCCACAATCAATGTTAATCTAAAACTTGACCTATGACATATTACCATCTGTAGTTCAGGAGACACAGGAGATGTGGGTTTGATCCTTGGGTCAGAAAGATTCCTTGGAGAAAGAAATGGCAACCCACTCCAGTATTCTTGCCTGGAGAATCCCATGGACTGTGGAGCCTGGCAGGCTACAGTCCATGGGGTCACAAAGAGTCAGACTCGACTGAGCAACTAGGCATACACACACACAAGTGCATGGTCTCATGCTAGGCACTCTTTTATATCTTTATTTTAAGATATATTCTTGAGTTCAGGAAATAAAGATAATATATAGCCATTATTAAGAAGCAAAATCTCCTGTAGTAAATGAATGAGCTCATTTGTGGGAAATAGATATTCTTTGTAAATAAAATGATATTTTAAAATATTTTGGTTGAGTCTCAAGTCCATAAACACTTTTAATATGCATTTCCTATATAGATATTCAATTTTTTCTCAGAGCCAAGATTGAGTTGTATAATTTAACTGTTATTGGTAATTGCAAATTTTTGCCAGTCTGATAAAAGAGAAGGGAAAGAGAAAGGGAAAAAAAATCTCATATTTTTATGACAAGTGTTTGAATAAATATTAGGAATAGGTGGGTAGTAATCCAAAGAGAAGATGCCTCATGCCAGTTGATCAGTCATCAGTATTAGAGTTCTTAGAATGGAAAAAAAAAAAAAAGATTTTCCACTGCCCTATTGAGAATCCATTTAAATACCATGTTTAATGTTAATAAAGCCTGATTGCCTTAACACTATGTATAAGCATTCTGACACCCTAATCAGTTTTATATTATCAATCTCATCTCTTACTGCTGCTACTGCTTCTGTTGCTAAGTAGCATCAGTCATGTCCGACTCCCTGTGGCCACATAGATGATCTCCTACCAGTGACTCTATTTTCCAGGTATCCCAAAATTCAGATATTTCCACCTTTGTGTCNGCCTGATTGCCTTAACACTATGTATAAGCATTCTGACACCCTAATCAGTTTTATATTATCAATCTCATCTCTTACTGCTGCTACTGCTTCTGTTGCTAAGTAGCATCAGTCATGTCCGACTCCCTGTGGCCACATAGATGATCTCCTACCAGTGACTCTATTTTCCAGGTATCCCAAAATTCAGATATTTCCACCTTTGTGTCATTTGAACTTCCTCACTTGCCGTTTGTATTCTGAGTAAACTCTTTTTCATTTTTAAAGACATAGCTCAAAAGTAATTTCTTTACTGTTATTTTAGATGTCTATTTGAAAACTTTAGCTCTACTATTACCACTGTTTAGACAAATAATTGGCACATAATACTTGTCACTCAATAAACAGAGAAGGTAGAGAAAAAAAATAAAGAACAAACCATAAAATAGTCAATTTAATGACAATGTATTGGGCTTCTCAAGTGACATAGTAGTAAAGAAACCTCCTGCCAATGACAGAGATGCAAGACCCACAAGTTTGATCTCTGGCTTGGGAAGATCCCATGGAATAGGAAATGGCAACCCACTCCAGTATTCTTGGCTGGAAAATTCTATGGACAGTACCAGGGACCAGCCCTGGTTGGATTCAGGGATTCCCTCAGGAGGAATGGCATTGACGATGGGGGAGGGGAGAGAGAGAATAGAATGGAGGCTTGATATTCCTTGGTTTACACAGAAAGTCAATAAAGCCCCAAGATAAGGGACTTGCACCATTCACGTATGCTATAGGTGCCCTCCTGGTCTCCTGAGGGAGTGAAGACGCAGAGCACCTTCCAGTTCAGGTCTTAGAGGCCCAGCAAATAAGTGAACACGGAGGGCCCCTGTGCTCCAAGGGATCAGCCTGAAAAAGAGAGTAAGAGAGAGAAAGAAAAAAGAAAGAATGACATGGGGAGGCCAAGCTTTGGTGTGCAAGACCCATAACTTTATTTTCAAAAGGAGCTTATATACCCTAAGTTGTACATAATGGAAGATGCAGAGTCATGCAGGGGTAGCAGTCCTGACCCTTATCAAAACCAGGCTTTCTTTCTGCATACCTTTCCATATACAAAAGGTCTCAGGTGATTTACATTATCTCCTGGATAGGAGGCCTGTTAACATTTTATGGCTCTTTTCCTTGATAAATGTTAATCAACCAGAAAACTCATTTTCCCTTGAAGTGTTTTTTCTTTAATCTGCATCACCCTCAAAGTACTAAATAAAGTTACATTCTTATAGAACAAAGGTGCAGTGGGTTACAACAAAGAAAGTACTTTCTCAAAGATCTAATGTTCCTACTTGTTTTTCCTATATACCAAATATATTAATTAATGCACTCCTGGGTACACAACAAATAAAGGATATAAAAATTTGGCAGCAAGTATTGGTTCAACAATGAAATCCTTTACCAATACTATTCTAATAATTTTTAATTCCTTGAAAGGCTCTACATTCCTAGAATGTTTTAAGCTTCCTGTGCCTCTCATGGTTGGGAGGCTGTAAACAATCACATGCATAGTTGTAAAAGTCTGGATAAACCTGTCAGGCAAGTTAGAAAGCTATCAGAGGGGTTTGAATTGAAACACTCCAATTACGCCTAGGAGACTTACTAACTAGAGCTCTAAGTTAATTTTCTTCAGAGAAAGGTGGTCAGGGACAGCCCCCCTTGGTAACAGAGGAGTTGGTGAAAGATAGCGGGACAGGCAAATTCTGGTTTTGGGATAGATGCTTGAGCAGGTCCAGGGGGTCCCTTGAGTCCTGACTCACCTTTGCCTGTCAGGCCTCTTCCTCATGACCTTTGTCATGGGTGGGATCTCCCATGCTGGTTCCTGGCAGGACAGAGAAGCCTGGCAGGCGGCATAGTCCATGGGGATGAAAACAGTTGGACACAACTGAACACAAACGCACACACGACAATGTATAAGAATGGTCTTCATTTCCATAAAAGTATCTGATGGTAGTAGGGTGTTTGTGAATTCACTACGTACTCTTAAAACAAATTCTCATTCATTCATTCATTCATTCATCCAACAGTTAGGTGCCAGGCAATGTGCTAAAATATAAAATATGGCATTCCATACTTCAAGCTATACTTCCATTAGGGAAAATATTTTTTGTTTTTGATATACCCTCACAAATAGTTTCACAGTTAATTTTATTAATGTTCTTGCTGAAAATCAGAAATAAATATAAGTATTTTATTTTCCAATGGAATTTCTAATACATGAGTTTAATTGAAGTCTCCAGAGTTCATTGAACACTCTATATAAAGTATTATATATTTTACATAATGTTTCTTTATATGATCACAATGAATATACTAAGCAAAATAACAAATCAACCAAATCAATTGCATTCCCAAGCAAAAATACACCTATAAGACCTTTACCTTCACCTTCTACTACACACAAATAATATATCAGTTGCTTATGCAAGGAAGCCCGTCTATCAATGTCAGGGCTAAATTTTAATTATCATAAATACTTTACTATTAATCACTTTCCTAGTAATTTGTTTTTTTCATTAAAATAGTCATGCTCATTAATCATCATTGTAGTCTACAGTTTTCTTAAACAAAATCTTTATCTTCATATAAATTCTACTTTTCTTATCCTATTACCCACAATTATACTAAGGAAAATCTACATTACAAACTTGAAACAACTAGTTTCTTTATATTTTGTTTTAATATTAACAATGTCCTTGGGTCTATCCATCATTATAATGGATTTTTGTCATAACATGATTAAGTGAAGCAGTAATTTGCACTGCTGGGAAAATGGCTTTGGTTATGAAGGTATCATGCTTCTATCTGGTTCCTTTATCCAGGGTTTTTTAGCACACTAATTTTCATAATGCTAAAAGGTATAGAAGGCTGGATGTCACAAAGAATCATTAAAATATTAAATGCTTACTGTCTAGTTTCTGTTGGTTAGACACAATTTGAAAAATACTATATACTGCTCCTTGAGGAGATAATTTGTCTTTGTTGCTTTTCTTCTTATAGATGAAACAGTGAACTAATGGATGCATTTATATTCTGATTGTGGTTCTGCCATTTGGATTTGTGTATGTGGAGACACATCAGACAATTAGATAATCATCAGTTATACCATTCTTATACTAAGTACACAGTAAATGCTAAGAATGGTGCTTGTGCTGAAAAAAAAAAGGCAGATGGATGGAACTTAAGATTATAATGGTGAAAGCTGTTTCAAGCTATGAAAGTGAAGTCCCTC
Source organism: Neotragus moschatus (assembly GCA_006410615.1). Lineage (NCBI taxonomy): Eukaryota > Metazoa > Chordata > Mammalia > Artiodactyla > Bovidae > Neotragus > Neotragus moschatus. The sequence goes on along the minus strand of SJYA01001946.1, from coordinate 48,154 downwards.
AGTCATGTCCGACTCTTTGCGACCTCCCCCCCACCCCCATGGGCTATAGCCTACCAGGCTCCTCTGTCTATGGGATTTTCCAGGCAATATTACTGGAGTGAGTTGCCATTTCCTTCTCCAGGGGATCTTCCTGACCCAGGGATCGAACCCGGGTCTCCCACATTTACCGTCTGAGCCACCAGGGAAGTCCTATGACACACAAAATCTTAACAAATTAGTACAAATGCAATTAAAACCTCTATGTGAAAGAACTATGTGAAGGGAGAGGAAGGAACTACTTTAGATTTCCCCTTGTGCCAGGACTTCTTTCAGGCACTATTTCTACTGAGGCTTGAAGGAGGAGGCCTGAAGAATAGGCAATAAAATAGAGGAAAGAAATGCTAAGAGTGAAGAAATAGCACTTGAAAAGGCCTCGGTTTAAAAAAATAAATGTATGTTCAAGAAACCTGGATTAAGGAAAACGTAGTAGGTGAAAGTGTTAGTCGCTCAGTCACGTCTGACTTTGTTACCCCATGGACTGTAGCCTTCCAGGCTCCTCTGTCCTTGGAATTCTCCAGGTAAGAATACTGGAGTGGGTTATCAAGCCCTTAATTAAGGAAAGTAATATTTTAGACTATTTATCCCCTATTTTAAAATGGTAAAGCTTTAGTGTTACTACACATACCATACATAAAGTACTCTCTTAAATGGATACTGATTCACCTAACAATTTTGTGCAATTGATATCAAAGCAGTGTGTGGCAGTGATCCACTCCAATCTAGATTAAAGGAAATGTCAAGACAGTTATTTATGGTTTCAAAGTCAAGATTATATCTTAAAGGTTATGGGCAATAAAAGCCCTCTTCTGCTGAACTTTATCAAATCACTAGTCATTGAGTTCATATGGTATTGTTTCAGGTTTGAAATGCTTTATAGAAGTTTGTATGTCTCACAGAAGTGTTTGGTTTGCTTTCATATCCCCCAGATGAAGTCAGTCTTTAATAATAATGACTCAGATGCAAAGGACATTCATGTGGAGCAACAATAATTAGAAATCCTAAGAGTTCACTCAATAGCATATGTCATACTTATGCTGTCTGCATGTATTATCTTGCCTGGGGTATTTTTCATTAAATCATTAAAGTATTTTTAATGCTTTTGAGAAATAGTTTCTGATTTGTTTTCTTGATAGAATTTAGAATTTAGATTTGTTCAGTTTTATGGGTCATAATAATATTGAAAGCTTTTCAGTTAAAATAGAGGGTTGTAAAATATACAACAAATCTTGCAAGCAAATTTATGTTACAGACTTTATAACAGTTATTTTTCTCCCAGCAAAAAGACTGACCCTCTCTGGCTGTCATGTAAAAGGTAAAATAGAGGATGTCATGTTTGATAAAGAGCATCTTATAACCAGAGTCAAGAGTAAAAATTCCTTTCCCACTAACACTGTAATTCTACATGGAACTAGAGGCAGATATCTCTGGTTTTCTTCTCTTTACATATCCCACATTGCTTGCTCATATATATGCAGGTAACATCTCTCCTAAGTCTTATGCTTACTCTACTATATTAATCTCTTGTGGTGGTTTAGTCACTAAGTTGTGTCCAACTCTTGTGACCCCATGGACTGTAGCCTGTCAGGCTCTTCTGTCCATGAGATTTTCCAGGTAAGAATACTGGAGTGGATTGTCGTTTCCTTCTCCAGGGGATCTTCCAAACCCAGGGATCAAATCCAGGCTTCCTGTACTGCAGGCAGATTTCTTTCCTGACTGAGCTACCAGGTATTAATCTCTTAGGTCTAACTAGTAAAGAGTAAAGTTCAATTGTTTAATAATATCCATTTACTGTGTTGACAAAGAACTGGAATTGAGCAGGCCAAAACAAGCAAATAACAGTGAGAGAGATCTGCAGAAGTCAATCTCCAGAGCTTTAGTTGAAGGGAGTGTCTCCCACTGTGGGGAGCATATGTTTCTAGTCAATTTCCTAGGAAAGAAGATTCAGAGGTATAGAAAGGGCAACCAGCTAGAACTACTGAACATCAGAAAGAAATAAATTGTAGAACCCCTTGGAAGGAAAGTCATATCCAACCTAGATAGCATATTGAAAAGCAGAGATATTACTTTGCCAACAAAGGTCCGTCTAGTCAAGACTATGTTTTTCCAGTGGTCATGTATGGATGTAAGAGCTGGACTGTGAAAAAACCTGAGCACCGAAGAATTGATGCTTTTGAACTGTGGTGCTGGAGAAGACTCTTGAGAGTCCCATGGACTGCAAGGGGATCCAATCAGTCCATTCTAAAGGAAGTCAGTCCTGGGTGTTCTTTGGAAGGAATGATGCTAAAGCTGAAACTCCAGTATTTTGGCCACCTCGTGCAAAGAGTTGACTCATTGGAAAAGACTGATGCTGGGAGGGATTGGGGGCAGGAGGAAAAGAGGACGACAGAGGATGAGATGGCTGGATGACATCACCGATGGATGTGAGTTTGAGTGAACTCCGGAAGTTGGTAATGGACAGGGAGGCCTGGTGTGCTGTAATTCATGGGGTTGCAGAGTCGGACATGACTGAGCAATTGAACTGAACTAAACCATGGCCTTGAAACAAGACAGAGACTGAGTTACTGCCACTGTGTTTTATGTCTCCAATAATATGCCAGATACTGGCACAGTGCCATCATGATTTTGATTAGTAAAATGAACAAAAAATCCTAAGAATCTCTAGAGTTGTGATGAAGTTTAAGCAAGATTAAATAACTTTCAGTATAATAGATAAGACACTTCCTATTTCTTATCCTTCTTTTGTATAAAAATATCATAATAGTATCTGAGTTAGTACTTGAGACATAAGTGCCATGATCTCAGATATATTCACTGAACCCCACTATGACATCATTCCTTTTTAGAATCTACACACAATCTAACAAGATATAAAGCTTGCATTATGCATTAGTTCTACTTTCTTGCTTGATAAATTTTATGAATGTGATTGCCACAACTCTTCCCACCACTAGCACTACTGGCTTCCTTGGTGTTGGTTCTTACCATCTTCTTAATAAGAGAATACAATGGAGGATCAAGAGAAGTTTAAAATGGCATTCTTTTCAAATGAGAGGAGATTGAAGAAGGCTGATTTAAATAAAACTGAGTCATATGGGTGCCCATGCTCTCAGTTTAATAATCCTTTGGCATATGGTTTATATGAAGTAAAATTATTTATGCTGTACTAAAATGTGTCTATTTTCAGTACAACAATTTAAAAAGTGAGGGGGAAAAATGACTAAATTAAGAAAAACATGTCCAGTTTTCATTTTTACTGGAAAGAAATTTCAGTGTCCCTAGGATATGTGATTGATCCTTTGAGTCACTCAAAATCGAACAGATTTTTGGATTGAAAAAAAAAAGTAGAATAGGATATTATATATTGGGGCAAAATTTTGTTAGTTGATTTGCTTTTATAATAATCCATTAAAACATGATTAGGAAATAAGGGTTTTCACTGTGCAACCATAATTCTTTCCCTTCATAAGAGATATTAACATTTACAGAGTAGTGTTCTTTAATAAAACTAGTCCTCCAACCAGTTCATTCTAAAAGAGATCAGCACTGGGTGTTCTTTGGAAGGAATGATGCTAAAGCTGAAACTCCAGTACTTTGGCCACCTCATGCCAAGAGTGGACTCGTTGGAAAAGATTCTGATGCTGGGAGGGATTGGAGGCAGGAGGAGAAGGGGACAACAGAGGGTAAGATGGCTGGATGACATCACCGACTTGATGGATGTGAGTTTGAGTGAACTCCAGGTGTTGATGATGGACAGGGAGGCCTGGTGTGCTGCAATTCATGGGCTCGCAAAGAGTCAGACACAACTGAGTGACTGAACTGAACTGATGTACATTTGGCTCATACTTGACAATACTGAAAAACAGCTGAGTATCATTTGATGTAAAGTAACTCCAGTTTTCTATGGGTGCTCACCAGGCTCCTCTATCCCTGGAATTCTCCAGGCAAGAATACTAGAATGGGTTTCCATTTCCTGTTCCAATGCATGAAAATGAAAAGTGAAAGTGAAGCCACTCAGTCGTGTCCGACTCTTCGCAACCCCATGAACTGTAGTCTACCAGGCTCCTCCGTCCATGGGATTTTCCAGGCAAGAATACTGGAGCCGGTTGCCATGTCCTTCTCCCATGTGACTTATAAGAGAAAAATAAATATTGTTACCAGGAAAAGATTCATCATGCTGCTCAGGTAAAATTACTAACTTTTCAAATATTGTGTTGATAGCCTGTGATACTTTAGGTTAATGCCTTTCTACCCAATATACAGCAAAAGGAAAAGCACAAATAATTTTAATTTTATGTTTATATTTTATAGTTACATCAACATTGAAATCTAATAGAACAGTTTAATTCTTCGTGGTATAAAGTAAGTGGTTTTAATTTCTGGAAAATTTGTTTGAGCAGCTTATGCTGAATTTCAGAAAAGTCAGTTTTGTCTCCAGATTTTTTGGAATGACATTTCCTGGTTTTGCTATTTTTTGTGAAGTGGAAGTGCTGAGAGAGCTAATGGACACCTGGTGCGACATATACTCTGCTACTTCAGGCTTCTCTTTAGAACTGGAGGTAAGTGACTCCCACAGAATAACTCTAAATTTCAATTTCAATTCCGTTTCTATTTTACTTGTCTTGCTCTAAATTACAAAGCAAGTCAATAATCACCACATTTACTTAAAACCCAAAATGATTTGCATTAATATCTCAACAAAATGTCTTACAGTAATGCCTGCAGGTAACTGACATATTTCTGATTCTACAAACTTTTTAGATTATTTCATAAAGTTGACAATTCTTTTCCTATTTAATAATGTTTAAAATGATCAGCTTATTGTATTTCATACATATGCACACATACATACAGTATGTAAAGCTATTCCTTCCAAATGTTATCTCAGTAAATGGTATCAGTATCCAACTGGTCATGCAAGGAAACATACATTAAAAAGTAGACATCTTTAAATCAAATTCTTTCATCTCTCATAGTTGACACCATTAGTTTATCCTATGCATTTCTATACTTACAGTAGATTTCAAATCCTTTTAATTTTTCTCTAAAAAATGACAGCTGTTTTCTCAAGTGTCAACAACCAGTCCAAGCCATCAACATATCTCTGTTCTAAATTTAACATCCTCCATACCAGGCTTTCTACTTTCACTCTCTTTCTACACAGAAGAGAACATCATCTATGATAAGCTTGTAACATTCCACTACAGTACTTGTATCTCTTCACTGGCTATCCTGAACTTAATGTTACCAAGTCCAAGCTCACTCTGCTTACCAGTGAATCAGAGATGAGGTGCTGATGTAATGAGTACAACTTTGGAGCGCCCTTTCACTGAGAAGAATGTCTCAAAGTAACCATCCAATTGAGGTCTGGATGCTAGGTCTTTTGTAGAAAAGAGATGGGAGGAGGTGAGGAAACAAAGTAAAAAGGCCATTAATCTTGCAAATATCTCCTAATATGGAAACCCTCAGTCAGGGGCTGTTTTAATTTCTTACTTCCTGCCAGCTACAGGTGTACAGGGTCAGGCAGATGGACAGGATTCTCTCAGGCAGGCCAGTATGTATGATTATAAAAATAAATAACAGCATGGAAAGACAGGAAGGCCTTCTTCAATGAACAGTGTATAAAACTAGAAGAAAACAACAGAAGGGCAAAGACTAAAGATCTCTTTAGGAAAACTGGAGATATCAAAGGAACATTTTGCCCAAAGATAGGCACAATAAAGGACATAAGAGGTAGAGAACTAGCAGATGCTAAAGAGATCAAGAAGAGATGAAAATAATACATAGAAGAACTGTACAAAAAAAGATCCAAATGAACTGGACTGCTATAATGATGTGGTCAGCCACCCAGAGCCAGACATCCTGGAGAGTGAAGTTGAGTGGACCTTAGGAAGCCCTACTGTTAATAAAGCTAGTGGATGCAATGGAATTCCAGTAGAACTATTCAAAACCCTAAAGGATGATACCCTCAAAGTGTTACATTCAGTATGCCAGCAAATCTGGCAAGACCCAGTAGTGGCCACAGGATTGAAAAATGTCAGTCCTCATCCCAGTTCCCAAGAAGGAATAGTACTAAAGAATGTGCTAACCATCAGACAATTGCACTCATCTCCCACATATCTCCCATACTAGTAAGGTCATGCTTAAAATCCTTCTAGGCTTCAGCATTATGCAATCCAAGAACTTCTAGATACCTAAGCTGGATTTAGAAATGGAAGAGCAACCAGAGATGAAATTGCCAACATTCACTGGATTATAGAGAAAGCTGGGGGGTTCCTGCAAAAACATCTACCTCTGTTTCATCGACTATGCTAAAGCCTATGTGTGGGTCATAATAAACTTTGGAAAGCCCTTAAAGAGATAGGAATACCAGACCATCTTACCTGTTTCCTGAGAAACTTGTATGCAGGTCAAGATGCAGCAGTCAGAACCCTGTATGGAACAACTGGTTGGTTCAAGATTGAGAAAGGAGTATGATAGGGCTGTCTGCTGTCACCCTCTTTGTTTAATCTATGCTGAGAAGATCATGAGAAATGCCAGGCTGGATGAGGTACAAGCTGATATCAAGGTAGGCAGGAGAAACATCAATAGCCTCAAATATGCAGATGATACCACTCTAATGGTAGAAAGTGAAGAGGAACTAAAGATCCTCTTGATGAGGGTGGAGAAGAGTGAAAGAGCTGGCTTAAAACTAAATATTAAAAAAAAACCTTACGATCATGGCATCTGGCCCCATTACCCCATTACCTCATTACGTCATTACCTCATTACGTAGAGGGGGAAAGGTGGAAGTAGTGACATTTCCTCTTTTGGGGATCTAAAATCACTGTGGATGATGACTACAGCCACGAAATCAGATGTTTGCTTCTTAGCAGGAAAGATGACATACCAAGACAGTGTGTTGAAAAGAAGAGGTGTAACTCTGCCAACAAAGGTCTGTATAATCAAGGCTATGTTTTTTTCAGTGATCACTTCAGTTGTGAGAGCTGGACCATAAAGAAGGAGGAACACCGAAAACTGATGCCTTCAAACTATGGTGCTGGAGAATACTCTGAGTCTCTTGGACAGCAAGGAGACCAAATCAATCAATCCTAAGGGAGATCAACCTGGAATGTTTATTGGAAGAAGTGATGCTGAAGCTGAAACTCCAGTATTTTGGTCATCTGATGTGAACAGCTGACTCATTGGAAAAGTCTCTGATGCTGGGAAAGATTGAGGACAGAAGGAGAAGAGGGTGTCAGAAGATGAGATGGCTGAATGGCACCACTGATGCAATGGACATGAACTTGGGTAAACTTCAGGAGATGGTGAGGGACAGGAAAGCCTAGCATGCTGCAATTCTTGGGTTCATAAAAAGTCGGACATGACTGGATCAATGAACAACAATATAACAATAAAAACAATGGAAAGGGAGTCAAAGAAACAGCTCCAACATGGAATCCAAATTGGTTTTTCCCTGCAACATTAACACCCAGGGGCTTCCCTGATAGCCCAGATGGTGAAGAATCTGCTTACAATGCAAGAGGCAAGTTTCATCCTTATGTTGGGAAGATCCCTGGAAAAGGGAATGGCTACCCACTCCAGTATCCTTGCTTGGAGATTTCCATGAACAGAAGAGCCTGGTGGGCTACCATCCATTTAGTCACAAAGAGTCAGACATGACTGAGCAACTGACATTAAAGAAAATTAATTTCTTTTAGTTGGAGGTTAATTACTTTATGATATTATAGTGGTTTTGCCATACACTGACATAAATCAGCCATGGGTATACATGTGTTCCCCATCCTGAACCCCCCTCACCTCCCTTCCCATCCTATCCCTCAGAATCATCCCAGTGTAGCAGCCCTGAGCATCTTGTCTCATTCATCAAACCTGTACTGTCAATCTATTACTCCCAGACTCTTTAGCTGATCCCCATGGCTTTATACAGTTTGGTCATTGTTAGGCCCCATCTGGGCTTCCCTGTTGGCTCAGCGATAAAGAGTCCACCTGTAATGCAAGAGACTGGGGTTCGATCTCTGCGTTGGGAAGATCCCTTGGAGAAGGGAATGGCCACCTACTCTAGTATTCTTGCCTGGAAAATTCCATGGACAAAAGAACCTGATGGGCTATAGTCAATGGGATTTCAGAGAGTAGGACACTACTAAGTGACTAGTACTTTCTCTTTTAAGCCCGAGCTACATTGTCCTTGTATCCAGATTTGGGGCCTTAATGCCTGCAGCCATCTTGGACTACACTGCTCTTTCTCAGGCTCTTTCTCTAATCATTTAAATATATGATTTCTTCTCATCCTCATGAATCAGTTCTGGAGTCATCGCCTTGAAAATATTTTTTCCTGATTGTCCTAAATAACAAAATTCTCATAGTGTCTAGTGATTATCATATCATCCTGCTTATCTCTTTGAAGCATTTCATTTTGCTAGTTAACACCATTTTATTGTGTATCTTTGCTCCCAAACATATTGAAAGGGTAACTGAGGCAGGAACAAAAGAACAAAAAAATCTATCTCATTCACCACGACTCCAACAACTAGACTAGTGCACCTTGTTAAAACTTAGAAAATATTTGTTGAATAAATAAAATAGCTTTTAAATTATTTTCTATTATCCTTATAAAATTCAAATATATATCAAGCTAAATAACTTTTCTCATTTTTAAATATTTCTTTCAATGAAATCATTAATAATTATCTATTCACTTGTTTATGTAATTTATTATCACATATTTGTAGTTTTTTCTTTGTTGGTTATCCCTGATCTCCAATCCTTGGCCCATCAATTACAAAATCTGATGGACTCTTTTAGTTATTGTCTTCTTCTTCTTCTCTTAGGGTCCTTGTTTCAAGTTCTTATGTTTATACTTTAACCATTGTTAAAATCTTAATTGATCAAACTATCTTGTTTTATTTTTATTTCCAGATTATGAGGCAACATTTTAAATAAGTCTTCAAGAGTATCACTTTCTTCTTGCCTTCTCCTATTCCAAAGCTTTTCACAATTATGTATAAGTTACTAGCTAAAATATAAACCTCTTTGTCGTTTAAACTCTGTAGAATTCTGCCTCAGAGTACATTTCCAACTCAATTGTCTTCCTTTCACTACTTATACCGTCTGCTTCATTTAAAATTTAAAATACACATTCCTGAGGCCACAAATTCCTTCAACATTCACCTTTCCTATTTAAATTTTATTTGTCCTTCTGAGACTACTTGAAATCTTTCTGTAGCAAGCCCAATCTACAGTGTGGAGTCTTTAAGAAAGCATCTGTAAATGGCACCAATATTTCTCTTTAGTCTTATTTGTGAAAGTACTCATCTTTCACAATGCTTCATTCTAGTGGCTGGTTTAGGAAGGATTGCAATGCAGCGGTTAAAAGATCAAGTACTTTTGGATCTCACAGTATTGATTGAAATCCAAGTTCTACTACTTCCATACAGTCTTGGAAAAAAGGTAAAGGAGTTTAACAGCTGTGAGCATCATAATTATTCACCCATAAACCTAAACTAGTACACTGGAACATTGATTTCAAACCTCAACTCAATTCCCTCCAAAAGAAGCTTCAAGGATCATGACAGCATGAAATGTTTGCTTTTTTCGCCAAGTTTCTGGAGTGATGATTTTGTCATTTACAATTATTTTGGCATTTATTCTTTTGATATTAGTTTTACCTTTTATTTTATTTAAATAAGCCAATATTTACTGAACATGTGCTATATTTCAGAGCCAGGCCATACACTTTATCCACATTACAGTAGGTGGTAAAATGGTTTCATGAATGAAAAAACTGAAGGTAAGATAAATCACTCAGGGTTACACAGCTTCTTAAAGGCTAGGGTTTCAAACCCATGTCTATATGAAGTTCGTGATCACTAATTTTGTTTCATGCCTTATTTTGCCAAAATGACTGCACTTTCCATAAGAAGTCTAAAATATAGTAATGGTAGAGTTCAGTCATTTCATGACTTAACAGTCTTTAAGAGCCCAAACTCCCTCCATTTCTTCATATCACCATAATTGGCTTTTTGATATGGTCTCGCTTATACTGTCCATGTCTCTCTGGGGAATTCCATGAACAAAGGAGCCTGGTGGGCTGCAGTCCATGGGGCCTCAAAGAGCCAGACACAACTCAGGAACTACCACCACTTCTTATATGTGCTCACTTTTTTTATCAGTAGATGACTGCTTAGACAAGATTGTTTAGGAGTTTCAAGTGAACTTTTTATTACTACAAGTTCTTTTTTAAAACAAGTAAGAAAGTGTTTCTCCAAAGTCCCTTTCTCTCCTGCAACTTCCCTTCTTTAGAAAAATGAAAGTCTTTTCAGGAGACTCTTTATCAGAGTTTATTCTCATATCTCCTTAACCAGAAATTAATCATGTGTCGCTACCAAAAGTAATTGCTGATGAAGAAATAATTTCTATGATAATTCTGTCTAATGCATTATCAATCATTTCTGCATTTTAGACTGACATGGGAATTCTTTGCTACAAATTCGTGTGACCTAGCTCAAAATAATTAAATTAGAATCTCTGATGCTAAGGCCGAGGCATTATCAATTTTAAAAAGTACCCAGGTGATTACAATGTACAGTCTAGCCTGTTTCTAGACTGCTCTACGGCCTGGACATAGCAGCAATTGTGGCAGATGGAGGATAAACAACTAAACAACATGCAGGCTCTACCAGAATGAGAAGAGTGGGGCAGGGGAGAAATAAAATAAATTAACAATCAAAATATCTCCTACATATTATTGAATGTTTGTCTTTGCAAACATTCAGAGTCACATTAAAATTAGAAATGGGTGTTTTTATTTTTCCTTCAAATTGATTTTGCTTGATACAAGGTACGAAATCCATTCCATTTATTTGCATATATTTATAGATGTTGCAGTGTGCCAAAGTTATTAGAGAAAGAGACTTCTGGCCTTCAGGAAAACTTCTGAACAAAGCTACAGGACATTCTTCTCACACAGAGAGCTATACTGCTCTTCTACACTTTGGCACTTGGGTACCAGTGATAACCAATTGTATTAACTTTCATTGCTTACCTACTGTGTGACTGACCTTTTGAAAATCAAGGGAGGTAGTAAACCTCTCACAGCACTTTTTTAATTTTGTTTCTACAGGATTTTGTTGCAGAGTCTCTGGCTAGCAGATTGACTATAAAGTTTCCTCTGGGGAATTACTCAAAATTGCAAATATAATTCTTATTTCTGGCAACACAGACTAATTACTATTCTAATTTTCAGTGTTTTCATAACTAGTACTTCTCTTAGGTGATTCTATGAAAACCTTAAGAGAGGCATTTCTAGTTCATAATCTGTTAAGATCCGTTTCTCTGGTTACTCTTGGTACTGAATATGGGTACTTTTGATTATAAAGACCAGCTGAGCCACAAGGGAAGCCCCAAAAGATACCAAGTTTGGTTATAAAGACATAATGTGGAAGATAATTAAAATGCATATTAGAGCACTGATCATACAAATATTTCATACCTAAATGTTTGAAATTTAGGGTTGTTGTTAACAGAACACCATTACTTCTCCACATTTCTCATAATTTTTAGTGTTTAATAAGTTCAAGTAACTGCAGATTTTGACTACTAGCAGTATTTTCCCTAAAGCATCACTAACATACATATTTGGGAGTTTTTTCTGTTGCAAATTAGTATATCCTATGAAAAAATAGTTTATTCCTTAGTTACATTGTTTCTCACTGAGATGACATTTAAGATTTTAAGTTTTAAAACTTAAACAACAAAAAATTTATTTTAAAAAATTAGTTTAAATAGTAAGTTAGATGCTCCAGGTACTACCTAATTACATAAAGAACCTGTCTTTAGAGTGTTAAAGGTATTTTTGCCTCCAAGTTCAAGGTTCGGATACTGGTACTCACTGTATCCTCAAAGGAAATAGTAAACTCCCAAGGCAGAGATCATAAAGTACAAACTAGCTTTTAACCCTGAATCAAGTTTACTTTGGTTTCTATTCTCTTGAGTAAACAAGTGAGATTTTGTCTATAAAAATAAAATTAAATTAGAGAGGACGAAACTTGATACCTTTATGACACTCTGTGGAGGCTTGTTATCAGCGACTATGAAATGGTATCATTTTCACTATTTTCTCCATTAGAAAAGTATTTATTCTCTTTGTATAATCTCTAGGAAACTCCAGCAGAGAATCACAGGTTTTCATTTCTTCTTGAATGATATTTACGCTAGAAAACTGAATGACTTCACTGTCTCTACTTGGTTAGAAAGAATAATAAAGATTCAACAAGATATTTTGAAAAGAACTCAAGAAGTACTAGATCTTTGACAATTTATATGACTAGAGGAACTCTAGCAATATAGTACAAATAGATTTATTATTACACCTTGAATTTGAACCCAGGTCTCCAGCATTGTAAGCAGACGCTTTACCGTCTGAACCACCGGGGAAGGTACCTGAGTGATGGGATGGTTAATTAATTCATTCAGTAACACTGAGTATGTAATTTGGTCTAGGTTAAATTTTATTTAGAAATATAAAGGAAAGATAAAGAGTAAAGTGGTCTATTTTTCTACAGCTATACTAGATTAATGTACTGCCACATTTAGACTGGACCTAGACACTCATTTAGCTCAGTTCAGTTCAACTCAGTCACTCAGCCATGTCCGACTCTTTGCTATCCCATGAACTGCAGCACACCAGGACTCTCTGTCAATCACCAACACCTGGAGTTCACCCAAACCCATGTCCATCGAGTCGGTGATGCCATCCAACCATCTCATCCTCTGTCATCCNAGCCCAGCGTTTCTCATGATGTACTCTGCATATAAGTTAAATAAGCAGGGTGACAATATACAGCCTTGCCATACTCCTATTCCTATTTGGAACTGGTCTTTTGTTCCATGTCCAGTTCTAACTGCTGCTTTCCAACTTGCATACAGGTTTCTCAAGAGGCAGGTCAGAATTTGGCATAAAAAATTGGCCAATGGTGTCAACCCAGGTCCCTGAACTTTAACTTGTTGGTACAGGCCATGTCCATTTATTTACTTATTGTATATGGTTCCTCTCTGCTACAATGGCATAAGTGACTAGTTTCAACAGAGAACCTATGCTATAGAAAGCCCAAATTATTTATAATTGACCATTTACCAAAAAAAAAAAAAAAATACTGACTCTTAGTCTAGTCTGTTCTTCAGTCCAAAATATGTTACTCAGTGTGAGATTTATACATAGACAGCTCAGAAGTGAGCCTAGAATTTTACACATCACTTTATGGCATTGCACTCTTGAGATCCTTTCTCTTTGCAGTTCCCTATGATTATCCAGCTTTTGGAGCCTCCTTTTCTATATGGTTTTCTACCCAGAAAGCTGGACTTTTGGTGCTATATTTTACCATACATTTCCTATGACTGTGTCTGATACTAGAGCTTAATGATAGGAAGACAGAAAGAGAGAAAAAAGCAATGAAAATTTACCTGTGTTCTTGGTACTGGTGAGGACAAAGGATTCCCCTGTCTCAGATTATTAAGCACTCACCTAGTTGTCACTGTTTCATTATTACCATTGTCACTTGTACTACTATGACACTACCAGAGAGCTGAAGCAGGAAAAAAAGAGTAAACCTCAGGTTATTCCCCCTACTCTCACTGGCTGACCTTTAGAGTCCTCTTTTCTGATTCTGAGATGACAAAGTGAAAATTTTCTTGAAGTCCTTTCTCTTCTCACCTGAAGTACATATCTGGGTGTCTGGCTGTCTACCAGTGACTATAGGCTTGGCAATATGGGTTAGGGGCAGGGATAATTTGGAGATTCTCTGCAGGTTTGGCTTTATGTCAAATTTTTGCCTTCTTTCCCAAGCCTCTTCAAATACTGACTTTTCAGAGTCCTCATATAACTGCTCCTGATTTCTGCCAAGTTTATATTCAGTGAGAGAGACAGGGTAGATAGAGGGCACTTAGTCTATCTTGCCAAAGAACCAGAACCATTCTAACAAGGTTAGAAGATTGCTTTTGAACTGAGGTGTTAGAGAAGACTCTTGAGAGTTCCTTGGACTGCAGAAGAGCCAACCAGTCCATCGTAAAGGAAATCAATTCTGAATATTCACTGGAGGGACTGATACTGAAGCTGAAGCTCCAATACTTTGGCCACTTGATGTGAAGAACTGACTCATTTGAAAAGCCCCTGATGTTGGGAAAGATTGAAGGCAGAAGGAGAAGGGGACAACAGAGGATGAGATGGTAGGATAGCATCACCAACCCTATCGCTATTAGTTTCAGCAAGCTCTGGGAGTTGGTGATGGACAAAGAAGTCTGACATGCTGCAGACCATCGGGTTGCAAAGAGTCGGACACTACTGAGCAACTGAACTGAACTGAAACTCCAAGAAATAGTGAAGGCAGGGAAGCTTGGCATGCTGTAATCCATGGGGTCACAAAGAGTTGGACATGACTTAGAGACTGAACAATAATGAGTAAACTAAAAAAAAAAACTTCAAAGAAAATGTAGTACAAACTTTTGTGACTTCAGTTGCACAAATAATTCTTACAACCAAAGCATAATATGTAAAGGAAAAATGGATAAGTTTGATGTCATCAAAATTAAAAATTTCTTGTCTTCTAAAGATAACTATTCAGAGAATGAAAAGGCAAACCACACACTGGGTGAAAATATTTGCAAAAACATATATCTGATAAAAGATTTGTGTCAGGGGTATATAAACAGCACTCAAAACACAAACATTAAAAGGATAAGATTTTTCCAATATAAAAGTGGCAAAAATTTTTAATAGATACTTCAAAAAACATATAAGACTGGAAAATAGGCACATGTAAAGGTGTCATCACTAATCAATAGGAATATGCACATTAAACTAAAATTTTATTAAACATCTGCTAGAATTATAAAATGAAAATTATATCAAGTGCAGGCAAAAATGTGGAATGACTAACCCTTCCACACACTACTCGTGGGGATGTAAAATGGAATCACTTAAGAAAAGTAGTTTCCTAAAAATTTAAACATAACCTACTATATGATTTAACTTTTAAACTCCTAGGTAATGACCCAAAAGTATGGAAAGCATAATCCATACAAATATTTATGAATGAATGTTGAAAGCAGCATTATTTGTATTAACCAAAAATTAGGAACAAATCAAACTTTCATTAACAGGTCAATGGATAAACAAGCTGTGGTATATCCGTATACTGGAATACAACTAAGCAATGAAAAGAATGTTTGATGAATATGAAAGTTTGTGGATGAATCCAAACAACATGGTGAATCTCAGAATAATTATACTGAATAAAAGCCGCCAGAAAAAAGGTGTTCCATTTATAATTTTTATATAAAATTTTGGAAAATGCAAATTACTGTATTGTGACAAACATAGATCAATAGTTAGATGGATATGAGGACGGTAAAAGAGAATCTGGTAGATGGAATTTTCAAGGGGCACATGGAAAATTTTGAGAGTAATATACATATTCATATTTTGATGGTAGTAATGATTTTACAAGTATACATATATATGTCCAAATGTATCATATTGTAGGACTTCAACAGGAATGACATCAGGATGATGATGGAATAGGAAGTCCAAGACCCTTCTTCCCCCATGGAGACATGAATTTAATAGCAACAAACCAACAAAGTGCCTCTGTGAGAAATCCAGAAACTAGTTCTTGCACTTATGCCGGGTGAGTGTGAATTCCTGACACTCTCTGTCTTTCCAAGCCTTTTCTCACTGGCACAGTGCAGTATGATATATTTGGGAGGAAATCTTTAACTCATATCTTATACTTGGGGAGGGAAATGAGGAAAATGTATGTCCACTTGACTTTTAGGAGCACTTGCTAAGGGACCAGTGTCTGTTCTGCCTTTGTTCAAATATTGCAGGAGGGTCTGGGCACACTTAGAGGATCTCCAAGAACAAAGATATCAACCATGCACCAAAGTCTATAGTACTATAGATAGACAAAAGGTAGAACACCAGACTGTGATTTGCTATAGTACCACAGAAGCCACAGCACTGCAGACAGATGTGTATGTATGTGTGTGTGTGGGGGGAGAGGGTGTGGGATGAGAGGAGGGGTAACCAACAAACCTCTTCAAACTGGAGATTAACACATACAAACCCACAGGATAAATACTCATAAAAGCATTGAGAGATCTCTAGGATCTCTAGCTTCTCTGTACAGAGAAAGTTCAAAAGTTCTCTCTATAAGAAACCAGACTATAAAACCTATGAGAGTTGGCTGATTTGGGATGCTGAAATTGCGACACAATAACAGCAAGAAATGCCAAAATAAAATAAAATAAAATAAAACAAAAAAACAGGCAAGCATAACACATTTAAAACAAATAATTAAATTTCCAGAAACTGAACTTTAAGAAATAGAAACATATGAATTTGAACAAAGAATTTAGAAAAAGAATTCATAATTACTATCATAAGGTTCTTCAGTGCATTAACAGAGACACGTAAATGAAATCAGGGTGAAAAAAAATGCATAAACAAAAAAAAATAGCAAGAAAGATAGAGATCATGAAGACCAAAAAAACAGAAATTCTAGAGCTAAAAATAAGATAGCTGAATAGAAAATTCACTAGAAGCATTCAACAGTAGAATTGACAGGCAGTTAAAAAGATCAATTAATTTGAAAATAGGACTTTTGAAATTACCAAGGCATAGGACCAAAAAAGAATGACAACAGATGAATACAGCCTCAAGAAAAATGAAAACAGCCTTTATGGGACTCCACCAAGCAGAACATATACATTATGGTAGTCCAAAAAAGAAAAGAAGAAAGAGAGAAAGGAACAGATAAACTATTTAAAGAAATAATGGCTAAAGATTTCCAAAATCTGAGGAGAAATGGCCATACAAATTCAAGAAGCTCAAAAAATTCCTACTGGGAAAAATCTGAAGAGACTCACAGCAAGACACATCAAAATCAAACTGGCATAGGTCATAGATAAAGAAAAAATCTTGAAAGCAATACATGACTTGTCATGTGTAAGGGAGCATCTATTAGATTATCAGCAGATTTCTTAGCAGAAATTTTACATGATAGAAAGGAGTGGAGTGATATATCAAAAGTACTAAAAGAAAGGGGGAAAAGCCATGACAGCCAACAATACACTATTATATCTGGCAAAATCCCTTCAGAAATGAAAGAGAAATTAAGATTTTCCCAGAAGAAAGCTGAAAAAGTTCATCATCACTATACCTGCTCAAAGAGAAATACTGAAATGAGTTTTACACATTGAAGTAAAGAATGTTAAATAGCAACACAAGACCATGTAACAGCATGAAAGTCTCTGGTAAAGTTCAATGCATGCATACATGCTGTCGCTTCACATGTATAGAAAACCCAAAGTATTTCGGTGGCTCAGATGGTAAAGTATCTGCCTACAATGCAGGAGACCCTGGTTCAGTCCCTGGGTGGGGAAGATCTCCTGGAGAAGGAAATGGCAACCCACTCCAGTATTCTTGCCTGAAAAATCCCATGGATGGAGGAGCCTGGTAGGCTACAGTCCATGGGGTCACAAAGAGTTGGATGGGACTGAGCAACTTCACTAAGTATTTCATAAAATCTATCTTAAAACTAATAACTGAATTCAGTAAAGTTGCAGGATACATCATCAGCACTCAGAAATCAGTTGCATTCCTATACACTTACAATACCTAATTCAAATGAGAAACTAAGAGAGAAATAAGAAAATGGGAAAAAAATCCCATTTACAATAAGATTTAAAAAGATAAAATAATTAGAAATAAACTTAGTCAAGAAGGTAAAAGATTGTACACTGAAAATTACAAAACATTGCTAAAAGAAATCAAAATAAGTAGAAACATATCCTATACTAATATATTGGAAGACTGAATATTATTAAATATTCATAATACCCAAAGTGTTCTATAGATTTAATGCAATCCCTATCAGAATTTGAAAGGCATTTCATACAGAAACATTCAAAATATCCTAAAATTTGTATGGCATCTCTAGGGATCCCTAGCTACAACACTGAGCCACAAGAACAAAGTTGGAAGCCTTCTACTCCCTGACTGTATAACATACTATGAAGTAACACTAATTAAATCAACCTGGCACTGCCATAAAGACAGATACGTAGACAAACGGAAAAGATAGAGAGCTTACAAATAAACCCTTCCAAATATAATAAGGGACAACAGAGGATGGGATAGTTGGATGGCATCACTTACTCAATGGAAATGAGTTTGAGCAAGCTCTGGGAGTTGGTAATGAACAGGGAAGCCTGATGTGCTGCAGTTCGTAGGGTCGCAAAGAGTCAGACACGAATGAGTGACTGAACTGAACTGAACTGAAACACATGTAAGGATGTTCACCATCACTAATCATTAGGGAAAGTCAAATCAAAACCACATTGAGACATCATCTCACAACCACCAGGATGACTACTATCAAAAGAACAGAAAATGATAAATGCAGGTGAGGATGCAAAAACTGTGGAACCCTTCTGCACTGTTAATGGGAATATAAAAAGCTACAGAAATTATGGAAAATAGTGTGAAGAATCCACAGATAATTAACATAGAATTGCCATACAATCCAGGTATACTCATACAATAGAATATTATCCAGCTTAAAAAAAAAAAAAAGAAGAAAATCTTATCTTAAACTACAACATGGATGAACCAGGTAGACATTAAGCTAAGGAAAAGAAGCCAGTCACAAAGAGAACCGTACTTTACGATACTCATATTTTAAAAACCTTAGCAACAGTTTAAGAAGATTTATGTATTTCCAATTTCTGATCTATCTAGTAACATTTAGATTCCTGACATTCAAATCAGAATTTTTTATGTTAGACACTCTGGTAATGTATAAGAAAATTAATTTTGTGTAGGTACTACCCTTGATTGGTTATATACAAGATAATACTTGTTTTCTTTTGTGCTTTGGCAAGAAGGAATGCAATTATTTTGCTTAAAATTACCACTTAGAAGACAGGTTAAGTGTTTAAGTATATAGTTTAAGTATACTTGTACTTGCAAGTTCAAAAACTTTATATGCCTATTCTGAATTTTGTACTTCTATGAAAATGCAGATTTGAATGACAGGTCAAAATGGCATTCTATTTTAGGGAGCCCATTAATTTTCTAAACCCAATATAAAATATTGAGTGAACATAACTGCTTCCTCTAGAGAAAGAATATGTAATCATCATTAGATTCTCAAACAAATTTATGACATAAGGGAAAAAATTTTTATAAGCCACTATTTTAAAAGTATTTTCAAAACCAATTTTCCTTTATCTAAACTATCCATCTGATAGACAGTAGTTGTAATCAGGATTGAAAGTTTACAATGACATAAATGACATAAATTGGTACTTCTGGCCAATATTATCTGTACAACTTTAAGCCAAACTCAGATGTCCTCTATATTGTTTCAGATTAATACAAAGATGATGTAATTGTGATATACATCCTCTATATTCCATTTATTTTCCTATTTTCCTCTTCTAAAATTGCTTTCTTTTCATAATTCTTTGTAAAAACATGTACATCAACAAATAAATAGAGAGAATTAAGGAAGATTATAAAGGTAATTCTTGGACTGGTGAATATTATTGAAAGTGTGTCTAAAGGGGAAAAATAAGAGTTTTAAAAGAGTGAAAGGAGTCTCTTTGTTCCCTAGGTAGAGAAGCGAGAGGAGGTTTTTCTCTTCACTGTGGCTCTTGTTTTAACCTCCCACTGTCATTTGCAGAGTATCTGTGCCTGAAATAGGAAGTTCATGACAGATGATGCTGATAGCACTGAACACACAAGTAGATTTTTAACCTACAGGGTGAGAATTCAATAAAAAACAGATGGTAACTTCTTAGAAACTAAGTACATTCCTCTGGAGATAAAGTGGAGTGTTAAAACATTTTAACGTTGCACTGGAGCAGATAATTAGGGTAATTACGACTCTTCAAAGACATAAGAAATAAGGTCTAAACTAACTTCCTTTAGATTGTAAAGATTATGAAATTCTAAGGGGAACGTGTGTAAAAGAATCATTTTATAAAATGCGATAATATTTACAAAGGTGGCATGTGAGATTGAATAGGTTGTCTATTTCAACATTATGTCCAAATATCAATTATATAATTAAAGAAGCAAAATCAGGCTGCCTCTGATTCACATGAAAACTGATAAATTTGCAAAAAGGTAAAAACTGTCAAGCTGGTTTAGAGAGACAAAGAAACAAGTGCACAAACACATACACTGAATAAGCAGAAATACTATATGAATACATAATAGAAATACTAAGGAAAAAATTAATTTTGTTTGATTTTAGAGCATTTCAGTCATTCCAGCATATCATGGTTTGCACAGTCACAACAATATTATCTTCTGGTTTTTATTTTTGCCTATTTAATTATGACTGCAAATAAACAAAATTTGAAATACCATATGCAAAGGCTGTATGAAACACTTTTCAAAGTAGAATACCAATACACATACACAGATAAATGCAGTTTCCTATTTTTCTAACCTCTGTATACCTTCATAATAATCACCCCTTCTTATCCATAACAATATTACACTTCTAGTTGGGGTCCTCTCTATAAGTTCTTTGGACTTTTTCAAAATATTAATATTGGTTCTGTGTTTTCATCCTCTGTCCTTCCAGAGCCACTTCCATTGTACATCTTTAGAATCTTTCAGTGGCTTTCCTGGGTCAAGTGCTTCCATTTTCCACCCCATCTCTATACACATATATATTACATAGCGAGCAGAATTTTGTTTTTAAGCATATAAACCCTCTCACATGACATTTATATATAAATCTGTTTCCTTTGTATACTTCCTACACTAAGTAATGTGTCTTCCACCTACCATATAGACCTTTCTTCTCATTGTCAGCCTTTTTCACTACATTCCAGCTACATTGTGTCCTATCTAATTTTTCAGGTAGATCAAAATGATCTGGTCCTGAGATTTCTGAATTAATTTTGGTTGGTTGGTTGAGTTGCTAAGTTGGGTCTGACTCTTGCAACCCCAAGGACTGTAGCCTGCCAGGCTCCTCTGCCCATTGGATTCTGCAGGCAAGAATGCTTGAGTGGCTTCTTATTTCCTTCTCCAAGCGACCTTCCCAACCCAGGAATCAAACTGGGGTCTTCTGCTTTGCAGGCAGATTCTTTACCAACTGAGTTATGAGAGAATTGCCTCTTCCTAATTAGATGTTTGCTGGGATGGCCATTTCAAATTATGGTCTTCACTTAGATATTTCTTCTCAAAGCAATCCTCCCTAATTCACTTGCTTGAGGAATGATCTGGCTACACTTTATCCCAGAACTTTCAATTTAAATATTTTTTTGACTAGATTTTTCATGGTTAACTTTTTTTTTTTTTGAGAGGTGGGTTAATATGTTGTTGTTCTTTTGTTCTCCACTCTTCTCATGTCCACATCTGTCTTCCCACTAGGATGAAAGATCTATGTCACTATTGTTCCAGGGAGCCTAGAAGATTACCTGACATAGAATAGATATCTATAGATGCTTTTAAAATTAATACATGAAGAAGTACATAAATAAATATAAGGTTGTCATTCTCCATTTGACAATAACATTTCCTTTTAGACTTAGATTTAATAATATCAGTATTCTGCTAAAAATCTTTTAACACATTCCCACTGCCTATGTTATTAAACCCAACTTCATTGTAATGTTGTATGAGGACCTTTAGAAGTTGGTCTCAGTGTGTAGTTCCATACTTTCTCTAATCACTTTTGACTATAAAACAATTTTTACTATTACCACATTAACTGGAAACCATGTTAACCACATTAACACTAAAAGAGGAAATACCATGGACTTTTGTGTCTCTTATAATTTAATATAAAATGCTCTTTGCCTGTAATAACTTCTTTTGTTTAAATAATTAGAAGTGAAAGTGTGTTAGTTGCTCAGTTGGGTCAGACTTTTTGTGATCCCATAGAGTGTAGCCTTCCAGGCTCCTCTGTCCATGGAACTCACCAGGCAAGAATAGTGGAGTGGGTAGCCATTCCCTTCTCCAGGAGATCTTCCCAACTCAGGGACTGAACCTGTGTCTCCTGCATTGCAGTCATATTCTTCATCATGTGAGCCACCATGAAAGCCTCCATTCCTAATTATGTTCTAAAAACCTACTGAATTATTACTTCATGTCTTTAGTTTACAAATTATCCCAGAAAGAATTAGGCAGTCACCCTTCAAGTTCTCAAAACAGTGTGTGTGCACCTCTCTCTGTATTTCCTATCTCATTTTCATGGAATTATATGTTTGTGACAAATTGCTCCAAAATAGTAAGCTCCTTAAGGATAAGGAATATGCAATAATAAACCTCATATCCTTGTGTTCTAGCAGAATGTCTAACATATAGAAAAGGAATGCATATTTTGGAGAATTCATATTTTTCTGGTAACATTTTAAACATAGAATTTTATGTGATCTTTGAACTGAAATAAAACTAACATCCATTTATTTATTTTTTAATTTCTTTTTTTNTATTTGTGACAAATTGCTCCAAAATAGTAAGCTCCTTAAGGATAAAGAATATGCAATAATAAACCTCATATCCTTGTGTTCTAGCAGAATATCTAACATATAGAAAAGGAATGCATATTTTGGAGAATTCATATTTTTCTGGTAGCATTTTAAACATTATAGAATTTTATGTGATCTTTGAACTGAAATAAAACTAACATCCATTTATTTATTTTTTAATTTCTTTTNGCAATAATAAACCTCATATCCTTGTGTTCTAGCAGAATATCTAACATATAGAAAAGGAATGCATATTTTGGAGAATTCATATTTTTCTGGTAGCATTTTAAACATTATAGAATTTTATGTGATCTTTGAACTGAAATAAAACTAACATCCATTTATTTATTTTTTAATTTCTTTTTTTCCCCAAAATCTTGGGTTTTTTAAATTTTTTATTGTTTTACTTTACAATACTGTATTGGTTTTGCCCTACATTGGTATGACTCTGCCACAGGTGTACATGAGTTCCTAACCCTGAATCCCCCTCCCACTACCCTCCCCATGTCATCTCTCTGGGTCATCCCAGTGCACCGGCCCCAAGCATCCTGTATCCTGTATCGAACCTAGACTAGCGATTCGTTTCTTATATGATAGTATACATGTTTCAGTGCCATTCTCCCAAATCATCCCACCCTCTCCCTCTCCCACAGAGTCCAAAAGTNCCCTCTGGATCATCCCAGTGTACCAGCCCCAAGCATCCTGTATCCTGCATCAAACCTAAACTGACGATTTGTTTCTTATATGATATTATACACGTTTCAATGCCATTCTCCCAAATCATCCCACTCTCTCCCTCTCCCACAGAGTCAAAATTCTCTTCTGTACATCTGCATTTCTCTATGTTTTGCATCATTCTTTGCATGTTTGTTTACTGACTTCAACTGGCTCTACTGCACTGGTCCTGTGCTTGGTTTTTGACATATGATTCACCACATAATCCACTTTTCACAGTGTTGAGGGATCTTTGAATATCAGACTATATCACTCCTCTTCTAAAACCTTCCAGAATACTCAAGGTAACTGTGCTAAAATCAAACTCTGTGTGTGTCCACAGTATGTATCCTGCCTAGATATTTTTTCTGTGCCACATTCTCCTGATTTCATATTTTGAAAGAAAACATCATCATATAAAAGTATGGCAAGACTAATAAAATAAGCTCTTATAAGTCATTCACCTAAATTCAGAAAATTACTAAAATTTGCTCTCTCTCTTTCTTGGGAAACTTTCAAAAATTATGGATCACATGACATTTTATCCCAAAATGTTTCATTTTTTTCTTAAAAACAAGCATTCTCTCACATAAATCCAACATAATTGTTACGTTAGAAAGTAAAATGTTGATTTAAACATGATAAAAACTAGAATCTGATATAGGACTTATACAAACAAAAATTTCTTCAGTCATATCAATTGTGTGGTAGTTTGTCAGCAAAGTAATGTCTCTGCTATGTAATATTTTTTCTAGGTTGGTCATAGCTTTTCTTCCAAGGAGCAAGCATCTTTTAATTTCATGGCTGCAGTCATCATCTACAGTGATTTGGAGCCCAGGTAAATACAGTCTGTCACTATTTTCATTGTTTCTCCATCTATTTGACATGAAGTGATGGAACCAGATGCCATGATATTAGATTTCTGAACATTGAGTTTTAAACCAGCTTTTTCACTTTCTTCTTTAACTTTCTTTCATCAAGAGGCTCTTCGATTCCTCTTTGCTTTCTACCATAGGNTGGAGCCCTAGTAAATACAGTCTGTCACTATTTTCATTGTTTCTCCATCTATTTGACATGAAGTGATGGAACCAGATGCCATGATATTAGATTTCTGAACATTGAGTTTTAAACCAGCTTTTTCACTTTCTTCTTTAACTTTCTTTCATCAAGAGGCTCTTCGATTCCTCTTTGCTTTCTACCATAAGACTGGTGTCAGCTGCATATTTGAGTTTATTGATATTTCTCGTGGCAATCCTGATTCTTGCCTGTGCTTCTTCCAGCCCAGCATTTAGCCTGAAGTACTCTGTATACAAGTTAAATAAGCATGGGGACAATATACAGCCTTGATGCATGCCTTTCCCAATTTGGAACCAGTCTGTTCTTCCATGTCCTATTCTGACTGTTGCTTCTTGACTTGCATATGGATTTCTCAGGAGACAGGTAAAGTGGTATTTCCATCTCTTTAAGAATTGTCCATAGTTTGTTGTGATTGACACAGTCAAAGGTCTGTCTCTTATACACATCTAGATGTGTATAAGAGACAGCAATCCCTCCCAGCATCAGAGTCTTTTCCAATNCTGTGGCCACTGTTGAGTTTTCCAAATTTTCTGGCATATTGAGTGCAGCATTTTCATAGCATCATCTTTCAGGATTTGAAATAGCTCTACTGGAATTCCATCACCTCCACTAGCTTTGTTCATAGTGATGCTTCCTAAGGCCCACTTGACTTTGCATTCCAGGATGTCTTGCTCTAGGTGAATGTGAATGATCACACCATTATGATTATCTGGGTAGTGAAAATCTTTTTTGCACAGTTCATCTGTGTTTTCTAGCCACCTCTTCTTAATAACTTCTGCTTCTGTTAGGTCCATACAATTTCTGTCCTTTATTTCAGCCCATCTTTGCATGAAATATCCCCTTGGTATCTCTAATTTTCTTGAAGAGTTCTCTAGTCTTTCCCATTCTGTTGTTTTCCTCTATTTCTTGGCATTGATTGCTAAGGAAGGCTTTCTTATCTCTCCTTGCTATTCTTTGGAGCTCTGCATTCGAATGGGTATCTTTCCTTTTGTCCTTTGCTTTTCACTTCTCTTCTTTCACAGCTATTTGTAAGGCCTCCTCAGACAGCCTTTTGCTTTTTTTTCATTTCTTTTTTCTTGAGGATGGCCTTGATCCTCATCTCCTGTACAATGCCATGAACCTCCATCCATAGTTCATCAGGCACTATGTCTATCACATCTAGTCCCTTAAATCTATTTTGCACTTCCACTGTACAGTCATAGGGGATTTGATCTAGGTCATACCTGAATGGTCTAGCAGTTTTCTCGACTTTCTTCAGGTTAAGTCTAAATTTGACAATAAGGAGCTCATGATCTGAGCCACAGTCAGCTTCTAGTCTTGTTTTTGTTGACTGTATAGAGCTTCTCCATCTTTGGCAGCGAAGAATATAATCAATCTGATTTGGTTTGACCATCTGGTGATATGGATATGTAGAGCCTTCTCTTGTGTTGTCGGAAGAGGGTGTTTGCTCTGACCAGTGTGTTCTCTTGGCAGAACTCTATTAGCCTTTGCCCTGCTTCATTCTGTACTCCAAGGCCAAATTTGCCTGTTACTCCAGGTGTTTTTTGACTTCCTGCTTTTGCATTCCAGTCCCCTATAAGGAAAAGGACATCTTTTTCTGGGTGTTTGTTCTAGAAGGTCTCGTAGGTCTTCACAGAGCCATTCAACTTCAGCTTCTTCAGCGTTACTGGTGTGGGCATAGACTTGGATTACCATAATATTGAATGTTTTGCCTTGGAAATGAACAGAGGTCAATCTGTCGTTTTTGAGATTGTATCCAAGTACTGCATTTCAGACTCTTTCACTGACTATGATGACTACTCCATCTCTTCTAATGGATTCCTGTGCACAGTAGTAGATAGTCATCTGAATTAAATTCACCTATTCCAGTCCATCTTAGTTCACTGATTCCTAGCGTGTCGATGTTCACTCTTGCCATCTCTTGTTTGACCACTTCCAATTTGCCTTGATTCATATTATCTTTTCAAAAGAGACACAGGGACTGGTGCATTGGGATGACCCAGAGAGATGATATGGGGAGGGTGGTCGGAGGGAGGTTCAGGGTTGGGAACTCATATACACCTGTGGTGGATTCATGTTAATGTATGGCAAAACCAATACAGTATTGTAAAGTAAAAAAAAAAAACAAAATAAAAAGCCCATCATAATTATAACACAATGATCTATTCCTGTATTTCTCAGCAATATTGTACTCTTTCTGTTCATCCACGGTAGTTTTTAAACCCTTTTTTCATACACCATGATATAAGCAATAACTGTACATATCAGTTGCCACTAAAATAGACATTAATAGTGTGTCTGATCATGACTTGCCACTAATTGTCAAGAATATAGTAGTTCAGACACTCTTGTATTCCACAAAGACTAAAAAATAGTGTATGCCAAGCTTGCAGAGAATATATGCTAGTTTCCTAGATTTGAATTTATGGCAAATTACTTTTTTAAATAAGTTCTTTAAATTTTGATATAAAAGAGAAAAAATCCATATTATTATAGCAATTTGAAATAATTTTTAAAATTTGCATTGTAATGTGCCCTCTATCATACTTTAACTGTTCATATTGGTTTCTTAAACATAGTCTGATTGTTTTACATATAGACACCATAAAACAAAAAACAGGAAATTATTCTCAGTCGATTTGGGCTTTCTGTGCTGATTCTGATACCATTACCCTTTTGACAGTTTGATCTAATTTTGTTATTATTGTTTTCAAACTCTTCATTCCTGTATCTTTTCAAATAAATGTTTGGCTACAGTAATTGCTGATACCTCCTAACCCCCAAAATTATCATTGATCTTAGTATATTTTTTTCCCTTTTATTTCTTCATTGTCCAACATTGCTTTATCATGCCCATATTAGAGATTAGAAAATAAAATTAAAAACCCAAGCAATTGGCACATCTTTTTGTTTTTTGTTTGAACAGTTTATTATAAAATTTAAATGTAGTCAAATTACTAATTGCTGTGATAGGAGAAATGCTCACTCTTGTTTATAGTTTACAAAACCACGGTATTTTATCTGTTTCCATGAATCATTTGGCCTCATCCTAGATTGTTTTATTTCACTGAATTTTAAAAATAAATTATCATGATTATGTTTGTAGTAATTATACAACTATACATATTTTCCCAAATTCATCTAATAGTATGCTTAAAATTGGTAAATTTTATGATATATAACTTTATGTTGATAAAGTTTATTTAAAGTAGAAAAAGAGGGGCCTTCCCTGGCAGTCTAGTGGTTAAGACTCTGTGTTCTCAATATTGGGGACACATGCTTGATCCCTGGTCAGGGATCTAAGATCCCACATGCCCACGTGGTGTGGCCAAAAAAGAAAAGGAAAGAAAAATACTAAACTGCCTATGACATAAAAATGAATCTTAAAAAGATATATATTTAGCAAAAAAATGAACTCAGATACAAAGCAAATTGAAGAATAAATTTAAGAATT
The DNA here is from genome assembly GCA_006410615.1 of Neotragus moschatus. Classification (NCBI taxonomy): domain Eukaryota; kingdom Metazoa; phylum Chordata; class Mammalia; order Artiodactyla; family Bovidae; genus Neotragus; species Neotragus moschatus. Next base: position 20,325 of record SJYA01001946.1, on the reverse strand, counting down.
GAGGAATAGGTGAGAATACTTTCGAGCTATAATAATCAGAACAGTAGTTTCTGAAGAGGATAGGAAGTGACTGAAATGGGATGTGAGTAAACTATTTGGGATAGGGGAAATAGCTCTATCTTGATTGCTCTGTTGATTGTATCCATTTGTCAAAATGCAAATACATCTAATTTCTGTGCATTTTACTTAATAATCAATAACAATAATTTTAACCTTGCTTTATCTATTATCCCCAGGTACTAATAGAATACTGCCAATTCCTGAAGAGACCCTTTGGAGCCTCTGTGCAACAGTTCCATCATTATTCTCATATGTTCCCAAGATTTTGACGCCTACAGGATATTATTGAAGAGACATTCTTCTCTAGCCTCAGCTGCACAGAGCCTGCACTTCCTGCCCTAGAACTTCCCTCCAACTAACCCATCAGTGTGGGACTAGTAGCTTGGCTCCTATGGTATTCTAAACAAAAAAACCTTGGCATTGTGCTGGCATTATCGTCTGACTTTTATAAAGGGAGGATAAAATATAGGTTTGCAACTCCAGTTTGTGACAGTTAGTGCCATTCCTTCCAAGGCAAAAAGAGAACTACTGAATATACACTTGAAACACATTTCCTCTTGAGACTGGTATGATTTTAGTGAGACTGCCAGATTCATAATGGAACATGCACTTAAACCTGGTGCCATGGGGTTCCAGCCCTAAATATTAAACAGTATCATTACACTTGTGTGATTTGTGGTGATGCTATGATAAGCAGTTTTCAGATTGTAACTTCAAAGACATTGATATCAGATGTCTTTTATGTCTATGCCTGTTTCTTGAGGCTAAAATATGTCATACAGTTTTAGTCAAAATTTAAGCAATGTGCTGTGTAAATTGGGCCAATTAGGAAAAAAGATCTCTGTATTTTATCAGGTTCTCCACATGACTCTGGATCCCTGTGGTTGAAATAAACATTGCACTATTTTGCCCTCTGAGAGTCTTTAATAAATATCACTCCACCAATTTGTCAACTGAATTCTGAAAACATTGTAAAATAAAATAGCACAGGGAGTGAGATACCACCTATAGTTCTCATGAAGCAAAGCTAGAAAACTCGGCTTAGTATGAGAGACAATTAGGCCACACACTTAATTCCCAGAATGAGTCAGGCTTAACCATCAGGCACCAATAACAGCAAACCAAGGAAAGCCACTCTCTGTAACAAAAAGCCTAGAAGGGAAAAAAGATGTGCTGTTTGTAAGAGAGTTGCTCCTGTGAGAAAGGAGTGAAGAGCTGAGATATACCTACCCAGATATGATTTCCAAATTTATCACTTCTACATTCCCAACATAAAAAGAAACCTGAGTAATATCAATTGAAGTTATATTATCCCCATAGGCAGGAAATACAAAGAGGTCATAAGCAGTCTGTAGTAAGACTACCAGTTATAATTTCCTCATGGGTTGTGAACACCATGACCTAAGTCTGGTACATGGGGTTTGGTCCTTTCCTGATAGATATGACTGCCTGCAAAGCTAAAAGTTCTGAAGTCCCTAACCTCATTTCTTTAATTTTAAGAAAACAATATAAGCACCATCACCTTTATGATTACTGAAGTCTCTTTATCACCCTTATTATCATTAATTTTTACTATTCAGGGCAACTCTTCAGAGTCAGGGAGAAAAGAATGGAACTTGTTTAGATCAGGAAAGTAACAAATGCAGTTCTGGGGTATTTGAGATGTCAAAGGACAATATAGGTATTTTCTCAACTTCATTCTAATCTATGGTACAGCCAGTAACACCTACTTTTTTTTTTTTTTTCAGGAAAAAAAAAAAACTACTAATATCTCTGCTAGAAGAGTGCCTCTAATGTTCCCTATCGTATTTAAATGTTCTAGGGCACAGGTGATAAATGATGATATGATCAAAAAGTAAGGCTAGAGGCTTACAATGCAAGGCTATCTTTCAGAAAATGCTATGATTTAGAATAATTATAAAAGATCACTGTAGTATTTACCTTTCATTACCTACTGTTCTATATTTTCATATTCAGTCCTTACACTGTCTTTTAAAGAATTGATGCTTTTGAACTGTGGTGTTGGAGAAGACTCTTGAGAGTCCCTTGGACTGCAAGGAGATACAACCAGTCCATTCTGAAGATCGGCCCTGGGATTTCTTTGGAAGGAATGATGCTAAAGCTGAAATTCTGGTACTTTGGCCACCTCATGCGAAGAGTTGACTCATTGGAAAAGACTCTGATGCTGGGAGGGATTGAGGGCAGGAGGAGAAGGAGACGATCGAGGATGAGATGGCTGGATGGCATCACGGACTCAATGGATGTGAGTCTGAGTGAACTCCGGGTGTTGGGGATGGACAGGGAGGCCTGGCGTGCTGCTATTCATGAAGTCGCAAAGAGTCGGACACGACTGAGCAACTGAACTGAGGCCTCCCTGTCCATCACCAACTCCTGGAGTTCACCCAATCTCATGTCCATCGAGTTGGTGTTGCTATCCAGCTATCTCATTTTCTATCATCCCCTTCTCCTTCNGAACAGGGAGGCCTGGCATGCTGCGATTCATGGGGTCGCAAAGAGTCGGACACGACTGAGCGACTGAACTGGACTGACCTTTAAAATAACCCATGAAGATAATGCCATTTCATTCATTTTAGTCTATTACATACAAACATAAACGGCAAGAAAGGGGGTTTGGTAAGTATTTTGTAATAGGTAGAATGTTAACTTAAAATATCTTCAGGATTTGATTTGTGAATATATAACCTTATTAACTCCAAGTATTTTACTATAATTACTGAATTTTGAGGTTCAGCAGACTCTTTTGATAGGAGTTTTTGAGTGTAAAACATCATTACCAAGCACAAAAATGAGTAATAAATCTGAATTTGACAGTTCTTCTTGTCTAAAAAGAGTCACTGGTTTTGCAACATAAATTTCAACTGTCCATTTGCTACATTTTGTCAGCTTGATTATTTTTGGTTACCTGCAGGCAAAATTTTATATAACAGAGACCTTGAAGTAGCTCATTTTGATTTTAGCTTCTTAAAATAATTGAAGAGTCTGCTTTGAGATGGCTTAACTCAACATTTTTCTTTTCTTTTGGTCTTCATGAGCAAATATGTGAATGCAAGTAGAGCTTGTGGGGTTTCACTTTCTATNCTGCTTTATTGACTATGCCAAAGCCTTTGACTGTGTGGATCACAATAAACTGTGGAAAATTCTGAAAGAAATGGGAGTACCAGACCACCTGATCTGCCTCTTGAGAAACTTGTATGCAGGTCAGGAAGCAACAGTTAGAACTGGACATGGACCAACAGACTGGTTCCAATAGGGAAAGGAGTATGTTAAGGCTGTGTATTATCACCCTGCTTATTTAATTTATATGCACAGTACATCATGAGAAATGCTGGGCAGAGGAAGCACAAGCTGGAATCAAGACTGCCAGGAGAAATATCAATAACCTCAGATACGCTGATGACACCACCCTTATGGCAGAAAGTGAAGAGTAACTAAAGAGCCTCTTGATGAAGGTGAAAGAGGAGAGTAAAAANTTATTTAATTTATATGCACAGTACATCATGAGAAATGCTGGGCAGAGGAAGCACAAGCTGGAATCAAGACTGCCAGGAGAAATATCAATAACCTCAGATACGCTGATGACACCACCCTTATGGCAGAAAGTGAAGAGTAACTAAAGAGCCTCTTGATGAAGGTGAAAGAGGAGAGTAAAAATGTTGGTTTAAAGCTCAACATTCAGAAAACGAAGATCATGGCATCTGGTCCCATCACTTCATGGGAAATAGATGGGTAAATAGTGGAAATAGTGGGTGACTTTATTTTTCTGGGCTCCAAAATCACTGCAGAATGTGATTGCAGCCATGAAATTAAAAGATGCTTACTCCTTGGAAGGAAAGTTATGACTAACCTAGATACCATATTAAAAAGCAGAGATATTACTTTGCCAACAAAGGTCCATCTAATCAAAGCTATGGTTTTTCCAGTAGTCACATATGGATGTGAGAGCTGGACTATAAAGAAAACTGAGCTTTGAAGAATTGATGCTTTTGAACTGTGGTGTTACGGAGGACTCTTGAGATTCCTTTGGACTGCAAGGAGATCCAACCAGTCCATCCTATCCTAAAAGAGATCAGTCCTGGGTGTTTATTGGAAAGACTGATATTGAAGCTGAAACTCCAATACTTTGGCCATATGATGCGTAGAGCTGCCTCATTTGAAAAGACCCTGATGCTGGGAAAGATTGAGGGCAGGAGGAGAAGGAGATGACAGAGGATGAGATAGTTAGACGGCATCACTGACTCAATGGACATGGTTTGGGTGAACTCCCAGAGTAGGTGATGGACAGGGAGGCCTGGCGTGCTGTGGTTCATGGGGTCACGAAGAATCGGACACAACTTAGTGACTGAAATGAACTGAACAGTGAATACTGATTCTATCTTATAAAGTTTTTATTAATATTTGTATTTCAAATTAGTAAGGAGATTTCCAGTCTTAAAAGGATATTGTGATTTGAGTATATGATGCCAAGAGAATTTTATGTATTCTCTGCTAATATCCACATTTCTAAAGATTCAGAAAAATCAATGTAACATTCATAATAACATCAATACAACTAGGACTTTTGGAAACATTTATGTCTTATTTTCTACTAGTCATGTGCTTAAGTTACAATTAGGAATTAACATAATATTGAGAAGAAAACTGAGTTTTCTTCCTCACTACTTTGTTAGATAGCTAGGAAGTTGTCTTTTTTGTTTGTTTGTTTGTTTGTTTTAAAGCAATAACAACAAAAACTGGACACCAAAGGAAATGCATAGTTACCTTAAAATATTTACTTCCACTTCTTACTTTATATTTTCAGTTTTATAGTCTGAAGATTTAGGTGGAAAAATAATGACCTAGAGTCAAGAATTCTTAGCAGCTAATGCCCAGATGAATAAAGTACTGTGGGCTAACTAAAGTGTCATATATAAACCAGAACCAGAAAATGAAATGGACTGCTTTTCCCCAATGATTGGATAGTTATAGATTCACAGTTATATAACAGATGAAGCACAAAAGAACCAACACACTCCAAGTTTAAGGAACACTTAATTTACTGCTTTTAAGTTCTAAAGAATATGTCTATTGATTAATTCATGTATGTACATTTATATAAATGTTCAATTGTCACATAGTGATAGAAAATCAAAAAGCAGGAAAGAGAATTACACAATAAAGGAATAGGTCATTTAAAAAATACCAATACAGTATTATAAAGTAAAATAAAATAAAAATTAAAAAAAAACTAAATTGACCAAAAAAAAATGTATATATATATTTAGCAATAGTATTAAATTTGGGAAAAAAAATTTCTACATGATATCTTTACAAGAAGAGTGTTGCTTTGAGATATATTATTTAAAATGCTTTAACTTAGTACCATAGAGGAAAACTGTGATTCCAGCATTTAAAAACTATTCATATAATAATTATTCTTTAGTCCAAATCTATGTAGAAGATAAATGGCATTGCACAGGTTCTTTAATGTGAAATTTGAGGTTTTCTTTTTGCTTAAAATTACATTCTATCTTATAACAATGAACAACAGCAGCCTTTATCTTCATAGCATCAACGGGAGTTGTAGCCATCAAGTTCAACTTTACACTTGTATATGCTGGCTTATTACCTCAGGCCTTCTCTAGTTTTTCATTCTCCTTTGCCCCATACGTGAAAAATGTTGTCAGACAGCCATTCTCCCCCTCTATATTTTTACTGTACTTTTTACTTTGCTCTGCTTGAATTTTTATTCAGTTTTCAATAATTTGCCTATATGACATATATGCATATATTCATTTCTTTATTGCTGTCCCCAAATACAATACAAGGAAAGCAATAGGAGATAGTAGTGGTATATTTTGGGTTTCTCAATACTGTGTGCTAAATGCCTAAAACTGTATTTTGCATATAGTGGAAATGCAATAAATATTTTTTGTAATAATGAATTTCTTTTGTATCCTCTCCATGAACTCAATGATAATTTTTTATATTATTAAAGAATTAAACAATTACCCAAAACTGAACCATGTTGCATAGTATTTTTTGTTCACTTGTTTGCTTAATCTGAGTCCTTGCTTTCTTTAATTCTCCCATTTTAGTCTCCCAGACTACTTATAGTGAGGCAAAACATGCCTTATTAATTTTTCAGTGTGGTCTGTGCCATTTGTAATAGTTAAGTTTACATAAACTTGACTGAGCCACACAGTGCCCAGATATTTGCTTAAACTACACAATGGATTTTCCTGGGTCTCAAGCCTGCTGGCCTATACTGTGTATAGATTTGGATTTTCTAGCCTCTAGTATTGTGTGAGCATTTCTTACAATAAATCTCTTTACATACAACACAAACACATACACCCTGTTGGTTTAGTTTCCCTGAAGAACTCTAACATGCCATCCCACCTGCTGTGAAATATAGTTTTTCCATGAACATTTCCCTGACCACACAAAATAACCTGTTTATTTGTTGCTATTACTGAATGATCTCTGGATACCATAATGAGAGATACCTGCATCAAAAACAGAATCCACTACAGTTCACAGGAATACTGCAAGGAAATATCTGCCCCTTTATAAAGAGTATATGGATAATAAATTGAACAGAAATAGGATGTTGCTTTAAAAATAAAATAACCAAAAACCGAAACAAGATCTCATCCTCAAACTATTGTTTTTCTTAGTGATATCACTCAATTGCTGACTGTTGGGAACTAACATTCGCCATGCAGGTTTTAAGGCCTAAGTTCCATCTTATCAAATAGCTGAATAGTTGCCCCAGAGGATCTGAGCCAGTCATCTTCCACCAGGGCTAGGATTTGGCCAATCAACATGGTCCCTGTAGCCTGATCTGAGCGAATCAGAACTTAATGGACCTCCCCTAAGAAAAGTCCGCAATCGAAAATTTAGCCAATTAAAAGATGTTAGAGACTCTTGTAACCAAGCCGCCCTTGCCAATTCTTTGTCTTTGTTCCAAACTTATAAATAATACTGAGATTCAGGGCCTGGGGCTCTTACCCAACTCTACTGCATTGGATGCGGTTTGGGCCCTAGCTCAAGCTAGCAATAAATCCCTTTTTGTTTTGCATTGCTGTGGACATTTTTGTCCTCTCAGTTTTGGGAACTCAGACTCGGGGCACAACAGACCATTCAAACATTTCTTCAAAAATTTGACTAAGGAAATTTTAATTCTATAAGTACTTTACTTTGCAAATATTTAATGACTACCAAGCNCTACTGCATTGGATGCGGTTTGGGCCCTAGCTCAAGCTAGCAATAAATCCCTTTTTGTTTTGCATTGCTGTGGACATTTTTGTCCTCTCAGTTTTGGGAACTCAGACTCGGGGCACAACAGACCATTCAAACATTTCTTCAAAAATTTGACTAAGGAAATTTTAATTCTATAAGTACTTTACTTTGCAAATATTTAATGACTACCAAGCTAAGACATAATACAAACTTCTTCAGGTGTATGTGTCAGGATTTTACCATTCCATTTACCTCCTTAGTATTGGGGATACTTGCCTCTATGATGTTGGAGTACTGTAAATGTAGATTAAAGATTGACTTTCTAGTTAGTATGTTAAAATAAAATAAATTTAGGTATGGCAAAGTGAACTCTCAGAGGTTCTGTCCTTAATGAAGGGATAGTGTGATTCAAAGTGTGATTTTTACAATAGAAGATACTTCTAACATATGATTATTTTGTTACTTATTTTTATAGTTCATTATTTGAATTTTTTGATTCAGAAGAGAGAAGATAAAAAATGTATAGAAACATTTCTTATTTTCATATCTCATTTTAAATTCTGCTAATTGCTATTGAAAATATTGAGACTTATTGGACATTTATTTTGTTGAAGAATTTTATTTGCTTAAGATATTCTTAATAAAAGATATACATAGTATATCAGAATAGCAAATTTATTTTCTATAATGAATTTTTCCAATTTTGAAAATATATCTACTGGTATTCTGTATATATATATATACACACATACGTACATACATACACACATACTTTTCCTGTGTTATAGTCAAAGTATTACAAATAGTAATTAAATATCCTCTGAATAGTCTTAAAAAGATGACTTTCAAAGGAAATAATTTTTCCTCCAACAATGCACATTATTACTGTTTTTTTTCTATGAAATAGCACAATGGGCACATTACAAATGAACGTGAAATATGACTAAAGTACATAGTTAACTGATTAATTTAAATATTCATGTTAATGTAAGTTATTTGTTTAAATAGCAACAATAACTTATCAACACAAGCTATTAAAAAAGTATTTAAGAGAGCCAGACCTGTCATTGTGAACATATGTATTAGTAGTGCAAAAATGTTAACTTTCACTTTATTGTGAAAGATTCTGTTTTGAATCACATCTGAATACTGTCTTTTTTTTTTTTAAGAATAGTAAATTTCAGCTATTTATTACGGGGGTAGAAATCTTATTGCCTTATTATCAAGTTATATTAAAAACAGACTTCTTTGTCCCTTTCTAAGAAAGGAATAACTTTTGTTGCAACGATTATTTCTGTCCCTCTGTCATCTCTTTCTCTTCTCCAAGAGCCAAGGTTTTACTATACTGGTGAGAGCCTGAAATCTATTGAGCAACAACTCCCTATACTGGCAAAATATTAAAAATTATACTCAGGACTAATCCATCATGCCTATATCCCTATATTTTTGCCTCCAGAGGAAGCTTCACATTCCCCTCACATGAAATCTTATCCCTACTCAGCTCTGAATAGCCCCTCACTTGATCAACTCTCCTATCCATCTATGACCCCACCCTTATTCCTCTAAAACTTATTCTTACCTACAAAAAAAAATTTGTCATCAGCAAAATTTTAAGAGTTGACTGTTCTGAAATTTTCCTTTGGCTTCTAATACTATGTAAAACCTGTGTATCTCTATCTGTCTCAATATCTCTTGTACTGCAGCATCTACAATAACAGTTGTTATTGTCTTAAGACCTATGTACTACTGGGGCTTTAAAGAACAGAGATATGTTTCCTCATAGCCACTGCCAGATCATTAGCCTTTCCTCTGCCTCTAAACCCCAACTTCAGAGAAACACAGCTCTGATTTACTATGATCAGATGACACCACCCTTATGGCAGAAAGTGAAGAGGAACTAAAAAGCCTCTTGATGAAAGTGAAAGAGGAGAGTGAAAAAGT
>SJYA01001945.1:864951-881307 GCA_006410615.1 Neotragus moschatus | reverse complement strand
GGATACGACTGAAGTGACTTAGCAGCAGCAATCACTCTTTAGGGGTGGCTTCATTTCAACTTTGGTTTTCATTTTCATTTTCCCTGCTGACCAGGCAATCTGTTATTTTCATGAGTGGTCTAGGAATTCTCCAGTAGAGTATGAATTCCTCCAAATCCCAGCTCTATTATCCTTGCTCATGACCTTTAGCCCCAGCCTAAGACTTTTTCCATAGTCTTCCACGTTTCGCTTCAGTCAGGATACTTAGCCAAACCCAACAGGACAAAGTCTTTTAACTTTGGCATCATTTTTTGGATTTCCCCTGGATGATCATTTTTCTCTTTTTTCCCACAATAAATATAAAATGTGGGTGCTAGTACATTAACTAAGCTGAACCTTAAGGTAAATCAATTGCCCTTCTTTAATGCCCATGAATAATCCTTTCAGTTTATCATATTATCCTGCCTCTTCCTACCATGTTAGATATTTGTGTTTAAAGGTTAAATCAAACTTTTCCACTCCTGGATTTCTTTCCTCCTCTTCTTTGTTCCTATGTTGAGATCTTAATGGTAGATTTGTGACGTCACTCTCAATTCTTTTCAGATGGTTTCTCAAGCTGATCAAAAACAAGGTGAAGCCACTATATGTCAGTAAAAAAGTAGATCTTCAAACAAGGAGATGGTTTAGGGAAAAAGTATAATAACAATGCTGAGGATACAAAACAACTATAGGTAAATTGCCTTTTCTCTGTATCTTAAAGTCTTTGATCAATTGTGCCAAAGTATGAACATTTGAACTCTAAAGAGGCTGGGCAGCTTTCTAAACCCAAACATCAAAAGCTTTGCTTTTGTTAGAAAAATTTAAACCCATGATACTTTGAAAGGATCTGAAATTCTCTAAAATGAGGTCTAATAATAACCTTTACAAGCAGAAAGGAAAAGAACAGTAGGTTATGTGGCTTCTTGCTACCATTTTCTCTGGTACATTAGTTGTCCAAAGATGGCATTTTGGCTTGTACCAAATAAAAGGGCAAAGGTTACCAAATGCAAGCCTGGGGAAGCCAGGAGAGAGAACAGCTATTACAATGGAGGGGGAAATCCAAGCTGTCAACTCTGAATGGATAGAAATAGCATGTGTGAAATTGACAAGCAGCAGCAGCATGGCACCTTAAGAAGGGCCAGGAAATGAATTCTACCCACGTTTCTATTTACTACATTAGAACTGCAGTTCTGTGGAGGCTTATTCGAAATTCGTAGAGATAAATGCCTGGGTCTTTGATAACTTCAGTAATATCTGGTTGTTTGTTTAGAAAGAAATGTAAACAAATAAAATATAAGAGTGAGAAAAAATGATACAGAAGAAAACATAAAAAAAGAAAAAAATCAGCCATCATTCAGCTTCTCAAAATGCCCTGTTAACAACCGAGCATATTTCCATCCCCTTACACACATTGTTTTACAAAGCTGAAACTGGCTTGTATACATAATTTTGATTTCTACCTTTTTATTTAATTTCATATTCTATTTTTCCATGTCATGGAAATGTCTTCATAACCACTGTTGTTAATGTTTGTAGAACTTTCTGTGTATGAAATCAGTCCTTAATTTACTTAACTATGTTTAATTCAACAGCCCTTTCTCCATTTCTTTGTAGTATTCCGATATATTTTTCACCGGGCAACTAAGAGTGAGCATTTAAAAACTCAGAGTTGAGCTTCTTACTCTCCTTTTTAAATTGCACAACTTATCATTTCTCATAGAAAAGATCACTATCCTTTTTAGCAGGCTTTTGAGGGGGTTTTAAGTCCTTGCTTCTGCATCACTATCACCTGGGAACTTTGAAATGCAGAATTTCCAAATCTTCCCAGAATTACCAAATCAGAATCTGCACTTTTACAAGATCCCAGGTGATAGCTGAGCACATAAGGATTGAGAAGGGTTGGTCTCCATGGTCTGACTCTCCTGTCACTGCGCTAGCCTCACTGAGGACCAGCTTCCTCCGGGCTCCCAGTGATCCATCAGCAGAGACGTACCCTCAGCCTCTCACTCATCACACCCTTTCCCAGAGCCTTTGTGGGTAACACAGACCAAATGTTTGTGTGCCCCAAGATTCATATGTTGAAGCTCTAAACTTCTCCTGTTAGGGAAATTAAAATGGAGGAAGTCTTGCTCAAGCTTCAGAAGCTGTCAACTTTTGAAGAGCAGGCCTCTGACCTGCCTGGACGCTGCCCCGATTCCATACCTGCCTTGAAGCACAGCAAATCAGGTGGCACCATAGATAAGAAAGGTAGTGAGTCTTGGAATTCTTGAGCCCATGAGGGTCTCGCCAACCCCCCAGGGCCTAACAAAATCCTATGGCTTACAAGGTGAAACAAACAGCATTGTAAAAAGGTTAAAACCAGAGCTGCATTTTTCCTCACAAACTGATAACGATATCAATTTGCAGCCTGTGATCATAAGTGGGAGCCCCCAAAACTGCAATTTGAAGTCCTACTCGTGGAGTAGACATAGCGCCTGGGACTTTTTCTCAGTAGGGACTCCAGATTGCTGCTAACAAGGGACTTCTCGGCGCTGTTTAACCTGGATGTTGGTCGGTCCAGTTTGAAGATGTATGTGCTGTTACTCTTTTCTATTGTTTCTATTTCTCTTCTTTTAAGGACTGCATATTGAAATTAAGTCGAATAATCCTCTGTTAAATACTGAACTTGTTCATTGTCTGTGATGAGTGGTTTCTTCTGTTAACAAATCCCTCGAACCTAAAATGAAAGTAAAACTTCTGGCAAAACACCTTCCCACCTCCATGTGATGGTAACCGGAAATGGGGCCTTTGGGAGATAATTAGGTTCAAATGAAGTCTTGAGGTTGGAACCTTCATGATGAGATTAGTGCTTTTATAAGGGGAGATAACAGAAAGCATTCTTTCTCCCTCTCCCTCTTCTTTTCCCTGTCTCTCTCTGAAAGCACAAAGAGCAGGAAGCTTTTTAGGAGCTAGGAGGACAGCACTCACCAGCACTGACCATACCAGGACCCTGATCTTCAACTTCCAAGCCTCCAAAATTGTACGAAAGTACCTTTGTTTTTTCATACATTGTTGTTTAAACCACCTAGTCCATGGTATCAGTCCATGCAGCCTGAGCAGATTGAAACAACAGGTATGTACTGTGCTCTCTGCCTAGGAAGATCTTCCCATGACTGTTTACCAAAATAACTCCCACTTGCCCTTTAGAATGTAGTTTAAAATGGGGGTTGAGGGGAAGCCTGTCTAGTATCTTAATATATAAAGAACTCTTATAAATCAACAAAAGTAAAAGAAACAAATTTTAAATGAACAAAAGGACAGGGATAGACATTTTTCCAAGAAGATAAACAATTGTCCAACAAATACATGGAAAGTTGCTCAACATCATTAGTTATCAAGGAAATGCAAATCAAAATTACACTGACACACTGCTTCACATTGATTAGGATGGTGGAATAGAAAGGTAGATAGGTAGATAGACACCAAGCATTGGTGAGAATGGAGAGAAACTGGAACCCTCATACATTGCTGGCAAGAATATAATAGGGTACAAACACTGCAGAAAATCAGTTTGGTGGTCATTCAATAAATTATACATAGAATTACCATACAACCCACTCCCCAATTCCACTCTCAAGAGAAATAAAGACTTATGTTCACACAAAAACTTGTACACAAACATTCAGAGCAGCATTACGCATAATAATCAAAAGGTAGAAACAATCTAAAGGCCCACCAATTTATGACTAATTTAAATGTGGTATAGCCATACAATGTAACATTAATTGACCATAAACAGGAATATAATACTGATATAGACTGCAGTATGAGAACATTATTTACAATAAAATAAGCCAAACATGAAAGAACACGTATACTATGTGATTCCATTTATATGAAATATCCAGGGTAGGCAAATCTTTAGAGAGAAAAAGCAAATTAGGGACTGCCAGAAGCCGTGGAGAAGGAACCATGCAGAGTGACTGCTTCACATAGTTTGCTTCATGGGTGTGGGGTTACCTTTTGGGGTGATAAGAATATTTCAGAATTAGATGGTGATGATGGTTGCAGAATATTATGAGTGTAGTCAATGTCACTGAATTGTACAATTTAAGATGATTAAAGTGATTTTTTGTTATGGATGCATGCATGTAGGCTCAGTTGCTAAGTCAAGTACAATTCTTTGTGATCCCATGGACTGTAGCCCACCAGGCTCCTCTGTCCATGGAATTTCCCAGGCAAGAATATTGGAGTGGGTTGTCATTTCCTTTTCCAGGTTATCTTCCCAACCCAGGGATCTAACACCAAACTCTGGCATTGGCAGGTGGATTTTTTTTTTATCACTGAGCCACGAGGGTAGCCCTTTTTATGGTTAGTATGCTAAAATAAACATTTTAAGAAGAGGAAGAAGCTTAAGGAAAAAAGATTCAAGCTGGGGGACAAATGAAAACAAAGAGGTGAATGGGACTTCCCTGTTGGTCCAGTGGCTAAGACTCTGTGCTCCTAATGCAGGGGCCCTGGGTTTGATCCCTGCCCAGGGAACTAGATCCCACATCTAATGAGTTTTCATGTTGAAACTAAAACCTAGCTCAGTCAAATAAATAAATAAAAAGAAAATACATATTTTTGAAAAACAAAGAGATCAAGAAAAAGACCATGACAGAAGAGGATATTTTAAAAAATAGCACTTGTGTGCTCCACTGCTCAGTCGTGTCCGACTCTTTGCAACCCCATGGACTGTAGCCCTCCAGGCTCCTCTGTTCAGGGAGTTCTCCAGGCAAGAATACTGAGTGGGTTGCCATTTCCTCCTCCAGGGAATCTTCCTGACCCATGGATTGAACCCGTGTCTCCTGTGGCTCCTACAGTGGCAGACAGATTCTTTACTACTGAGCTACCTGGGAAGCCCAAAAATATTGTTTATTTACTGTGAAACCCAATCTTCCTCATTTTTGGACAATATTTAATATTTGGTAATCAGATCTTAAAATTCTCAGAATTCTCTGCTGTCAAAAAAAAGTGCTTCTTTCAAACTTAGTCCCTGGGCACAGACCTGAGGTTTATATACTTTCTCCCTCCCAAGCTTCAACTTTCCAGATACGATGATCCAGGAGGAGTTTGTATTTTTAGTTCTCACTTTTCTCCTGAGCTCAGGGACGGATATTTCCAGCTCTCTCCCCATCATCTCATACTTAACATATTCATAATTCCACCCTGACTACATCCTCCACCTCCCGTTTTTCTCCTGTACCCTCTTGGCTAATCCTCTGAATTTACAGAATCCAAAACCCAGGAGAAGTGAGTGAGTCACGACTCTGAAAGGTTACAGTCTTCTTTCCCTCAGTATTTTCCTTCATCCAGGATCTCCCATTAGTCAGTAAGTTGTGTTGACCTTTCCTTCAAATGGTCTTTGTATCCACCTGCACCCTTCCATCCCCTCTGCCAACCCCCTAGATTCAGCTTTTCGACACCTCTTGCCTGAATCCTCTGGTAAACTCCAGGCAGGTCTCTACAAACACATCCTGCCCAATGGCTTAGGGAGCATGCCTGATTCCACAGAAAATTTGCACAGAAAGGTTTGGGGAGGTCATCAGATCAGTGGCAGTAAACAATGTGTGAGCCAGCACAAGCCTCTAGATCCTGAGGCCATGAGGAAAGCAATATAGGATGCCCTTCAAGATAATCATGTAGTCCCTCCCCGAGACTGTCAGCAGGGCCTTTCTACTGTATGAAGGGTCCAAACAAGGGTGGATGCTCTTACACTCGCACCGCACAAGCACAGCTCTGACTAGGGTTTGAAGACGTGCACAATCCAGGTACTACCCTTCCTCCTCAGGCCTGGTGGGTCTGATGTTCTGCAACATCAGAACAAGGGAAATATGGGATGTGACCCAAAGTGAAGTGTCCTAGGATTGTCTGGGGGGAATTGGGAAGCCACATTCGATGGGATATGGCTGCTTAGAGGAGGGTCCTGGAGGAGCACAGGGGTAATAGAAGACTTAAAAGTGAACTTAGAGCCTCTCAACATTCTCATTTCATGCATGGGAGAACCACATCACATCCCATGCACTGCGATGCTTCGGGAATTGCTCAACCCCAGTCAAGTGGGTTGTTCTTCTTGTTTTAGTCACCAAGTCATGTCTGACTCCTTTGCGACCCCATAGACTATAGCCTGTCAGGCTCCTCTGTCCATGGATTTCCCAGGCAAGAATACTGGAATGGGTTGCCATTTCCTCCTCCAGGGGATCTTCCTGACCCTGGGATCAAAACTTCATCTGTCTCCTGCTTGACAGGTGTATTCTTTACCACTGAGTCACAGTGCAGGAGATGAGAGTTTGATCCCTGGGTTGGGAAGATCCCCTGGAGAAGGAAATGGCAACCCATTCCAGAATTCTTCCCTGGGAAATCCCATGGACTGAGAAGCCTGGTGGGCTACAGTCCATAGCGTCGAAAAAGAGTCAGGCACTACTGAGCAACTAAACAATAACCAATGGGGAGCAGAGCCCAAATGGAACTAAGATGATCCGCCTCCCAAGTTAGTGCTCGATTTCTTTCCTTTATGACTGACATCATGCGTGTGTGCTTAGTTGTGCTTAGTCACTCAATTGTGTCCAATTCTTTGATATCAGCCTCCCCTAAATAGCAAAATACTCCTAATAGGGTAACATTTGAAAAACTATTAAAACAGCAACATCGTTCACAGCGTTCTGTCTTCCCCAAGCTCCACTCCTGCCAATCGCAGAGGTGAGACAACTGTCCAAGGGCTGCCACACTTTTAATCTCACGATCCTCAGAGGGTCCCACAGGTATTCTCATGGGAGTAGGAGGGAGGTCTCGTGGATATTCGTGGCCTTGTACACCAAGAAGCCAGAAATGTAAAACCCATCTTCCACTCACCATCTTAGCAAAGGAGACAGTGAGGCCTGCAGATCTTTACATTAATGCTTGTTATGTGTGGTCACAGAGTTACGGATGAAGAGGGAAAGGAGCACAAAGGCGGGCATGGTTGTCCCTGTCTACAAAGGCAGAAAATATTCACAGAAGCGACACCTGAGCAGGACTTTCCAGGACAAATAAAAGTTGTACAGCCAGACAACAGGACAGTATATATGTTCTGGCTACATGGCAGCATTTTGATGTTGGATCTCATTCCCAGCTCTTCTAGTCGGATTCACTGGAGAACAGTGCTTGCTATTCTTATCACAAGCTCTAGGAGCATTGTTTCAGTTTGTAGAAAACTTCCCAATCGTCTTAGTCCTCATCTCTGCTACTTCAAGGAAAGTGTTTATTATCAAGGCAGAGAAAAGAAAGTCTCTGGTTTGGCAACTGTCATATACTAATTAGGCAAATGCACACACCTTTTCCAGATTCTGCAATGGTTTTCTGTTCTCCTGGCCTGAAATTTTTTTATCCCTCTCGATTGTCATGAAATCCTAGATCCAATCCAAGCCTCTGTACGACAGCTATGTACACTCCACCTAACCTCCCCACAGCCATGACACCTGACTTCTTGCCAATCCACTTAAATTCTGAAAGTGAAAGTGTAGTCACTTAGTTGAATCCAACTCTTTCTGACCCCATGAGCTCCACCAGGCTCCTCTGTCCATGGGATTCTCCAGGCAAGAATTCCCTGGAAATCTGCCATTCCCTTCTCCAGGGGATCTTCCCAACCCAGGGATCGAAAACAGGTCTCCCACATTGCAGGCAAATTCTTTACTGTCTGAACTACCAGGGAAGCCCAATTAGTGGTCTTCAAACTCTGGTGTCTCTCTCCCTGCTACCCTTCCCCTTCCTTTTCTTCATCCTGACTCCACTCCCTAACCCTTCCTCTTCATCTTGACTCTTCTCAAATGTCCTTTTACTTGACTGCATATGGCCCTGGTTGCACTGAGCATCCACAAATTCAGAGTGCTGATAATATCTCCAAATTTGATGGTATCTCCAAATTTGATTACATTTATAGACCCAGAAGTACTCTAAAAAGATTGGAAAAAGATGGTTTTCATTCAACTTTAATGTGTGTCTTGTTTCCAGCCTGTGCTCTCTGTTGTGTACAAGAAATTACTATATTTGATATATCTTACAATCCCAGTTATGAATGGCACAATTATATTGCATTATGTATTTGTGGGTTACAAGCATAAAGTTTCCAATATAAATATATACCACACTTAATGTATACCACAAGGATGTATGAAGTTATAATAGTCTCACTTTAAAAAAAATATGCTAGGAATTTTCCTCCAACCTTATGTTCTCCTAGACAACATTATCACTAGCAGGAGTCTGCCAATTTGGTCCCCAAAAGCCACTTCAGAAGTGAGGGTGAAAGAAAGAAGATGGAAGAACACATTCATTTCCAAAGGTATATATGAAGAAGTTGGGGGCTTCCTGGATGCTTACAAAATAAGTGTACTGCCAACTTCAGCTTTAGATTAATTTACATTTCTAAACTTCATGTAAATAATACAGAAAATACAATGTCCAATTCACCTTGGATTCCTGGTGTCTGGAAACCTAAGAAAAAAATTTCCTGATGACTCAGCGCTATCAATGGGGTTATCTTAGAGTCAAGGGTTAGAAGCCTAATTGATCTACAGTTCAACTAAATCATGCAGCACAGAGGAATCTCACTCCCTAGTTTAGTGAAAGGTCAGTTCGAGGCACAGGTTTTATCTGGTGTCTTCCCACTCCTCTCTCTGCCTTCCCTGGCATCCCTCCCACATCTTCCTCCCATGCCAAGTCCAATATCCTCATCATGAGTTGGCAAATTTCTTCTCTGAAGAATTAAGGGCAGATGGTTTTGTTTTTAAAACGACACCTATTAAACCAGATAAATCTCCATCCGAAGAATTTCAGACATGAGAGAGGTCAACAGGGCTAGGAGTTTTCTGTGAGGATCAGTTTCCTTAAATTTCCACATTACAGCACTCAGGATATGTATAATACCAAGCTTCCGAGGTGATGCTAACGGAAAAGAACCCATCTGCCAGGGCAGGAGACATAGAGAAGCAGGTTCCATCAGGAAGATCCCGGGGAGAAGGAAATGGCAACCTACTCCAGTATTCTTGCCTGGAAAATCTCAAGGACAGATGAGCCTGGAGGTTTATGGTCGATAGGGCTGCAAAGAGTCAGACACGACTGAAGCAACTTAGCACACACACAAGGTTTTTGCAGTAATTCTCTGGGCTATATGAGTTAGGAGAATTTCAAGATGAGGAGAAGCATCGAAACATTTTAGATCCCCAAAGATCCTATGTTAAAGATTGTGTAAGCAATCCTTTTCCCATCTCCTAGAAGGCAGGGCTTCTATGTCAGCTTGATATTAATATTATGCTGAGCTCATTTTAATGAGGCTCAAATAGCAGACGCAGGACCCTGATGAGTTTCCTTTTTCTTTCCTTTCTTTCCCACGCAACTACTGCAAACCATAAGGACAGTATCTTGAAAAATCGAACTTGGTGTCTAATATTCATGACGACATGATACCATGAATACCAGAGAATAGTAGGACTTCCCTGTGGCTCAGACAGCAAAGAATCTGCTTGCAATGCAGGAGATGTGGGTTCAATCCCTGGGTTGGGAAGATCCCCTGGAGAAGGGAAAGGCTACCAACTCCAGTATTCTTGCCTGGAGAATCCCATGGATAGAGGAGCCCAGTGGGCTACAGTCCATGGAGTTGCAGAGTTATACACAACTGAGCAACTAAGCACCAATGTGTGTGCATGCTAAGTCCCTTCAGTCATGTTCATCAGATCTCACTTCTGGTCCAAATGAAGCATTAGAAAATCATGCATGGGATTGTCCTGAGAAAATAATGTCTGTCAAAATCCCCTGGGATTAATTAAGAGTTGGAAATGATGGATTAGAATGGTATTTAATGACTCCCATGCTGGATGCACATGTATATGGAATCCAGAAAAATGGCACAATTGAACCTATTTGCAGGGCAGGAATAGAGACATAGACCTAGAGCACTGACGTAGTGGGGAGATGCTGAAGATTTAGGAGACTGGGATTAAGTCTGTACACTGCCATGTGTAAGATAGATACCTAGTGGGGAGCTGCTGTATAGCATAGGAGCTCAGCTCGGTAATGACCTAGAGAAATGGGATGGAGGGCTGAGTGAGACGGAGGTCCAAGAGAGAGGGGATATATGTATACATCTAGCTAACTCACTCTGTTGTACAGCAGAAACTAACATATTTAATGTAACTATGTGCTCTGCTTAGTTGTTCAGTTGTGTCCAGCTCTTTGTGGCCCGATGGACTGCAGCCCACCAGGCTCCTCTGTCCATGGAATTCCCCAGGCAAGAATACTGGAGTGGGTAGCCTATCCCTTCTGCAGGGGATCTTTTGGACCCAGCAATTGAATGCCAGTCTCCTGCACTGCAGGCAGATTCTTTACCAGCTGAGCTACCAGTGAAGCCCCCGAACAGCAACTACATCCCAATTTAAAAGAAAAATAGAATAAAATAAGAATTGTGTCCAAATAAGTAAAGTCAGTACAAATTATGAGAGCCCATGTTTTACTAAATTCTCACGAAAAAATTTCAAGCTTTTGCTGAAAATCCTCCCCCACTTTCCATGGGATGCTTCTCACACTAACATCCAGGGACCCCAGCAGCATCACCTGCCAGTGGCCCTGGGGTACAGTGTAGCCTATGACAACCAGGCTGCTGCAGATCCTGGTCCTCCCATCTCCACCAAGGCTCTGGAGTGGCAGACTTACTCACCCTCCCTCATTATTTGTTTACTGAGCCCAAGGTGGGATTCTCAGCCAACAGGCAGCACAAGGGGGAAAAGAACCATGCTGTCTTAAGTGCATTAAATCTTCATATTAGACCTCTGGCTTGGTAAACCCTTCTGCTGATTTTATTCTCTTTTTTCCAAGGATGACAAACAAGTGGTTTTTCTTTCTCACTTTAATGATTCTTTAGACAAAAAGGAGTCATTTAGGGCTTTCACCGAGGCTGATAGGTGTTTCTGTTTAATGAGGTTTTTATTCTACTGTATTGGCTTCCCTGAAAAGAAATTACAAGCAGCAAACAGATGATAATAGAACAAGGCTGGAAGAAACAATAACCAAGAGAGGGAAAAATTAGTGTGGCAGCAGATGCACGCGTGGTACTCAGGGATTAAATGCCACTTCCATTCTCCCTTGGCCACCATTGTACTGGTAATGATGTGGATGTGGGCACGTAGGTGCCGGTTACAAGTGTGCAAAAGATATGGATGTAGATATAGACTCAGCTGAACTGCCAAATGTGGAGGAAGAAGGGTGGCGAGCTCAGTCTAGACAAAGATGAGTGAAGCTCAGAGTACGGGTTTACAAGGGCTGGTCGGTTACCATGGAAACTAATTGGAGCTAATAAGTAAAGGGACATTTTAACTGTGGGAACAGAAGAGGAGGGGCAATTTTTCAATATCATCGTTACCTACAATTAGTCTATCATTTTAGGAGTGGCCCTACTTCACTCTTACGATGACGCTATACCCTCTGCGTACAACCTCTCCCTGAATCAACATGACATTCAAAAGCCGAATATCATCTTTTAGAACGTGTCATATTTTAGGTTTCGATCTTTCAAGACAGAATCAATTTCACTTTTTTTTCCCCCTTAAAAAATAAACTGTTTGCAGATGGCAAGGGGGAAGGAAAGGAGGTAATGGAAAATTCTTAACTTTTAAACTGACACTGCTGAGCACTGGAGCTGGCTACAGAGACAAGGGGAGCCCGGGTCTTAGCCTGCAGCACCAGCTTCAGGCCTTTGTTTGAGTTGATTTTCCCTAACAAAAGCATTTCAGAACATCCAGCCCAAAATGTGTTGTCGTGGGCTCCTTTTACAATCCTTTGGAAAGGTAATGTTTACAGACACAGAACAGGGCAAGAATTAAGATCATAGCCAAAGGGCAGGATCTGTTGCGCCCCTGGTATTTTTCATTTTAGAGCAAGTTTTAAGTAGTATAACAACTGACGCTATCCATAAAAGAGAGGCAGTGACTGAGACTTCAGGAGAAGATTGACCATGGAGAAGAGAAGAGAAATACTTGAGTTCAAAAGCTCTTTCTACAATAGTGTGGCTCAGAGCCGAGGCTCATTGGGGAAATGTCTCACAGAAGGTGTGTTACCAGCCCAAGGTGGATAACAGGTGATTCAACACCTTTACAGTTTCTTGGGTTTTACTTTTGTAACTCAATTCAGTTTAAGAGAAGGTAAACTACCTTAATAACATCTCCAGGGTCTTCAAAATCTACGCAGTTGAAGTAATCCAGATTTCCAGACATGAGTCTGGTTGGATTAACCAAGAGAAAAAAAAAATTTTAATGAAAAAAATTGCCTTGCAATAATTGGCACTATTAAAAATTTTATGGTGCCAGAGGGAAGCTTTAGCCCCGTGGGGCCACTTGCCATTGTTGAAAGTTTCAGTGTTGATTATGTATCTGGGTTTAACTGATTAGGAGTAGTGGTTTAGTGAATCTCTTGGATATGGTGAAATGGACACCTCATAATCACTTCTGGGAAGAAACTGAGCCAATGAATCAGGACTCCAACTTCTAATACTGGTTTTGTTTTTTTTTTTTTCTTCCTTCTTCCCTACAGCCCAATTACAGGAAAAATTCATTGTCTAAAAATAATAGTTCTCTAATCTTGTGCTTCAGAAAACTGTACCAGGTGTCATTTTCAAGTACTTTAGTATAGTATCACACAAAAAGTCCTGAAAAAAAGTTAGTCAATTTTGCTACATATTGAAATAATTCTCTTTGTATTAGATATGTATTTGTAGTCTAGATTTTTCATACTTTAAGCAAGTTTAAATGGGTTTGGGGTCTTTTTTTCCCCCCAGTGATCCCTCTCTCAGTTCAAAGAAATTCAAAAAGTGCAATATTTTAAATGTTGGCTTCTGCAGACAGGGAGTTGCTAATATTTCAAATTCCTATTTTGTATTTCAGATTATCAAAATTCCTTAGAAGTCTGATGGAATTTTTTTAAGTTGGTATAAGATTTTAAGCGATTTCTTTATCTCCAGACAGCTCTTTAAAAGTATTGTAACAACTATAGCCATTTTCTGCTTTAAACTGCTATCAAAGTAATTAGTTCTATAAAAACAGTTCAGAGAACTCAAAAAGAAAACAAATGCGCAGAACAGAAGGAGGTACTGAAATGGCCCCAAATTGAAAACATTTCAAAGCAAAATTGTTAATGAGCTGTTTGAGCTATATGGACATTATATGTGCAATTAACTAGAAGCCAATAAAAATAATCAATAAAAATAATCAATGACAGAGTGCAGCCCGCTGGTACCCAGCGCTTTTCACAAAGAGATGTCTGTGAAGGCGGAGAGTGATTCAAAAAAGCCACCTTTATCTATGGGCGCGCGTGCTAATTTACACGAGTAGAAAGGAAAATGATTTTCATTGAGTGTTTCTGAAGTTCAGCCCGTGGCAAACGGTGAAGAGCTGTCTGTGGGAAGAGAGAAGTTTCTGCTCTTAGCTGCGCCCCTTCCCCCTTCCTCCCAGGAATGTTGGAGGCAGCCGCGATCTCATCAAGGGAAGGTAGGAGTTTAGATTTCAAAACGTAGATGTCACATTTCAGTGTAAACGACTCCTACATGAACACTTTATCAGTATGTCAAGATGAATTTTTTATCTCCTGGCGGAGAGGGAGATGGGAGGGGCGGCGGGACATCGCTGAGAAGATTGCGCTCCCTAGCTTGGCAGGAAAAGATTTTTTTTTTTTTTTTTTTTGGCGTTTCTGTGCATCCTACGGAGGGTCCCCATCATCCCCGCGGGGCGCACAAGGAGTTGTGAAAAGTACCGCACAACTGGTCACCGGAATAATTCATCCCCTCCACCTTCTCTTTAGCGCCTCCCACTTCTTCTCTTTTTATAGCAGTTTCTTTCTCTCGAAAAATCTCAGGTTACTTGACTGGGAGTTCTCAGACCTCCAGTTTCAGCCCTGCCCTCAGCCTCCAGTCGCTGAGAGAGAGACACCCAGCCCCAGCAATCGGATTGGGCAGCCCGCCTTGACACACCACTGTGCTGAGTGCTTGAAGACGTGTTTCACCAGATGGTTGGGGTTAGCGTGTGTCATCACATTCGAGTGGGGATTAGGAGTAGGAAGGCTGCCTTGCCGGAGCTGTGTGGTCTTCTCCAAGGGAGAATTGCGGGCAAGAGAACTCCTTTGCTCCGGGGAGAAGAGGAGGAATTCGTTTTCCGCAGCCACGAGAAAAGCAGTGTTTTCAGGTAAAGTAAAAGACATTGAATGCTCCTCTCTCTCTCTCAACATACTTTTGAATGGAATGCTAGCACAGCACACTTGTCAAACCCAGTCATTGCCCTCCTCTCAAAGCGGCTGCTGTACGGCTGACACAGCTTGGTGCTTGGCTGTCTTTACAGAACTAACTCTCCTCAAGCCTTGCTCCGGAAGGTGTAGCTAAGAAAATGTCTTTGGAAGCCTGCTTGTCCCCCACCCTTTCATATCCCCGTTGCATATTCCAAACAGGAGCTAGACGTTGTTCAGAAGGGATGGAAAAGTCCAAGAAAGCCTGTCTCAGCTTTCAAAATTTACCAGTCACTTTTAAACTGTTGCATTTTACCACCCAAGGGCTCAAGGTTCTTTGAAGAGTCTATTTGCCGGCAGAGATGGAAAAGCTTTCTTCCCCAATTTTTTTTTACACTGACTTGAGGTGGACCAAAGTGTTTTCAAAACCATTTGGAGATGGACTCTAAACTTGGAAACTCCTTGAGGGGCTGCCTTCAGAGCAGCTGAGAGCGGCTTTAAAACCAAAATGCTTAGAGCTAGAAGAAAAGCAGAAAAGGAGGAAGTAGGAAAATGGTTTTTTAACATGGCCCTTTTGCAGCTGCAGGGGAGCAGATGGAGGTAATTCATTTGCAGATCTGTTTGTGAAAGTTTTACAAGTCACTGAAAACTAAAGAAGCACTTCTAATGGATCGTTAAAGTCCTTACATTTATGGGATTTTAAACAGGCTATCTGAAGTGTTAATTAAATGTAAATAGGTTTTCTAGCTTGATTATAAACAAACTAAAAAAAAAGGTTTTAATTACAAGTTAGTCATTGGAAATGAATGGTCATCTGATAATACAAAATGAGTTGTCATGGTATATGTGAGTAGCCATTAATGTAACCACTGTTGAAAGCATCGCCAAAACTAAATTGAACTGGATGGAGCAATGGGGGGCTTAGATCTGATGCTTAAGTTGTGGTCTAACAAAGGCCTTTCAAGTTGATGCCCTGTTTTTGTACAGGGATTAAAAAAATAATTCTTTTCCATTTTTCAAGTTTGTGATCCAGTGAGGTGAATCCATGTGTTACTTCCTTTGCACCCTAACCGACTTGCCTTCCCACACCAGTGTTCAGATACCTGCGGTGCTTAAGAATTCCTGCTCCTATTGGACTTTCAAACTGAGTACAGAAACCCAACACTGTCCTCACCCTTGGCAGGTGAGAGATTCTATGAATAATACTGTATATAAGCTATTCTGAAATAAGAGCTGTTTTGTAGGTTGAATAACAGGATTTATGGCTAATGCTCTGTGATATTTGTATTTGGGTGCAGAAAGATGCTTGAAAAAATTATGTTTCAAGTCACATTGCATATATATTTTTGGCAACAAGAGAGTTTATTTCTTAATCCTTTTTGTATTTATTTATTTTTCTTTTCCATTATGGTTTATTAATNCTAATGCTCTGTGATATTTGTATTTGGGTGCAGAAAGATGCTTGAAAAAATTATGTTTCAAGTCACATTGCATATATATTTTTGGCAACAAGAGAGTTTATTTCTTAATCCTTTTTGTATTTATTTATTTTTCTTTTCCATTATGGTTTATTAATACTCTTTTTAAAAATTAAAAGAATGTGTGATCGCTGTGTCTAGTTGTTAAACAGAGTGTTCTCTGAAACTGTTTCAAAAGTCTTCAGTGAGGAAACATCCTCAGAAATAACCAGGCAGTTATGAGGACTGAGTAAGATCCGATTCCCAATATTACATAACCCAAAGAGGACTAAGTTCATAAGCTGAAGTCTTTTGGAATTCCAGTCATTCCATTTTAGCTTTACAATGGAACTGGGGTTTAACAAAATAAAGACAGAAAAGCAAACTAATATCTGGAGTGGGGTCAGGATTAGGATAACAGGCACAGCCTGGAGCAGGTACAGCGCTGGCTACCAATGCCACTTTCCACGATCACAGAGATATTTCAGGAGAAAGTCAAGGCCCTCCTCACCGAGAGCTCTTTCTCTGGGAGATATGGTTTGATGGCCTCTAACAAAGGCAAGTCACTGATTAGCCACGGGACGCCCCCACCCCACCCCCCGCTCCCCGCCCACCCGCAACA
>SJYA01001945.1:839537-861106 GCA_006410615.1 Neotragus moschatus | reverse complement strand
TGAGTGACTTTCACCTCACTTCGCTTCCAATTGTAAATCCCTACAGCAACAGAAGTCTACCCTTCCCTGTGACTCAAGTGGCCAGGTCAATGTCCCTCACTTCCTGGTCTCTTCTCTTACCTCTAACCACTCCAGTTTTCCATCTTATTGTCTGCAAAATGAGAGTTTATCATTATGTGTATTCCTTCTGGTTCTATGTTTATAAGCCTGTGTATAGGACATCCTTAGCCTCTCTAAGTTCCACCTCCTCCAGGAAGCCTTCCCTGACTACCATATATCCTACTGAGGTTTCCCATCCCTTGGGGCTGACCATTAACAAATTACCTGTTTCTTTACGCTTGCTTTTTTATCACTTGACTGCTCAGGTAGGGTGAAGTCTCCTAAGACAGGAACTAGTCTGGTCCACTTTGTGTCTCATTAAAAGATGTATGTCAACTAGCTCACAGTGTTGCTCAGATATTGCAAGGCACTCTTCTAATTATCCCACTTTAGGGTCATTTGTTGGCTCTGATAGCCTCCTCTCCATTCATAAAAGAAAAAGGAAAAACTGGTAAAACTTGATTGGTTATATTTGGGAAATACAGCTTAGGAAAGATGCCACTTGTGAAATGATTGCCCCAAATTAAGCTCGACTATTATCTGAACCCCCCTCCCCCAACCTTTTTCAGTTTTCTATAACAGTGGCAGGAAATTTTGCTATGGTATGAGATTTCAAATATGATTTAGGAAGCAGAACAGTCTTTGGGTTCAGACAGACTTGTGTTGTAATTCAGGTGCTACTTCTCACGAACTGTGTGGCTTTGAACAGATGACTTAACTGTTCAGCTCCTTCTGTAAAATGAAAAGAGGAATACATTTTTTGGGAATGTTGTGAAGAAACCTACAAAGCACCTAGCTCAGCGCATGTGCAATAAACAGGGGAGAAAGAAGGTTGGTAGATACATAAGCAGATGTAGGTCTAGGATGCGCGACTGTGTTCATCTTGGTCATGTCAATCACTCATTCTGTATTTAGAATATGTCTTCTTTTAGCCTTTTTCTCTGCCACCAAAGGTGGTAGCGGGGTGGAAGTTGGGGAGGAGACAGGGAGCAGGAAGAGCTGCTTTTAGCATTTAGGGGATTTGAAGCAACTGAGTTAATGGACCCATAGGGACAATGGTGACAGCTGAATACCCTTTGGAGGGAGGAGGGAGTCCTGGGTCCTGCATTAAAGGATAATAAAGAGCAGACGCTGGGCTGCAGGACTAGGAGAACAAAGGGCCTAGGCAGTGGACCCCAGCAGGGAGCTGAATTCACCAAAGGGTCATGTGCTTCTCTTCCTTCTCCCTGACTCACTGTTTGGAAAGAAATAATAACTTGGCAAAACATTGTAGAGAGTCAGGTCAAGCTTCCAGAAGTAATTGGTAAAGCAAGATACCATTTAGATAAAGCAAGATGCTTGGACCTTTGCTGTCCTTCACTTTTAAAGCAAATTGAACAAAAAGCTGAATGCAATCAGCTTTAGTTCTGGCCTATTCCTAAACTCTGCACCCACCATCAAACACTGAGTCGTCTATCTATACCCTTCCCCGAGAAGGGCAGTGGACCAACCAAGAATGATCTCACAAAGCACTAAATGCCACCTAGCAGACACGTCCTAGGACCCTGGTCATTCAGTTTTCAGGATCTTGGGATAGATCAAAGAATATTCTTTGCACTCCTGATCATCTGGTGTGCACCTGCCCCAGACCAGAGAAAGGAAAGAAAATGGGAGTCCTATAAATGAAGGGCAAGGCAGGATTTCTGGAGATGTCTCTCTCTTACCAGCAGAGACAACTATGCAACTTTCAAAATGAAGCATTAACAGTTACCTGGCTGAACCTCATCTCCAGCTGGAGCAGATACACTAGATGCTCAAAATAGGGGATCCATGTACTACTGCACAATCCTGCAGTAAACCTTTGTTAATTAAAAAAATGTAGCTCTACACTTGACCTTCAAAAGTCAAATCTTTTCTTATACTCTAATCTCCTTTTTACTCCACAACCACAGATCTGTAAGAAAATATTTCTGCATATTTGAAATTGTGGATCTAAGAAACTCCAAGCCATGCCACTGTTAATTAACTAGAGAGGGTGAAATCAATATTGAAGAGCTATGCTGAAAAAATGAGCAGACACAATGTGTTTCTGTGTGAGAAGGTAGTGTCTATCCAAGTTAATCCACAAATTTCAGGTAGTGATAAATTTTCACACAAGACAGTTAGACAGTTGACAGTGGGCGCAGCATTTGGCAACAAGTTAAGAGCCCCACTGGCTCTGGTTGAACATAAAATAAAGATTCAAAAGTTTATTTGGCTGATAAACTCATGAGCAAGACTGGACACTTGTGTAAGAGAAAAACCATAGTAAGAAGGGGGTTTGTTTGTATCTCATATCCAATTATGTTATAAAAGCACAATAATTGAATTTTCTCTTGCAAAGCAACTGACTCTGGAGTATACATTCATCTGCCTTCATATATTTTTGCTTTTGTTTTATTCTCTTCAGTTTTTTACTCTCCTCAGTCTTCATTTCTGTTCTGTTGTTGTTGTGCAGTCGCTAAGTCCTATCCGATTCTTTGTGACCCCACGGACTACAGCACGCCAGTTTCCACTGTTCTTCACTATCTCCTGAAGTTTGCTCAAATTCATATCCATTGAGTCAGTGATGCTATCTAACCATCTCATCCTCTGCTGCCCCTTCTCCTTTTGCTTTAAATCTTTCCCAGCATCAGGGTCTTTTCCAATGAGTCAGCTTTTCGCATTGGGTAGACAAAGTATTGGAGTTTCTGCTTTAGCATCAGTTTTTCCAATGAATATATAGGGTTGATTTCCTTTAGGACTGACTGATTTGATCGCCTTGCTGTCCAAGGGACACTCGAGAGTCTTCTCAAGCACCACAGTTTGAAAGCATCAGTTCTTCAGTGCCCAGCCTTCTTTATGGTCCAACTCTCACATCCGTATATGACTACTAGAAAAACCAGAGCTTTGACAATACAGACCTTGGTTAGCAAAGTGATGTCTCTCCTTTTTAATATGCTGTCTAGGTTTGTCACAGCTCTCTATCCAAGGAGCAAGCATCTTTTCATTTCATTTCACTTCATTTGTTGTTCTGGTGTTGGCATTGTCCAAATCTTCAGCTCAGCTACAAACTGTGGTTGCTAGAAAGAAGGTCTATTACTATAATGAACTGAAACCCTGAACTAGTTTTTGTTATTACTTTGTTCTGCTTTTTCTCATCTGCAAATAGAGCTACTAATATATGCAGCTTTTCCACTTCATGGAATACATAATAGGCCTGAAACAAATTTATTTCAAGAAATCAGGAAAATTCTCCTGTAGTCATTTCCTTGATAGAACCTCCAAATACACCAACCTAAGCATCTCTTCATTCTTCTGAGCAATAAGAGCACATTCTTAACAGACAAAATAAAAATCTGAATTTCAGGGGGTTCTGTTTATTGACCAGTTTTGTGGTATGGTGTTATAACTCCTAGGCAACACCTGCTATATTAACTTAAAACTGAAGATCAGACTGTTATGAGATATTAGCTCTACCAGGGTCATGATGATAACAGATGAAATGGATACAAGACTGTGCATTTCTTGGTAAGTTAACATAAGTGTACACCCGTGGTTATTAGCCTCAAACTCCTATTACTAATTTGGCTTAGCATCAAAATCACCTTTCTGTAACATAACATGTCCTCTGAATAGACTTCCTGCCAGTTTCAAGCTTCCTCCTTAACCTTCACCTGCCAGTAATCAGTCTTCCCCTGAGTAGAATATCCTAGTACACAGATGTGCTTGGTGTTGCATCCATAAATTCTGGACACTTCAGCTTTTAACTTTCATCTACGAGAAGTGCATCTTCCTCTCAAAAAGGCCTCTAAAGTCATGTGCTCCTTTCTTTCTCTTGAGAGCTTTCATACTGGCAAGAAAAAAGAAACTGTTCTGGATACAGCAAGTGAATAAAAGCAAGGGATGTATCATACTTTTTTATTTCCAAAGGTTTCACATGTGTTATCCCATTCATGTCATATATGGTATCTATATTTAGTAAAAGAGACTTGAGGGACAGACTCAATATCAAACAGCTTAAACTACTTTTTGGCAGTTGATCTGTTATCCTAAGAAGCAGCCATAGGTAACTTCTAAATAAAACCAAAAGAACAGACTGAAAGCTGTGTCAACGTGCTAATACGTGGTGCAGTGGTAAAGAATCCTGCCAATGCAGGAGATGCAGGAGACCAGGGTTCGATCCCTGGGTTGGGAAGATCCCCTGGAGCAGGAAATGGCAACTCACTCCAGTATCCTTGCCTGGGAAATCCCACGGACAGAGGAGCCTGGTGGGCTACATTTCATGGGGTTGCAAAGAGTCAAACGCGACTGAGCAACTGAGCATGTTATTCAACAACTTCTTGTGTATATACTTTTATCCTAGTGCTCAGAGNAGATGCAGGAGACCAGGGTTCGATCCCTGGGTTGGGAAGATCCCCTGGAGCAGGCAATGGCAACTCACTCCAGTATCCTTGCCTGGGAAATCCCACGGACAGAGGAGCCTGGTGGGCTACAGTTCATGGGGTTGCAAAGAGTCAGACGCGACTGAGCAACTGAGCATGTTATTCAACAACTTCTTGTGTATATACTTTTATCCTAGTGCTCAGAGGATTACAAAATAACAGGATACTATCTTTCCCTTTAGGAATATCTAGTTTACCTATGAATGGAAGACATGCTCCCCCCTCCCCAAATTTTTTTAGTAGTAATGCAAAGAATTTTGTCAATTATTACTACTAATTAAATAAAAAGGATGTCCACAGAGCCCCCTACTGGAGGAGCTGGAATCCGAGCCAGGCAAGACTTTTCTCCGCGTCATTAAGCTGATGAATCAGAGCAGTGATTCACCTCCATTCTTTGCAAAGCCTATGGAGACAATTCATTTACCCTCTTTTCCTCAGTTTTCTTCTCTGTCAAATGGAGATATGATGATCACAAAGTGTAGAAGTTTCAGTGAGATAATAAAAGTAAGATATTGTACACAGCACCTAGAACTTAGTAAGAATTCAAAGAGTTGGATGCTTTTTCCAAGATGGCAGAAGGAACCACCTGAGTTAAGGCTTGGAGTTAAATTGTGCATGTTATTTGCAAGCCAAGACATAGTATTTCTGAGTCAGAGGATGTGCATAGATGCAGTTTGGGAATATATGATAAAGGGAGGTATTCGGCAGAGGAGAGGGAAGAGGAAGGAAAAAAGTGATGGAGGAAGAGAGAAAAAGATGAGAAAGGAGGAGGAAGACTACAGCCCTTGGTTGCCTCAACTTTGAACCCTTTTTAATTTTAGTCTTTTTTTTTTTTTTTTTGGCTGTGCTGTGTGGCATTCAGGGTCTTAGCTCCCAACCAGGGATCAAACCTGGGCCACCTGCACTGGCAGCTTGGAGTCTTAGCCACTGGACCACCAGGGACATCCCCCCTTTTCTATTTTAAACACATCATGTCAGCTGAATTAGGCCAGATTCCAGAGTGTCATGACACATCAGGACTTCAGCTAGCGAGGTTGTATCTATTTTTGAAATAGATGCCTTAGGATGTTTAAGCAGTAGGTTTTTCAGGAATGGGGAGAGAGAACGAGATGAGTGCAGGGGGAACACTCAATTGGGAGTCCAAAAAAGAAAATGAAAAATAAGTTGCTGTTCTCATCAGTAACACTGACAGTGCGGAAAGGATGAGTGTAAGAAACATTGTGAAAAGCTTGGTAATTAGTTAAATAAAAGACAAAGGAAAGACAGTGACAAAGAAGACCCAGGCATGAAGCCCAGGAAATCAGGGAGTGGTGACATCCCTTAAGGAAAATAAGGATGCTGGAAATAGAATTTCATTTTGTAACACTATACGTATCCCAANAAGAAAATGAAAAATAAGTTGCTGTTCTCATCAGTAACACTGACAGTGCGGAAAGGATGGGTGTAAGAAACATTGTGAAAAGCTTGGTAATTAGTCAAATAAAAGACAAAGGAAAGACAGTGACAAAGAAGACCCAGGCATGAAGCCCAGGAAATCAGGGAGTAGTGACATCCCTTAAGGAAAATAAGGATGCTGGAAATAGAATTTCATTTTGTAACACTATACGTATCCCAAGCTATGGTCGGGATAACTTTATAATGCAACACAGGTAAATACATGTGCTGTGTGCCCAGTAGCGTCCGACGCTCTGTGACCCCATGGACTGTAGCCTGCCATGCTTCTCTATTCATGGAATTTTCCAGGCAGGAATACTGGAGTAGGCTGCCATTCCCTACTCCAACATGTGCATCTAAATGTTTAATAATATAATTTTGAACTGATAAAATTGAACTTTCTGATCATCCATGAACATAAGACAATATACCACTGTGGTGTTTTTTATGATATATTCCTCCTTAGATGAAAAGGATCTTTTTTCAGATTCAGAAAATAATTGGCTCAATAACTCTTCTAGTGTTTTTAAACTTTAGGGAAGTAAGGGATTTTCAAGTCAGAACAACAAACTACTTGTGCACAATATCAATAATTCTCTTCTTTCAGCTAAGAAAATGTTAGTGGAGAGGGACATATAATTTAAAGAGTAAAGAGGCAAGAAGAAATGAAATATTTAAGTTGCTTCTGCTCATAAACGTTCAGCTTCTAATTTGGTTGACATCCTTTTACAGAATGTGTGAATGAATTATTTTACAAGTGATACAGACACTCCCTTTTTCACTCACTACAACGACAAATCATTCTTAACTTAAAGCTTTGAGAAAGATTTTCCTGACTCCTGCTTTTCTTCCTATCTCTTCTTGTTCTACTCTTTAGTTTGTCACATTTCATTTTAAGCTTCTCTCCAAAAACAGGAGAGCCATTCTTGATACTAAATCAATGAATAATTTTCAGGATTAGGTATAATTTTATTAGAGGTAGAAGATTATATTTGCCATTTCACACTCTTGCATCAGACGCGCAGCAGGGATTGAAAGAATACACTGCTTGAGTCTGCTAGATTTGGGATTTAAACTGCTAGAAATTTGTGGGAATAATATTGACCTGGGGAGACCTGACAGCATTTTGGTTCCTCAAAAGAGACTTGGGTTCCGTTCAAATTTTTAATGAAGACTTTGGCCCGTTTTATTTCACTCAGCTGAGTTTGCTGAACCATGTTCCCTGGTTCCTATGGGAGAAATGCCAGCCTAAGTATCCACACCTGTAAATCTAGTTCTCAGTTAGGGTTGCCACCCATGGGGGTCAAATTGGCACGAGTTAGTTTATACTCGGAAGCTATTAATGGCTAACGACCGACTTGGTCATTCTCAAGACATCCAGTGCAACGAACCAAGGGAAAAAGACAGAATACACTCATTCCATCATTAGAGCAATAAATGTCATCTGCAGCAAGCACAAAAGTTGGGTTTAACTGTGAAGTTTAACACTAGGTCTTTTCTGCTGGCATCCACTTAAGGTCAACAGGCTCATAAGCCTGCATATGTGGAGATGAAGGTATAGAGAATAGACTGATATTCTAAAACTCCTTCATCCAGACTGTCTAAACTCACATTTCAATTCAGGATTCTATTCCTACTTGTTCAACTTATCGACCTGTCTCAGAGGTACAAAGACTTCTTGACGAGGAGAAGCATAGTCCTTGTAAGAAAAGAAAAATGAATAAGTGGAGAGGAAGGGGGGGAAATACCAGTCAAACACACCCTGTTTTAGAGTCATGTTTTTTTGACACAAAAATAAGGACAGAAAACAGAGAGGAAATAAGCTTTATGAAACACTTCGTGTGTAGCAGGTGTTATTCTCATCAGTTGTTTTGCTCTAAAATTGGAGATCCAAGGACTTCCCTGGTGGCCCAGTGGTTAAGATTCTGTGTTTCTTATGTAGGGCTTGTGGATTCAATCCCTGGTCAGGGAACTAAGATCCCAAATGCCACGTGGCACGGCCAAAAAAAAAAAAAAGTTTTTAATAAAAAGTAGATAAAACCAGAAATCCGTTGAGCCACCCTTCTGGACACCCACTGCCTTCATCTCAGAAGTGGAATTGGAAGTACTCTTCTAATTGCTTCTGCCACTATTCTGACCTCTTTAGAAATTTAGAAAACCCCACTGGACTGCCTCATTGGCTTCAGATAGAGCTTATTTCATGCTGGGCAAGTAATAGATTAAAATGTCACTAGCAATGACAAAATTTGCTGAACAGTGGCAGTTGTGTTATAGCTAGGAAAAAGAAGCAGAGTGGTACAGTGGGAAAACATTGGCAACCTGGGTTCTAGAGCTTGGTTACCATTAATAATGAGATAGTGAGCAAATTAATTAACCTTTCAGGAGCATGCCTCCCACTGCCTCTTAACCGTTCTTCTACTGTTCCCTCCATCTAGGTTAAATTATTCTCCTTAACTGGCAAGCTCTGCTCTTTCCCTAAGACCAGTCTAAATAAATAAGATATTCTCCTTTGAAATTAAAAAGCATGGTGGGAGGAACAGGGAAGGACTTTAATCCAGTTTTGCACCACCTCTTGCTCTTTTTCCACTCATTTTATATGTCACTATTAAACTCACCTTCTAGCATCATTCTCATTATGCTCTCCCATTAGTCTAAAATCGCCAATTTTCTATAGCATCCAGCTTATTAATAAATAAAACACCAGTCTTTAAGGACCTGCATCATGCTTTCTGCTTGAACCATATCCCTTCCCTGAGGTACTTTCTGTTCTTTACTAAGCTGGGTCAGCATCTCCTAAATTTCCATCACTTACTTTTACTGCTAAGGATTTGCTCATAGGGTTTTCTGGGCTCTGGCTGTCCTCCATCACAGTTGTGACGTTCACAACTCACTCATCCTTGAAGAAAAATTACCCCATTACTTACATGGAACTTTCTTTTGTTCGCCATACCAACTCTTAATAAGTCCCTTCTCACAGGTGATCTCTTACCACTTAACAGGTTGCCATCTAATTTTAGCTCTTGATTAGGTACACTTTTGCGTTTATTACTATTCTTCATAGGTTTTTAATATTGCTCCCTCTCTTTATTATCAGAAACATGAAGGTAGAAGTTGAGTTTTAAANCCAACTCTTAATAAGTCCCTTCTCATAGGTGATCTCTTACCACTTAACAGGTTGCCATCTAATTTTAGCTCTTGATTAGGTACACTTTTGCGTTTATTACTATTCTTCATAGGTTTTTAATATTGCTCCCTCTCTTTATTATCAGAAACATGAAGGTAGAAGTTGAGTTTTAAACCTCCGCCTCTGTCGAGCACAGCTTCAAGACGGTGTATCTGATATAGCCCACAGGTCTTCATTACCTACTCATAACCGGATTGGTCAAGGATAATTGGGATAGAAAGCTGCATTTTAGTCACTGAGAAATTTGAGGAAACTAATCAAAAGTAAATCCACAACCACACCAGGCAATTCTTTTGACACTGTGGAAAGCACTATCTCATGCACCAGGTTTCTGGCTTAATTTTTTTCCATCTTCTGCACATCACTCCCTCAGTGCTGCATTTGGGCCAGCTGAATTCCATCCAGAAACAGATTTACAGACAATAGGCCAACTGGAATTCC
This sequence comes from Neotragus moschatus, assembly GCA_006410615.1. Taxonomy (NCBI): domain Eukaryota; kingdom Metazoa; phylum Chordata; class Mammalia; order Artiodactyla; family Bovidae; genus Neotragus; species Neotragus moschatus. The sequence continues at coordinate 851,506 of SJYA01001945.1, read as the reverse complement.
CATCCTCCTTGATCAGATGTGAAACTGCAGAGCTGGGTGTCACTCACATGCCAGCCACTCAGGAGTCTATGCTATCAATTAATTTCTCTTGAGAGCTGAACTGAGGAGATTGTGACAGTTCCACTTTCAAGGGCATGTAAAATTATGGCTAGACCAGAATTTTAGGGACAGTGCCAGACAGACAGGCCCATCCCACCTGGATGAAAGTATCCACTATCTGCTGCATATCATAAATTAAAATGCCCTGGAAACCCCACAGTAAATCATATTTCTCTGTTGCTGTAGTTGGATTTGACTATAAAGTTTCATTGGCTTGAAATCACATTCTCAACTTGTAGGACAATTTGCCAGTGAGATGAGAGGTTTTAAATCACTTAGAAGAAAGAGGAAATTATCACACATTCTATTGGATNCACACTTCCTCTAAATCTATACTCTATTTCTGTATAAAATGACCAGTAACTTCCACTTAAAATATTTATAAACCACAATTACACTTTTTGCCAATCAGTCATCAGTACCATAGCTCAAGGAAAACTCATAATTATTATTTAGCTATAACGTTTGTTTATATATCATATTACCCATTTCAAATCATTTTTATAACCCTATTTTATTTGATCCTCATAACTTTTTGAATAAAGTAGATAGCACAGGCATTGTTGGACCCATTTTACAGATCAAGAAACAGACTGTGAAACTAACTGGAAGCCATATTCTGGAGACAGATACACAAGTCCGAAAACTTCAGAAGAGTACTCATTCCAAGGAATCCTCTTGACAGTCCAGTGCCTCTTCATACCCTTAATGACCATATCTAAAACTTCTAGGTCTCATGCTTTAGTAATAGACAAAAATAACAGTCACTTAAAGAACAAAACCAAATGATGTCCATGTTTTACTTACTATTATACATAACAGCTAAGTATATTGAGTACCTACCTGCTATGTGCAAGGAAGTGCTTTATATATATATTATCTAATTTAATTTAATTTTTCCACATCTCTATGACATGTAATTCTCATAGTCCCCATCATACAAACAAGGAAACATGTCTGAGAGTCTTACTTGACTGATATGCAGAACTATGAGGGCTAAGGCAGGACCTGTGAACCTCCCACTGTTAATTACATTGTCCTATTCCACATTTTACCTTGTTCCTTTAAGCTCAGTTGATATTTCAGCCAAGTTCTTTTTCATATATTCAGTGATCTTTAAATTCTGCAACTGAGAGAATTCTTTCCAGGAACACAGTTTGTATGGAAAAGCACATGTTTGAAAAAGCAGGTACCATATCCTATTTGCATTGGCAGCAGTCTCTGGCATATATTAAACATCCAGTAAGTGTTTGCTAAATGTAAAGGATGTTTGGAGTTCTCTCCTAAAAAGCTTTCAAGATGTCATGATCTAAATATTTAAATAGTTGTTGTTGTTTAGTCACTAAGTTGTGTCTGACTCTTTTGCAACCCCATGGACTATAGCTTGCCAGGCTCCTCTGTCTATGGGAGTTCCCAGGCAAGAATACTGGAGAGGGATGCCATTTCCTTCTCCAGGGGATCTTCCCAACCCAGGGATCCAACCTGTGTCTCCTGAATTGACAGGCGGATTCTTTACCACTAAGCCACCAGGGAAGCCCAAGTACTTAAATACAGGATTTATGAATCAGTTCAGTTGACTTTCCTGGTGGCTCAGACAGTAAAGCATCTGTCTACTATGTGGGAGATCCGGGTTCGAGCCCTGGATTGGGAAGATTCCCTAGAGAAGGAAATGGCAATCCACTCCAGTACTATTGCCTGGAAAAATCCCATGGACAGACTGGTAGGCTACTGTCTATGGGGTCACAAAGAGTCAGACACGACTGAGCGACTTAACTTTCACTTTCACTTTCAATTTGCCAAGTCTCAGCTTTGCTGCAAAACACATAGTTTCAAAGCCAGAAAAAAAAAAAATGATAAAGAAGTGAACAAATTTCACTTAAGAATATTTTTAAGCCAGTTCTTGGAAACCTGAACTGCTCTGTCAATAATCTGACAGTTTTGGACTGTCTGAATAAACTTTTTTGGATAATCTCCTGTTTCTATGACAAAAGTAATGCTCAGTCTCACCGCTGGTGGGAGTCCATGATTTTTCCCTTTGCTACAACCAGTCAGGATAAAAAGTGAACACAGGTGACTTACTATGTAAGATGCCCTCACAGATGCCAGCTGAGCAATGATGCAGAAAAGGATCAGTCAGGGAAGACGTGAAGTCCAGGTAAGTGGCAGGATACAAAGGGTACACTTTTCCACCTCCTTTCTTCCTACCCATCCCTTTTGTGGACAGCTCCAAAGTTTCTGATATTCACTTGTATCTGTCTTTCCTCAAACATGAATAGTTAGGTGAACTAAGAAGACCGTATTCCCCTACATCTTTCCTGCCTTGGTACTATGACCTTTGTCCTACCCACCCAGCGCACAGACACTTTAAGTGCACAGCTTAACTTGACTGCAATGTTAGTGAATTTCAGGGTAAAAAGTGCATTCAAGTAAGTCAGTCACAGGTCGGTCTCGGGTTTCTCCACTTGGCACCGGTTTACAGCAGCAAAGCAACTCCTTTCGGGCTCTGCCCGTTACCACTTCTCTTGCTGTCCATCACCCTCGCCTCGGGCTCTTGACCTCTGGTTCTTACTAATACACCTGCCAGCCCCAGACATGGGTACTGGTAGATTCTGCAGAATGAGGCTTTTTCCTGTCTCCAGCTCAACACACCCTCCACCAGCATCTCTCAAAGACTGCACGACTGTGTGACCCCCACGCCTCCACTTCCCTCATCTCCTTCGCCTTCGCACCTCTTCATCTCACCTTCCCACTCTGTGCTTCTGTGCTTTGCCCAGTCCCTGCTCTTTGGCATATGCTTTTGCATTTGCCATTTTTCCTTCTTGTTCAGTCGCCAAGTTGTGTCTGACTCTTTGTGATCCCATGGACTGCAGCATGCTAAGCCTCCCTGTCCTTCACCTTCTCCCAGAGTTTGCCCAAATTCATATGTCCATTGAATTGGTGATGCCATCCAACCATCTAATCCTCTCATGTCCTGTTCTCTTTCTGCCTTCAACCTTCCCAGCATCAGGGTCTTTTTTTCCCCTCTACTTTCTCTTTCTCTCTCTCTCTCTCTCTCACACACACACATACACACACATACAAAAAAAAAAACTGGAGGGAGAAAACTGGATGTGGTCCCATTGAATTTCTTGGATCGTGTTCCCTGGGTTCTTTTTTTTTTATGTCTCTGTAATCCACTATTTTCTAGCAAAAGCTTTCTTTGGATTTCTGACACCAGCCCTAACACCTTGAATTTATCTGATGCTCTGAATAACTTTGCTCCCGGGGCTGAAGTCGCAACTATAACACTCGGACTATTATTAATAATTATCAATCATTCTCTTTTTTAAAAGATCCTTCCTGTTATCTCTTTGTATCATTTAATGTTGTTGTTTAGTTGGCAAGTCATGTCAGACTCTTTTGCAACCCCATGGACTGTAGCCCACCAGGCTTCCCTGTACATGGGATTTCCCAGGCAAGAATGCTGGAGTGGGTTACCATTTCCTTCTCCAATATCATTTAATATTTATATTTAAATACAGAGCTGTTGCCAGGGTCACCGCTCAATATGTACTCACTGAAAAAGGAAATTTTTTTTTACTCACTCAGGGCAGATAATACTAAACTAGTGATTAGGACACGAANCTTCCCTGTACATGGGATTTCCCAGGCAAGAATGCTGGAGTGGGTTACCATTTCCTTCTCCAATATCATTTAATATTTATATTTAAATACAGAGCTGTTGCCAGGGTCACCGCTCAATATGTACTCACTGAAAAAGGAAATTTTTTTTTACTCACTCAGGGCAGATAATACTAAACTAGTGATTAGGACACGAATGCCCTAAAATAGCCAGAAAAAGGAGAAACTGAATGATAACTAAGTACCAACGACATGCTGGACACTGCTATAAACTTAGTTATATCTGTACTAGTCATTCTACTTAGAAGAACTAGACTTAAAAAAAAAATTGCACACCTGTAGAGCTAGGATTTGGACCCAAGTCATTTTGTCTTCAAAAGTCAGTGCTGACTCTCAAAAGAAAGTTCTGCATAAATGCTAAATGGTAAAACCCCATCATTAATTACATGGAAGGAATTTGCATTTGCCTACAATTTACACCTTTTCCCCAGACTGATTTAATTGCCAATGCTAGTAAAATGTTTCTTCCCACACTGTACTAGGCTTCTTTTGTAAAAAGCTAAATGGAAGTTTGCTGTCAAGGTGGTGAGAAAGAGAAGACTGAGATTCAAGTAAAAACTTGCTAACTGGTGTGCAAAACCATGCCCATTAAGAGGGGAACAACTCTTACAGAATACAGACTGGTCTCTACATCGTTTGTTAAGGGCTGGCATAGACTTGTTCCTGTGGGCTCACTCCCAAGTCAGCCCCAAGAAGGCTGAAACAAACCCCCATGGAAAATAATATTGATTATTATTAGACAGAATTATTATTAGGTAGAATCTAGGGCATTGCGATGAACACGCTGTTCGGTGTTTTCTGTGAGGCATTATTACTCTCGTTACAAATTAGCAAGAGATAAAGTGCACTCGATGCATTTTCCTTCAATTTACATGCCCTTCCTTCTTAAATCATTTCCAGAAATGCTTAGGAAATGTGAAAGGAGTTTATCAGACAAACGTATTGTCTTTTCCTCCAGCAGAATGTCAGATCACTTCTTGAAAGATCCTCTCCAAATGCTTCAACTCAAACCGATTTTAACAAACTTGACTATACACACCATAATTAGGAAGCCAATTCATTCAGTTCATTTGCATCCGTCTAAATAATTTTTCCTGACAGATGACTTCCGTTCTAAGTACCAAGTACTTTTTAATCCTAGGCAGGTTATTGCTGAGGATAAACGATTTCACATTCTCATAAAGATGCCAGTCATTAAGAATATTAACACGAATTCCTTCCCCTCGGATAGAAAGGAGCTGTCATTTTAGCAATGTTGCTGCATCAGCCTTTCTATTGTCAAACACAACAAATGATGAGAAAATCAATTTACTCTTTAGAATTAGTCAAGTGAGGAATTCTTTGAAGTGGGGGGTCAGGGTTTTTGTCTGGATTCCGTAATCTGGAAAAGCGGGTACTGTATAGATGTTGGTAAAATGTTGTGAAATTTAATGAGGACTGTTTGCTGCCATAGACCTTCCAGACAGAATCTATCTCTGAAAAAGAATTCCCCACTCTTAAAATAGAGGTTTGATGAGCACCAGATGTGGTTTAAACGAAGCCTTGTCCAGCTGAACTCAGAATATATTTTGATCTGTATGAGGCACAGTCTAGAAAGAGGGGCAGTGAATTGATCGACCAGAGCCTGTGTTGAGGTTGGTGGTGGGGCTTGAATATATATTTACCCCATAAAGCTTCTCACATTAGGCAAAATGCAAATGAGCTTTTAACAAATACTTTCTAATAGTTGGAGGATGTCATACTTGCTGCTTATGAGACAATTTACAATTTTATTTCATGTCTAAGATGTGCAGGGGATAGCATTTCAATGGGTAGCCACAGCCTTTAGGATGATCTGTGTTCTGGCAATGACTGCACTTCCACATCTCAGTTTCTCCACCCACAAAGGGAAGATTAGCTCGTGCTTCAAGAATGACAAGCATTTAATATTTGGAAAAGACTAAATAATGAAGTGCTTGGATTCTATAGAAATGCCAGGAGAAAAGATTTATTTCAAGTCAAAATCTAGTACAAACACGACCTTCCTTTTGTAAATCTCATGAATAGGGAAAGAAATTACATGAATACTGTTTCTTGGGCTGAAAATTTGGAAATACATTAATATTGGGATGCTTCGGATGGGAAAAAAAAAAAAAAAAATTAAAAACATCTGCTTATTATAATCTCTTGTCTTTGGAGATGAGAAAAATTCTTTCTGCTACACTGTCCTGAAAGAATGCAGTTAGTAAAGATTTAAATGACAGGAATGAAAGGGTCATCTTTTGATTTCTTTGCCTTTGGGCAGGACTACAGTTAAGCTACCTCAGGAAAGAGAACAATGCTGTTTCTTGCAAAAATCTCCAGGTGACAATAATAAAAATTAAAAAGAGCACAAGGGAAAGCTCAGGGACCTTGAAATTAATAAAGGTCAGTTTCAGCTAATTTCAGTTCAAATCCATATCTATTTGTCAGTAGCCTGATGCTTCACTTAGTGAAACGCCAAAGGATGTGATATTTGGCACTAGTTCTATGAGAATTCCATTTAGTATTAGCATGAATGTCTGGTCATTGTTTTGTTCACCTCCTCTTCACCCCATGGGGGAGGGAGGGAGTCCTGTCTTAGGGTTCTCAGATGACCAAACACAGGACGTCTGACTCGGGACACAAGAGATCAAAAGTAATTCATTAGTCACATATACTAAGAGTCCAGGGGGAAGTGGACACTCTGGGTCACATGGGGCAACACAGAGGCTACATTTAGGAACAGAGGGAAGAAGAGCCTATAAGGAGCAGGCTCTGTCATAACCTGAGAGTGAGCGGTACCCAGGATCCCAGGGAAGGATGTGATTGGCTGGTTCCAATGACTGTGGGCTGGCAGGGAAGTAAACCCAGTAGAATACGGAATAGGTAGACGGCTGCTGTCCAGCTGTAGGGGAACTAGCCAGTGAGAGAGCATTTCCCAAGTGGTGGGGAGCATATCAGGTAAAAGTAGGGGAACACACAGCCTTTTGGGGCCCCGTGAGGCTCAGATGTCAGGGCAGCATGTGAAATTTTAGCCCTTCCAAGCCAGTGGTTCATACAAGCTATGTCGACATATGGGATGCTTACTTCCCCTGGGCTATACCGACCCCTCTAAGAAAGAAGTCTTTGCCATAATTATTGTGTCTCCTGTGAAAAAAGTCACCTTGACTGGATTGATAACCTTGGGGCATAAGCAGTTTTCTAGCAAGGGTGCTCTCAGGCCAAGGCTATATAAGTAGCTTGATGATTCATGCAGAAGTATTCTTTGCTACTCGCTTTGATTTGAATGAAAAGAGAAGGCACGCCCTGCATCATTCAGACAAATTACATATTTATTCCTCACTTGATTTTCATTTGCCACGAGGTGAATGTTGACCAGTTTCTACTTCCAGCAAAAAAGACAAGCCAACCAAAGTGAAGAGTATGTCTGTGTTCTCTTACTTTCCCTGCAATTTAACCACTGAGGAGATAATGGACTCAGGGAGATCTGAGGTTCCAGGCAGAGCTTGGACCTCTGAAATTTAATGGGGTGTGTGTGTATGTGTGGGTGGGTGTGCTTAGTCATGTCCAACTCTTTGTGACCCCGTGGACTGTAGCCTGCCAGGCTCCTCTGTCCATGGGATTCTCCAGGCAAGAGTACTGGAGTGGGTTGCTATTTCCTTCTCCAGGGGATCTTCCCAACCCAGGGATCAAACCCACATCTGCAGGTGAATTCTTTGCCACTGCACCATGTGGGAAGTTAATGCTGGGCCTGTTTAAAATCTTAGGCAAGGGACTTCCCTGGCAGTTCAATGTTAATACTTCACCTTTAATGCAAGGGCTGGGAGTTTGATCCCTGCTTCAGGAGATAAGAAGCAATGTTGTAACAAATTCAATAAAGACTTTTTAAATGGTACACATCAAAAAAAAAAAAAAATCTGGGCAAGGCATTTAATTTCTTTAGACCTCAATTTCTGTACCTTTGTAATGAGGAAGTTGAACTAGATCAAGTGTGAAACTAGATCAATCACTACGTTAGCATGCACATAAAGAACATAAGGCACATTAAAGTGCCTGACACCCAGTCCAGACTCATACATGGTAGCGAAAACAAAGGTGACGGCTCTGACTTGAGCAGAACAAAAAGAGGGGAGATCTTGAACTACAAAACTGTAATGAGATCTCAGTCCTTCCTGAAGCCCATACCTCAAGAACTGAAGGCCAAAATTCCTCTTTAGAACCTGAATCGGTTTTTTTATTGTTCTAAATTAGTGAAGGCGGGAAAGTTCTTCTAATTCACTGAACATTCTGCATGCCCGGGAGAGTCTGTTGACACTCCCGCCCCTGAGTCTCTAAAATGACACCACTGTACATCCAGCCACCACAGACAGCACTGACAGCTTGCTGCTTTCACCAAAGACTAACAGGGGAATGTCACCAAGAACGCTTAANAACCTGAATCGGTTTTTTTATTGTTCTAAATTAGTGAAGGCGGGAAAGTTCTTCTAATTCACTGAACATTCTGCATGCCCGGGAGAGTCTGTTGACACTCCCGCCCCTGAGTCTCTAAAATGACACCACTGTACATCCAGCCACCACAGACAGCACTGACAGCTTACTGCTTTCACCAAAGACTAACAGGGGAATGTCACCAAGAACGCTTAAATGCTAAGCCACAGAAATTCAACACCTGACAGCTCACATTCTGTACTTCACTCTATATCATAAAACACATCACCAGAGAGCTATTGTTCTCACATTGAGCTGCTGTTGTGATAGTCTGCATTCTTTCCACAGTGGAGGAGTTCTCTCATAAAATGCATCCAAGAAGTCTGTGATTTCTGACAAATCTCACCTTTCAGGAACTTCCCTGGCCTTCTAGGAAGTCATCTACCCTCCGGAGGTCTCCTGATGTGCAATAGCAGGAGCTCAGTAGAGACCAGCATTCCTGGTGCCCTCACGAGCACACATCCTAAGGAATGGGACAAAAGGTCAGACGTTCCTCTCCAAATTTTACAAAGCTTTCTAATTTTTAAAATTTATTCTTAATTGGAGGATAATTGCTTAACAATGTTGTGTTGGTTTTTATCATATATCAACATGAATTAGCCATAGATTTACATATGTCCAGGCTTCCCAGGTGGCGCTAGAGGTAAAGAACCCACCTGCCCCTCCAAGAGACATAAGAGACACAGGTTCAATCCCTGGGTCGGGAAGATCCCCTGGAGGAGGGCATGGCAATCCACTCCAGCATTCTTGCCTCGAGAATCCCATGGTCAGAGGAACCTGCTGGGCTATAGTCCATGGGGCTGCACAGAGTCTTAGAGAGACTTAGCACAGCATGGCATACATATGTCCCCTCCCTTTTGAACCTCCCTCCCACCCTATTCCACCCCTCTAGGCTGTAGCGGATCACCAGGCTGAGCTTCCTGCACTATACAGAAACTTCCCTTTAGCTATCTCCTTTACACGTGGTAATGTAAATATTTCAGTGTTACTCTCTCAGTTTGTCCCACCCTCTCCTTCCAGCTGTGTGTCCATAAGCCTATTCTCTATTTCTGACTATTCCTGCCCTGCAGTAACTAACAGGGGAATGTCACCAAGAACCATCTTGGTTCATCAGTACCATTTTTCTAGATTCCATATATATGTTAATATTTCTTTCTTTTTTTGTTTTTAATTTATAAAAATTTCCAAACATATCCCCAAACTAAAAGTTATCACAACCACCCCTGGCCCACTGCACAGTTTCAACAGTCCATCAACGCAGGCTTTCATTGGAACACCTGGAGGTTACCTGGGGCCCCTCCACTCCAAGACTGATGGCCCAGGTGACATCGGGTTGGCTGTCAGCTACATTCAGTCAAAACACTCAGTGAAGTCCCTGTCCTGGGCCACCTCCGAGAATCCAGGTGTGAAGCCAGATGTATGTGAAAAATTACTACAGAGAAGCCAAGTCAAGGAGAAGAAGGGAAATTGGGAGAATCTGGGGGGAAGATGGGGTTTGAACTGTGCTTTGAAGGAAATGGGAGGGATGACATTCCAGGCTGTGGTGGAGGATGTAAAGCAGGCTGGGGCTGGGCCGGGAAGAACCAGAAAGGCCATCTTTAGAACATGATTCATAGTCTCAGGAGCCGGAGTAGGTGAGGGGCGTTGGGCTGGGAAGAGAGGAATTGGTGACGCGTGGAAGGCGTGAATGCCTGGAGGAGGAAGTTCCTCAGGGGCTGGGCAGCAGAGCCAGAAACAGGGCAGGAAAAGAATCATCTAAAGAAAACCGAGGGTAGCAGCGTGGGGGAGGAAGGGTAGCAGAGGATGAAGTGAAAACTGTCTCAGCCCCAGCTCTGGCCTAAAGAACCCTTTGGCTGGGAGGTTTTGGCTCCTACAAAAAGAACAGAGACTCACGGAGATTTAAAATAGAGGATGGATATACAGGGCAGGGCCCTGACCCCTGGAACTCCCCGCAAACTCTCATTAGCAAAACGAGAGACCAGAACGAAAGCGAAGCAGCAGAAGCACCTGGTGAGAGTCTAAGAAACATCCGTGTTTACTAAGCACTTGGTCTCTGGAACGCCTGCTTCTCCAAATACCACATCTTCCTCATCCACTCCATCCCACCACGGGCGGGCGGCTACTGTGTCGGGCGCCTGGGGGCGGGGGCGGGGCGGGGGGCGCGGAGGACCGCAGCCCGAGAGCCCTGCCAACCTCCGACCCCCTCCCTCCCTTCCTCCGAGGAGCCTTCCCGCGTGGCCGGCCGGCCGGCCAGCTGCAGCTCAGTTTGTTTGCCGAGGTTTGCATGCACATATGGAGTTGCCTTTTTTTTTTTCCAGCCAGTTCAGCAGTGTCCCGAAATTCACCCCCAGTGTAACTTCTGCCTCTGCTCCTCCCCTTCTTGGAACTGCCTTTTGTTTGTCTGGCAGCCTTGGTTCTATGGGGGTGTGTGTGATGATAATAATACGCGGACTTATATAACCCTCTGCATCTCTCAAGCGCTTCGCAGAGACCGGCCCTCTTGCCTCCCCCGGGCAGTGTCAGGCCGGGCGACTGGAGCCGCTAATAGGAAACCCCGACCCGAGGCGCGGAGGCCAGGAGGGAGGGCAGAGGGGGTCAGAGGCCGGCCCTTCCCAGCCCCCGGCGCCCCCGGAGGTCAGGGAGATAAGGAACAATGACTCTCGCCCCCGGGAGGAGGAAGGAAGCCCCGCTGCCGCCGCCTTATCTCCGCTCCCGTGCGTTCTCCCAGTTCCCAGAGCTGGTTCTCTAGAGAGGACTTGGAAGGCGGCTTTTGTAAGTATGATGCTCTGCTTTTTCTTTCATAAGGAAAGAACCAAAGTTTCCTCACTGCCCTTGTCCATTTCATCTTATTTATTTCCGAGAATAGATTTCCCCGCGCTCAGATGCTACCCTGATTGGAAACGTGTTTCTGGCCAAAGTCTTCCACCCAAATTGGGTACCTCTTAAAAACTGTCGGAGGGAAAGAGGTTTCTGTTGCTCATTCACTTATTCACAAAATTGTCCCCTTCGTTTCCCCATGTCTTGGTCCTGGTGGTAGGTGACTGGTCTCCACACACACATCTCACCCTACAAAGGAACCCTGGTTATTCACTTTGCTTGTTAGGTATCCAGGAATAATGTTGCAACTTTGGGCTTAAGTTTCTCTGCTTTCAGGCAAATTCAGTTGTGGGAAGTTTCTTTTCACACTATGAGAAATCTCATTTTTCCGTGTAGTCTTGAAACTTGTACTGGCGTGTTTAAACCTTGCAAAACACTGTCACTAGAGTGGACAGGTGAATTCCTGCTAAGTTTTTCACTGTATAGCTGAAAGATCTAAATATTACAGAGAATGAACTTCTTAAGCACTGGCAAAACCCAAAGCTCTGTTGTTCGACTATGTGTCTGTAAAGGATACTGAGTTAGTTTTGTTCTCAGGGATGATGCTCAAGGCTTTGGGAAATTGTCTGTCAACAAAATGTGAATTTAAAACTCTAGAAGAAAGATACAATTTCTGAGCTTTTAGGAAGTATGATTTGCTAATTGAATAAGCCAAGAACACAAAGTTCTATCTTGGGTAGTTGTTCAATTTGCTTTTATGAAACCATGATTATAAGTTGGTGTACTATGAGATACAGAAAATTACTGTCTTTATTCAAGTAAGGAAACTAAGAAATATAAATTGTAGAAAGCAGTTTTAGTGTCTTGTGTATGCTAGTCACTTC
>SJYA01001945.1:799692-835139 GCA_006410615.1 Neotragus moschatus | reverse complement strand
CTTTTTTTTTTTCCAGCCAGTTCAGCAGTGTCCCGAAATTCACCCCCAGTGTAACTTCTGCCTCTGCTCCTCCCCTTCTTGGAACTGCCTTTTGTTTGTCTGGCAGCCTTGGTTCTATGGGGGTGTGTGTGATGATAATAATACGCGGACTTATATAACCCTCTGCATCTCTCAAGCGCTTCGCAGAGACCGGCCCTCTTGCCTCCCCCGGGCAGTGTCAGGCCGGGCGACTGGAGCCGCTAATAGGAAACCCCGACCCGAGGCGCGGAGGCCAGGAGGGAGGGCAGAGGGGGTCAGAGGCCGGCCCTTCCCAGCCCCCGGCGCCCCCGGAGGTCAGGGAGATAAGGAACAATGACTCTCGCCCCCGGGAGGAGGAAGGAAGCCCCGCTGCCGCCGCCTTATCTCCGCTCCCGTGCGTTCTCCCAGTTCCCAGAGCTGGTTCTCTAGAGAGGACTTGGAAGGCGGCTTTTGTAAGTATGATGCTCTGCTTTTTCTTTCATAAGGAAAGAACCAAAGTTTCCTCACTGCCCTTGTCCATTTCATCTTATTTATTCCCGAGAATAGATTTCCCCGCGCTCAGATGCTACCCTGATTGGAAACGTGTTTCTGGCCAAAGTCTTCCACCCAAATTGGGTACCTCTTAAAAACTGTCGGAGGGAAAGAGGTTTCTGTTGCTCATTCACTTATTCACAAAATTGTCCCCTTCGTTTCCCCATGTCTTGGTCCTGGTGGTAGGTGACTGGTCTCCACACACACATCTCACCCTACAAAGGAACCCTGGTTATTCACCTTGCTTGTTAGGTATCCAGGAATAATGTTGCAACTTTGGGCTTAAGTTTCTCTGCTTTCAGGCAAATTCAGTTGTGGGAAGTTTCTTTTCACACTATGAGAAATCTCATTTTTCCGTGTAGTCTTGAAACTTGTACTGGCGTGTTTAAACCTTGCAAAACACTGTCACTAGAGTGGACAGGTGAATTCTTGCTAAGTTTTTCACTGTATAGCTGAAAGATCTAAATATTACAGAGAATGAACTTCTTAAGCACTGGCAAAACCCAAAGCTCTGTTGTTCGACTATGTGTCTGTAAAGGATACTGAGTTAGTTTTGTTCTCAGGGATGATGCTCAAGGCTTTGGGAAATTGTCTGTCAACAAAATGTGAATTTAAAACTCTAGAAGAAAGATACAATTTCTGAGCTTTTAGGAAGTATGATTTGCTAATTGAATAAGCCAAGAACACAAAGTTCTATCTTGGGTAGTTGTTCAATTTGCTTTTATGAAACCATGATTATAAGTTGGTGTACTATGAGATACAGAAAATTACTGTCTTTATTCAAGTAAGGAAACTAAGAAATATAAATTGTAGAAAGCAGTTTTAGTGTCTTGTGTATGCTAGTCACTTCAGTCATGTCTGACACTTTGAGACCCTGTGAACTGTAACCCTCCAGGCTCCTCTGTCCATGAGATTCTCAAGGCAAGAATACTGGAGCGGGTTGTCATGCCCTCCTCCAGGGGATCTTCCTGATCCAGGGATCGAATCCGTGTCTCTTGCATCTTCTGCGTCACAGGTGGATTCTTTACTGCTTAGCCACTGGGGAAGCCCTTTTAGTGTTTAAGTGCTATGATTAATTCACTGAGCTTGATTACTTTATATAAACAGTTATGAAAACTACATATAATGTGTATGTATCAGTGTTTGTGTATATATGTAAAAGAATTGAGGATACTATGTATGTATATGTTTAATTAAATATATATAATCACCTCTTATATTTGTTGTAACTATCCAGTGTTCAGTGTCATTACTTGATAGTATCATACCCAAAATAGATTAAGTGGAAAGATTTCATATCAAATTTCAGAATGCAATAGATCTATTTATTCATTATTTATTCAACAAACATGGAAAATGTTGTAAAATTCTTTTTTTTTTTTAAGAGTCCTTTTAAATGACATTTCGATTTAAAATTCTTTGTGGCTTCCGAGAAATTCTAAGGCATAATTAAATTTGAAAATAAGACTGGATTCTACTTGCTTTCCCCCCTAAATTTAAAAGTGAGCTGTCAACACTAAAATTCTATGCTATAGCTAGTTTAGTTACAAAGATCAGCCACATAATCTCAGTGTTCCTCACAGGCACACTTGACTGTGGTAGGAGGAACACAAACTATGATTTGATCTGGCTGTGAGGCTTGGTTTTGCCATTACATGGTTATGTGAACAGCAGCAAGATCTTTCAGATTTTCAATCTCAAGTTTCACCTCTGTGAAAGGAGATAAATACTATGGGATTGGCCAACCCAATACTTATCCCAAGGAGAAGATTGTTGAAAGGATTAAAAGGAAATAAAACATGTAAAGTATCTAGCACAGTGTCTGAATGCAGAAGTGTTTCAGTCCTTTTTAGGGCTTTTCCATTCACACAATTTTTTGATCTTTGATTCAGTGCCTTGGTTTTCTGAGCATCTACTTTGTATTGCCTTCTGTGCTAAACACTAGTGATGCCAAAATGTACAAGAGAAGTCATATCCTGCCCTGGGGGAGCTCCTACTCTAAGGAAACAAACAAACAAACAAAAAACAGAAATTTCTTAAAAAAACAGAAGTCTGTTATGATTAAGTGACCGAACTGAGGGCAGAGTAATTCTCTCCAATGACATTCAAAGCAACTTTTACAAAGATGATGTTGACTGTATGAGTTTTAAAGGATCAGCTGGTGGTGTGGAAGGACATTCCATAAAGGAAGGGCCTTGGAGAGCAGAATAAGTGAAAAGGCCAAGATGGGGGAGGGGGAACAGCAAGGATGGGGAACAGGGGGTGGGGTAGAGCCTGGGAACTAATTTCAGTTGGTGCTGGACTGTTGAGTCTAGGGGTCCTAGAGATTTAATCAGGGGTCCAATCATGAATATGCTCCACCACTCATGCTCAAGTAGGTGTTTGCACTCATCTCTCTAGTAAAACTCAAACTCATGTTCATGAGTCTTTTTGATGGAGCTCACGATCCAAAGAAATGTCTTTTGTAGATTCACGTTAACGTGAAAAGCTTGGGCTGGCACATGTTACCTGTATCACTAAGACATTAGTTGGTTCAATAGACCATTTTGTTTATTTGGTTTTTTGTTTGTAGCAAACCCAACTCAATGATGGAAGCATTGTAGCACAAGTTCCTTTCCTCACTGAGACTACTTTTAAGATTACTGGTACTTTTAAGATTACTGTTGAATCAATGGAGAGTCAAGGAAAGACTGTTTGGGTCTGAGAAGGCAGAAAGTAGGTGTGACTTATGTTTTAGGAAGATTTTATATAGATCATCTACTATGCAGTGTGGAATGTAGGGTGGGCAAAGGCTTAGGGAGTGATAGTGCTGTAAATTACGAGATCAATTGAAAGACTATTGTAAACAAGTGAGAACTGCTAAGGCCTGAGCAGTGTAGGTGGACAGTAGGGCACAGATTGCTGAGATATTTAGAAGGTGGAATATTCTCAACTCTGGGACTGAATGAAGGAATAGAGAAAAAAGGAAACACCTATAATATTAGCTTTAAGCTTGCACAGATGAGTAGCTATAGTAGAATACCGTAAAACAGGAAGGGGTACAAGTTAATAGAAGGAAGCTGAGTTAGCTGGGGCTGCTTATTTAACTTATATGCAGGGTACATCATGAGAAATGCTGGGCTGGATAAAACACAAGCTGGAATCAAGATTGCTGGGAGAAATATCAATAACCTCAGATATGCAGATGACACCACCCTTATGGCAGAAAGTGAAGAACTAAAGAGCCTCTTGATGAAAGTGAAAGAGGAGAGTGAAAAAGTTGGCTTAAAGCTCAACGTTCAGAAAACTAAAATCATGGCATCTAGTCCCATCACTTTATGGCAAATAGGTGGGAAAACAGTGGAAACAGTGATAGACTTTGGGCTCCAAAATCACTGCAGATGGTGACTGCAGCCATGAAATTAAAAGACGCTTGCTCCTTGGAAGAAAAACTATGACCAACTTAGATAGCATGTTAGAAAGCAGAGACATTACTTTGCCAACAAAGCTCCATCTAGTCAAAGCTATAGTTTTTCCAGTAGTCATGTATGGATGTGAGAGTTGGACTATAAAGAAAGCTGAACACCAAAGAATTGATGATTTTGAACTGTGGTGTTGGAGAAGGTTCTTGAGAGTCCCTTGGACTGCAAGGAGATCCAACCAGTCCATCCTAAAGGAAATTAGTCCTGAAAATTCATTTGAAGGACTGATGCTGAAGCTGAAACTTTAATACTTTGGCGACCTGATTTGAAGAACTGACTCATTTGAAAAGACCCTAATGCTGGGAAAGATTGAAGGCAGGAGGAAAAGGGGACGACAGAGGATGAGATGGTTGGATGGCATCACCGACTCAATGGACATGAGTCTGAGTAAACTCCAGGAGTTGGTGATGGACAGGGAAGCCTGGCGTGCTGCAGTCAGTCCATGGGGTCACAACGAGTCGGACACTACTGAGCAAAGGAAATGAACTGAACTGAACTGAATGTTGGGTTGAGAGGCTAACCTACAACATTAAGTAAGATAAGAAGTCAGTTTTTGTTTAATCTTTTTTATATATAAATGATACTGTTTTTTGTTGCCTTTACAGTGTTATATTAGTTTCAGGTATACAGCAAAGTATATATGTATATATATATATACACATATACATGTATGACTGAGTCAATTTTTTTAAGTTCTTTTCCATTATAGGCTATTACAAGATATTAACTATAGTGCCCTGTGCTATACAGTAGGTCCTTGTTGGTTACCTATTATATGCATAGAAGTATATACTTTAATCTCCAAATCCTAATTTGTCCCTCCCTGGCCCCTTGCCCCTTTGGTAACCATAAATTTGTTCTCTGTGTTTGTCAATAGGTTTCTGTTTTGTAAACAAGTTCATTTGCATCATTTAAAAAAATCCCACATGATCTCACTTATATGTGGAATCTAAAAAAACGATACAAATGATATTGCTTATATGTAAAAGGTAGCTTTTTAAAAAGTATAAAACTGCCAAATTTGTCTTAGAAATTTAGAGACAAAACATGGAAACTGGGCTCTTCCCCTTTATGCTCAGTCCCCCTGAAGAAATGTCAGTCTCTGGGCTCACTGGGGCTCTGAGCTTTCATCTCGTACCTCTGCTGTTGAGTGGGTTGTTTCCCACTCAGTTTCAACAGGAAGGCCATGTCCAGAGTAGTCTTGCCAATAACTTTGTATACCCTCAAAAAGAGAAATCTGTACTTCCTCTAAACCTTCAGAAACAAGCAGAGACTTGGAAAAATATCCGACTTGGAAAAAGATCCGTAGGTGAATAGAATACTTATTCATAAAGAGCACATATTCATGAAGAATTCATACTTACTCACCATGAAGTAGCTCTTTCCTAAGCAGGGTTTTTATTTTACTTCCCTGGAATTGAGGACCCACTCAGAGACTAGAGGAAAAGAGGAGACTTATAAGACTAAAGCAAAGAAGGTGATTTCTTACCTGGCCATGACTTGTCCCACAAACATTTCCTCCTTCAGGGTGAGCAGGAAGTTCTTCCCATTGACTTGAATGGTGGATCCTGGAAAGGAGAGGTGTGTCACATTTGTAAATTTTTTTAAGATAATGAGAGGAAGAATTTTAACATTTAGAGTGAACAGAAAACAATCTGATTAGCAGACAGGAAGCTGTGACTTTTTAAGTCTTTGAGGTCTGATTACTTGATAACCTTAGTTTTCTTATAGCCTTTTACCCTTTCTAATCTTCTGTGGCAAAGCCTCTATTGGATTTCCTGAATTTTAGAGCTCTTACCCACACCTGAACACTTCAAAGACCATTTATTATGAAAGGGGCTTGCTCCAGCCTTCATGGCTGGTCTCACAAAGTCAAGTATAATATTTCCCCCTGGTAGGTAAACTGTATCAACATATTTAAAAGGAGATTTAATAAACTCTTGTCACCTCCAAATATAGAGTTTTATCACTCATCAGAAAGATAGTATTTGGTTATTATATGAATTCCATCCGGCTTCTGGGAGCTCACTTCAAATTCCCCAAACTTCAGAGATTATCTTTGGTTTCTGAGATGATGTAAAAGGTTTTAAAACAGTTTAAAAAGAAAGGAAGCAAGGAAGGAAAGGAACTGTCACTATCTGTTATATAAAATAATCACCAAATATATACTTTAGAATAGGATGAGCTTGCATTATGGGAAAGTTTATTATTTAAAGAAAGAGCAAGATATATTGGGGGGAATTCCCATTAGCATGCTTGAAAGCATGAAGAATATACTGAGCTTCCATAAATGGTGCTGGCCATTCTGCTTTTAGGTTACTCAAGCCATTTAAAGTCTGGCTTCCTAAGCAAGGACTTCATCTTCACGATCTTTTGGGGTTTGCTGACATAATGATTGAGTCCAGGCTGGGTGCTGCTGGAGCCACTGTGCTCTCCTACGCAGTGTTTGAAGAGGGCTGGGGTGCAGCTGTGCTGGCCCCCAGACACCTGAGTCCAGAATACTGCTGAATTTTGCTTCATTTCTGGGCTCCATGCAAAGCTGGAAGTGCCCCAACTCTCTCTTGGGTTTGGCTTCCTGTTCACATGTTTTCTGGGCTCATGTCATTGTGCATGAAGTAATGGTCCCACATGCGTACACCATCCACAATGGCAAGATTTGTGTGGCTCGGCGTAAGCTTCCTAATGAGGACATTTTGGACCTTCCAACAACTCCTTCGGGAAGGCGGTTGGAACCGCTTTTGACTTTCCAAGGTGAAGGGAGCAGAGACAGAGTGCATTTCTGCAACAGGACTAAAGCCACTTTTAGGAGACGATTAAAGAACAACAGATTGAGGGAAAGAAACATTTCTTTCACACATCTATCTAAACGCATGTACGTGTAGAGTATACAGAAATGCCTTCAATCCACAGTTTTAAAATATTAGTTACTGTTTCAGCATTTCACTAACTATGAATGGTGCTAGTGTTTTCCACCAGGGACTGTTATGTGAATGACATTTCTCTGCAGCAAAATCTGATGAGTTTACGAAGTTTGAGAGCCAGGAAATGCAGTTCAGTTTCTGAACAACAGAGAAAGCCCAGACNTTTCAGCATTTCACTAACTATGAATGGTGCTAGTGTTTTCCACCAGGGACTGTTATGTGAATGACATTTCTCTGCAGCAAAATCTGATGAGTTTACGAAGTTTGAGAGCCAGGAAATGCAGTTCAGTTTCTGAACAACAGAGAAAGCCCAGACAGCTCAGGTCAGTCATGCACTAGCTCTCCAGCATGGATTCCTAGGTGCTAAATACAGTAGCACACTAAATCAGAGAGAGAAGCCAAACCAAGCTCTTAAACCATCAAGCTTGACTTCCGGACATGTTATCAGCAGGTGAAATTGTGGCGCACACACCTGTTTGTGGATGTTTAATGTCAAGTTAGTTGGGCTACCTGGTGGCTCAAACAATAAAGACTCTATCAGCCTGCAATGCGGGAGACCCAGGTTCAGTCCCTGGGTTGATAAGATCACCTGGAGAAGGATATGGCAACCCACTCCGGTACCTTTGCCAGGAGAATTCCATGGAAAGAGGAGCCTAGTGGGCTACAGTCTATGGGGCCGCAGAGAGTCAGACAGAACTGGCACTTTCACTACTTTTCAGTGTCAAATTAATGGGCACACATGCCAACATTTTTTAGAATTTTAGAGCAGGAAGTGATTTTGGAGGTCTTCCAATCTAACCTGTTATTTTACAAGCAGAGAGACTAAACTCATATGAGCTCACTTAAAACGCACACATGTGTACTTCTGAGTCTTCGGTCGAGTCATTGTTTGCAGAAAATATGGGTCTGGTTAAAGGAAAAAAAAAGAATACAATGACCCAAACCTGGGCCGGTGGTTCCTTTTCCATTCAAGTTTGTGTAGCCCAGCTTTAGGGCTGTGGGCTGCTCTTATTTTCTTGCTTCAGGAGCTATTCAGGTTCTCAGACTAGATATACTTGACCAACACTCGAATAAACTCCAAACAGACCAAGGGTTGATGTGTGACTCAGATCCTGATGATAACAGTGATACTCGATCAGTGCATGGAGTTCTGGGAAGAGATGATTAGAGCTAAAAATGCAGACAAGAGCCCAAGGCACAACCTTCACGCTTCGGAATCTGAAAACCTGACCAGAGAGATGAGACCTTCCCCCGTCTAGACAGCAATAGAGACCCTCTAACTAAATGCTGCATTGTGTGGCACAGATTTTAAGTGCTGTAGGAATTCTGGGGAGATAGATAAATGAAACCTGAAGTTGTCAGCTGATTCTTGAGGCTACAGTCGAACATGACTGAAGTGACTTAGCATGCATGTATGCACACATGCACTCATATAACTATAAATCTACAATGATATAATTATACTTATGGTACTGAAAGTACAACATAAATAGCTAGTTAAATATAAAGAAAACTGTAAACCAACAATATTCTGTTGTTGGCATCAAATTAATTGTTTAAAATTAGTCATATTGATTTTATTTGCCAAATGATGCTGTTTTGCGGAAACTAAAGACTAAATTTGTTTTAACCAGTGTTCATTAATAATGTTGCCAAAAAAGGAGAGAGAAATATTTTAATTAAAAATTTCCATTGCATATTTCATACTATGACTATTTATAGTGAATTCTTACAAATTTGCACATATAAAGGAAGGAAGGATCCAAGCATTCCATCTGTTGGTGTTGAGATTATGGAACTAAAAACTATGGTGGCTTAGTCATCCTATCACCTTATACTCTCTTGGCAAATAACACTTCATTTAGCACAGGAGAAGTGTTTGACTCACATGCATACACATATTAAGCAGGTATAAATATCTGCCTCTATTCTTTCTTTAATCACCTATATCTTTGAATGATTGCACTATTTTCCTACACATTATCATCCCAGTGATGACAAAGCAAAGCCTCCATTTATACAATGAATGAAAACTCTAGCCTCACTCCATGAAAATATCTTTGACTGCAAATTATACCATGGGAAGTTGTATCTTTCTTAATTGGCTTAGAAAACAATTCAGTGCCAGTAATAACAATCACCAATGTTTGTTGGCCACTTATTCTAAATTTCTTAAGAGGATGTTTGCCTGTCATCCTTATATCAACCCTGTGGAATTAGATACTATTTTTAATCCCCATTTTTTTGAAGAGGAGACTGAGGCATAAAGAAACGAAGTAACTCGCTCAGGGTCACCTAGCCAATGGATGCTGTAACCTGGAATTCACACCTAATTCCTGCCACTCCCAGTAGTGCATTCTGGATAACCACAGAAAGGATGTTGTTGTTTGACATTAGGCTATGATCCAGCATGACCACAGCCTCAAAGTCAAACGTAAATTTTTATTTTGTAAGATCACAGGGTATCATACATAATTATAAACATAAGCATTTATATGTCTTCTGGGAACATGTTTTTAAAAATAGAGATCTCCATGATGCTTATACTAATTTATAATGTTAGAGAATACAAAAGTTCCCCTGGAACTCACCAACTCCCAGGCTGAGAAGCACAGGGGCAGGGTTGAAAGACTGACTGGGCTGGATGTGACAGATGACAGGGTGGTGGGAAGGGGTGGAGGAATTGATCTGCCAGGAATGGAAAGAGACATAAGGGCAAGAGTGGGTGAGAGGAAGAGTCCAACAACAGGAAGCCACCTGCAGGGAGGTCCTGCCACCACAATTTCTCTAAGAGTGAAGCCTCCAGAACAGAGCAGAGGACTTGGGACTGTCCATATTTAAGCTGAATCATCAGAGTCAGTTCAGAACAAGAAGAGATTCCAGGTCTACTGTATTGAAATAATCTACAGCCATTAACTCTGAGAATATTCATTAGTGAAGAGGTCAGAGAGCTCCAAAGGAAATGTCTTAATATTATTATATGAGCAAGAGAAATATTTTTTCAATTTCCAATTATTTATTATTATTATGTAGAAATATGATTAATTTTTAAACTTTCTTTATTTGTAATTGAAGGATAATTGCTTTACAGTATTGTGTTGGTTTCTGCCAAACATCAGCATGAATCAGCCATAGGCATATATATGTCCCCTCCCTCTTGAACCTCCTTCCCACCTCCCTCCCCATCCCAGCCCTCTATGTTGTTACAGAGCCTCTGTTTGGGTTCCTTGAGTATTCCATATGTAAAATAGCTCGCTGATGGGAATTTGCTGTAAGATAAATATTTTTTAAATGTAGAGGAAATTTGGAGTGGTGAAATAGTGTTTGTTGTTCTTTTCTTAAAGCTTATATATCTGAGAGCTTATATTTCTTTATAAGATGTATATACAATATTTCTTCTCTTTCGTCCTCCTTTTTATTTATTTTACAAATGAGAATGAGCTTTAATATAATTTTGGCCAATTAAGAGTTTATCCTTTTTTTTATTGGAGTATAGTTGCCTTTCCATGTTGTATTAGTTTCTTCTGGACAGCAAAGCGAATTAGTTCTGTGTTTACACGTGCGGGCATGCTCAGTCTCGCAGTCACTTCTGACTCTCTGTCCTCACGGGCTGGAGCCTGCCAGGCTCCTCTGTCCATGGAATTTCCAGGCATGAATACTGAAGTGGGTTGCCATTTCCTACTCCAGGGGATCTTCCCGATTCAGGGATCGAAACTGCATCTCCTGCATCAGGGAGGCAGTTCTTTACAGCCTCTCTTTTTTGATTTCCTTCCCTATGTAGGTCACCACAGAGCACTGAGTAAAGTTCCCTGTGCTATACAGTAGGTTCTCATTAGTTATCTGTTTTTATTGTCTTTTATGTATCATATCTGCATTTATTTATGTTAAATGCATACATAAACATCGTATTTATGTTAAAATGTCTCTTCATGGCAGCAAGATTGTTTCATCCAGTACTGAATGCATTAAACTGGGNTGACTCTCTGTCCTCACGGGCTGGAGCCTGCCAGGCTCCTCTGTCCATGGAATTTCCAGGCATGAATACTGAAGTGGGTTGCCATTTCCTACTCCAGGGGATCTTCCCGATTCAGGGATCGAAACTGCATCTCCTGCATCAGGGAGGCAGTTCTTTACAGCCTCTCTTTTTTGATTTCCTTCCCTATGTAGGTCACCACAGAGCACTGAGTAAAGTTCCCTGTGCTATACAGTAGGTTCTCATTAGTTATCTGTTTTTATTGTCTTTTATGTATCATATCTGCATTTATTTATGTTAAATGCATACATAAACATCGTATTTATGTTAAAATGTCTCTTCATGGCAGCAAGATTGTTTCATCCAGTACTGAATGCATTAAACTGGGTATTTCCTCTTACTCTAAGTATCCAAGTTAATTTTAGTCACTTATATTTTTCACCTCTCCTAAATGCAGAATAGAAACAAATTTACCGCTTGGAAATGCTTGCTTTGCTACTCATCAAATAACCACTTGCAGTCACTTTAGATTTTACGATTCTGCACATATTCCTTAAAAATAGGTGTTAGCGGCTGAAATTAGACGTCATTCAACTTTTGAACTTGGAATACTTTGTAAACCTTTCAAGAGAAACTCTTCTTTATTGACTTTATGAAATCTAGTCAGAGAATAATATGAAATGAATATAATGGAAAGTCTTTCCCTAGGTGAATAGAAAGTCAAATGGAAGCTTCTATAAAAGGACCGAATGACCCACAATACTTCAAAGTCTCTTGGAGTGACTGTAAGAAACTCAGTCTGAATGAAATTTGGAGAATGGTCTTCCCAATGATATCCTCCTAGGAAGGTGTGAAAGGCAACATCTGAAAGATAAATCGCTGATGAAATGCAACTGATGGTACTTTTGCTTTCCTCTGTTGTAGGTGCTGACGGCCGGCCCCATCATCTGAAGGAGGTGAATTTGGCAAATGACATGCAGGTTCTCCAAGACAGAGTAATCACAGAAAATCGTCAAAGGTACTCAATATCAGATACTGATCTCTGTCTCTTTTTTCATTAATTGAGGTTTGTTTGTTTTGACTGCACTGCATGGCATGAGGAATCTTAGTTCCCTGACCAGGGATCAAACTCACGTCCCCTTTTTGGAAGCATGGAGTCTTAACCACTGGACCACCAGGCAAGTGCATACTCAGTCATGTCTGACTCTTTGCAACTTCATGGACTGTAGCCTGCCAGGTCCCTCTGTCCATGGAATTTTCCAGGCAAGAATACTGAAATGGGTTGTCATTTTCTATTCCAGGGGATCTTCCCAACCCAGGGATCAAACCTAAGTCTCTTGCCTCTCCTGCATTGGCAGGCAGATTCTTTACCACTGTGCCAACCAGGGAAGCCCTCAGGAAAGTCCCAAATATTGATTTCTTGGTTAATTAAACCATGACACTAGCAATACCTGAGTACTCCATGTCACTTGGAGAGGGTAGCATTTCACAGATGGGGAATTATCAGAAAATGAGGAGTTGAAAATTCTACTCTTCCCTATAGCACTCTCTTCCTTCTTGGCTGAAAAAGCTAAAAGGCAGAGTCATTGCATGATATTTTCTTCAAGAATGGCAAAAGAACCATCTGAAGAATCATGTTGGTTTATTAACATTTATGAGCTATCCCAGAAGCTTGGGGGAATTCCAGGGGATTGTTCATGGCAGGTCTGCTGTGCCCAGTCATCCACAATCTCGGCATGAAGACTGCAGGTGCCATCCATGTTCACAGTTTAACCTCATAGTTTCTCTCCTTGGTCAGAAACATTAGTGCCAAGAGTGTTGTGGGGCCAGGGCGAGCCATGGAGACCCACCTCAGCAATACAGCCTCGGTTGTGAAAACATTCTTCGGGGTGTTGACTCATATGAGTTTATACCACACCCCCTCCCCATGAGTTTTTCTCAAATGTCAACATTGAAAGTTGTTTCCACCCACAGTGAAAACTAACACCATGGAAACCGTTGAGCTCCTCTTGGTTTTTTCAGCTCGTCAAAATCATTGCCCTTTGCTTGATTTTCATTCCAATTCTTATGTTAACCCAGGTTGACCTGGAATAAGTCCTTTAATCACCAAAAAAGCTCATGAACCTCACACAAACAAAACAAAACAAAAATTTTCAAGTCTGACCTAAATTTCTGGTTTGTCTTTGGAAGGTTGATGTCTCCAGCTTTTCTTTCTAATACTTATGGAATTCAACATTTTGTCCTCATATTACAGATTGCAAGGAAAGAAGGGAAATAGCTGGAAACATATCGGGTGGGGGGAGGACCAGGGTTGCTCCTTTGACATAGTCATGAGCACTGGCAGTTCTCTAATTCTCAGAGCTTTGTCTGCAGGAGGCCTGGGGTCTCACCAGTAATGTATTAGATTCCTGTTATTCACAAGCTAAATCAACAGTAGGAGAAGACAAGCTGAAATTTAGGTCTTCTTTACTTTGAAATTCCAAATAGGAGAGGAAAGTATTCCAAAGCAAGCTGAAAATGATACCTGTTTAGGAATAAGCTCAATAAGCACTACCACAGTGACTTCTTAAATCTGCTTCATCATCTTGAGTCAGTTTGCCAGAACTTTTTCTTGTGAACCTCTCATCCAATGTACTCGTTGTTCTGTAGGAAAGGAAGAAGTTGTCCTTGGGTATCATGTCATTCAAAATTAACTACAGAAAAGGCCGGAAAACCCTTAATACTGGAGGTCACCCTATATTATCCCAAAAGGTCAGTCAAGACCTGCTTTCTCAAAGCATCTTTCTGAGTTTCTCTCGGGCTATGAAGAGACCACTTTGCTGGGATGCCATGTTGTTTATTATCTGGCCAATACTCTTTCAGGGCTTCCCTGGTGTTTCTGACAGTAAAGAATCTGCCTGCAAAGCAGGATTTGATCCTGGGTTTGATCCCTAGGTTGGGAAGATCTCCTGGAGAAGCACATGGCAACCCACTCCAATATTCTTGCCTGGAGAATCCCATGGACAGAGGAGCCTGGCAGGCCACAGTCCATGGGGTTTCAAAGAGTCGGACACAACTGAGTACTAAGCACAATATTCTTTCACACATTTCTCCCTTTAATGAGTCATTTCACCACTTTAAGTATTATATCCTTTCATTTCTCAGCCTGTCCTTATGATGAGAAAATAGAATGCATTTAGTCTAATACTGGATGAAATCAGAATCACTTGCTCAAATTTAACACATATGACACTTATTTCCTAAAAATCTGTGGAACCCTGTTAGAGCCAACTCTAGTCTGCTGTTTTCGTCTTTTGGACTGGAAAATGCAGGGTCTGACCCCCTGCCAGCTTCAGAGATCTCTGCCCCTCTTCCTCCATAATTTGAGCTGGATTAGATGGGTAGCTAAGACCCTTCTCACTGCTACATCTGTATTCCCATAGCTGTAGTCCTCCCAGCTGGCAAATTTTGTAGAAAGAAATGGGTTCTTTCTGCATAGGGACCATTTTAATGAGTCTTAAGTTTTCAAAATGCTGCCCTGTGCATTTTGACTGGCTTTCTGCTCATGTCATTGGGGTACAAAGTCCTTTCATTTGGTATTTTTCCAGCTTTAAGAACTGCTTACCTGAAGCTCATTGAACTTGGCATC
The DNA here is from genome assembly GCA_006410615.1 of Neotragus moschatus. Taxonomy (NCBI): domain Eukaryota; kingdom Metazoa; phylum Chordata; class Mammalia; order Artiodactyla; family Bovidae; genus Neotragus; species Neotragus moschatus. The sequence goes on along the minus strand of SJYA01001945.1, from coordinate 820,607 downwards.
ACTTCCAAAACACATAGCATAAGAAACAAAACCAGGAGATGTCATAAAGCAGATCTCAGAAGCTGGCCAAGCATCCCCTGGCTGTTTGTTTGCCAGAAGGTTCTCTCTTGTTCCAAGGAGAGATAGGTATAATAAGACATCGAAAGGACAATTAAATTTCACAGCTTGGGGGAGATTTTTGAGAGCTCTTGTCAAAAATGTTCACACCTGTGGAACAGGCTGTTATGTTTTGTGGAGCCTGGTATTCAGCTTGAAGTGCACCTGCCAAAATCTGAATGGCTGCTATTGTACCTTCTGGACTCAAAAACTGCACTGTCAGACGAGGTTTGGTGCACACAGATGGGATAGTTTAAAACAGCGACTATGTTGTTTGTAAGGAAATTAAGACCTTTCCTAGCCCTGTGGATGCTTTTTGGGGATGGAAAATGTTAAAAGCATGCCTTAGCTGTGTTTCCCTGGCACTTTATTTATTCTTATTACCTTAATTATTTTAAGTTATACTCAAATATCTTAATTTAAATTTGAGTGTTTTTTAAAAATTGTCTGTAGACTGTAATAGTAAACGACATCTTTTCAAAGAATAAATTTCATATGTGGACCCTAAAAACCACTAACGTTATTCTCATCTTGGTATCCAAGGGCGGGTAAATCTTGCTGCAGAGTGTATAGAGCTGAGGCATGCTAAGAGGCAGATTTTTGTGACCACTCTTACCCTTAACATTTCTCGTGAAACAGGGCAATTTAGGACTCAAAACCTTAATGTCAGTTAAAATCGTGTATTTGTTGTAAAAACAATATAATTGCTACCTAACGGCAACTTTTTAAGTTAAGAAGCACACATGCTTAACTCAAACCCATAAATCTTTTCTATATGAATGTATGCTAGGCGGAATCCTAGAAAATGGCGGCTAACTGGCTATTTTTTAACGTACAAAAGCAGTAATTTTATATGGTACTACCTAGTGGTTTACATAGTTGGAAACTTGGAGGATGGACAATTTTACTCGGATTCTTTTTCGCCTACCTTTCTATCAAAACAGTGTCCAGTTTCTGCATTGTCTTCATTTTTCATAGTTTAAATTTGTGTATCATCTTCCATTACACGGATATGGGAAATAAGTTGTTTTTTCTTTTTCCTTATAAAAGAAAATACTCAAAACATCACAATCAGTACCTTCTCTCCCATGGCCATTCAATTTGTCTGCATTCTTGTGCTCTTTTTGTTTGTCTGGTTTTGACTGTACTGGGTCTTTATTGCTGCGCAGGCTTTTCTCTAGCTGCTATGCACAGACTTAATGTGGTGGCTTCTCTTGTTGTGGAGCATGGACTCTAGGGCTCATGGGCTCAGTAGTTGTGGCACCTGGGTTCAGTAGTCATGGCTGCCAGGCTCTAGAGTAGTTTTGATGCATGGGCTTAGTTGCTCCACCACATGAGGAATCTTCCCAGACCAGGGATCAAACCCGTGTCTCCTGCATTGGCAGGTGAATCTTTACCACTGAGCCATCAGGGAAGCCTCCTCATGCTGGTTTTTAAATCAGGATCTTCTCCTGCATCATCCATCCATCCATCTGAATTAAAATACTTTCACATATGAGTTTTTCAATACAAATCTAAGTGATAAAAGGAAGTGTTACTTCATGCAAGTATACAAACACGCACACATGGTATGTATGAGGTTAAATGAATCTGTTTAGACAATATACCCTCCAAGTTAATGAACTTGAACTTAAAGAAAACCCAACTCAGAGTCAGACATGACTTAACAACTAACAACGAGTAGTAACAACAACTCCAGTGGGACAAGAAACGTTGTGCCCATCAGGCTGTGCCACCTTCACCTGGCTCCTCTCTGCTCTCATCTGACTAGGACTCAGCAGATGACCCTCTCAGTCTACTCTGACTGCCATCAGACTAGTGCTTTGTCTCCTGTATCCGAGAAGCAAACTCTAGCAGTGTTGACCCACCAGAGGAAACCCTTTGCTCTTGCCCTAATGATACATTCCGGCAGGAAGTTCAGAGGAAAAGAACAATTCCAGTGAAGATGAGGAATGGGGAATGGGAGGGGGGAAGCAGCTTAATTATGATGAGCCTGGGGACTTGGGGCTGGGAACAGTCACAAGTGGAAAGCAAGAAAAAGAATGGGATGATGTCATTCTTTACGAGGACACTCACTGAAATGAAATCAGGTCACACACAATGATCTTGTTCTCTGCCCAGATGCATTGTGTTAACAAGAGATTACTTTGTGGTCATGCTTCTTAGGAGGGGTCTAAGGACCCTGTTCACCTTAAGATCTTCCTCAAGACATCTTTAAAATGGATAAGAAGGGCAGAACCATTTCATCCAGTGCTGAAAAATGGCCCACACTAGGTTTACAGCATTTTTTAAGATCACTGAGTTTAGGACAGAGTGTCCGAATTCTTATAACACAGTGAATTTCAAGAAGCAGAGCGTAATGACATGGCTTGGTATCAGGCCAGAGATCTTAAACTGGTGCTCCTTTTGGTAGGATAATTCTGAAGTTAAAACGGAATATATTTCTCAGTAGAAAGTTGGCACTTCCTGAAAAGAAATACTGCCTTGTACCATGGTAAGACATTTTTAGGACTGATTAATTCTGCTTGCAGAGGAAGCATTTGATCTGTGTCGATCTTGAGTTCCTAGTACCCCTGATGGTGGCTATATTCAATTTTAAGTTCCTTCTCTCAATGGTGTCCTGATTTCACCTCATTCATCTGCTTAGATTTCACAAGAGTGCATCACAATTACAAGTGAAGGTTAGATTTTCTAAGAAGTTAGCCCTGGAATAGTTAGTTACATGATAGGTTCAAATCCTGTTATTAAGTTTCTGTTGTATCACATTAATAGGCTTCATACAAATAAGTCATTGTCTGAGACCTTTTTTAAAGGATGTTTTTGCTGCATGAGTCTTTGCAATAGAACTGAAACCTTGCAGCCTTTTTACACTGTCATCTGTGGTTTAGAGTATCTGTAAAACTGAAGGTTCAGTTTTGGTAAACCACTGGTATTCAGGTGCTTGTTTGTATCTAGGGACAAGGTCTTTCTCTCTCTTATAGAATATACGGAGATGTAAAAGTAAAATTGGGTTAATGTGGGAATTCGTGTTTGTCATATGACTTTGCTCACTGATGACTAGAGAACTTGTGTGGTAAGTTAGGGCAGAGGTGAGGTGATGATGTACATGTTACAAAAGTATGTGAAAACTGTTGCAGATTGTGGCTATCAACATGGAAAGAGGCATGTTTTGAAAGAATCCTCTTCTGAGCAGATTTTGACATGAACTGCAGTGATTTCTGCTAACCTTATTGTTGACTGCCAGGTAATTAGGCTATGGGGCTTCCCTGATAGCTCAGCCATTAAGAATCCACCTGCAATGCAGGAGACCCAGGAGATGAGGTTTTGATCCTTGGGTCAAGAAGATCCCTTGAAGGAGGAAATAACAACCCACTCCAATATTCTTCCCTGAAAATCTCATGGACAGAGAGCCTGGCATGCTACAGTTCATGGGGACAGAAAGAGTCAGACATGACTAAGCAACTGAGCACAATTAAGCTATAGGACCTTTGTGGGAAAATAATTATTTAAAGATTTTAAAAATAACTAAAGTATTTCCAAAAAAAAGATTTTAAGCACCATCAGGAGTTCCCAAGTTTTCAAGACAGTGTTTTATTTTTTTTTTCTAGTTGGCATTAAAAAAATCGGAGGCCATGATCAAAAGTTGACAATGGCAGCTAAATAAGGCAAGTGTTTAAGCAAATCCACTGTTTACAAAGAAAATCAATTAGGTGTGGCTACTTACAATGAAATTTACCATAAAATTAATTTTAAAATTATTTACTTTTACAGTTTCACCAAGAAAAGATTGGATGTATTTTCTGCATTAAAATTTGTTTATTCTGCTCCGTATGACTGTCTCTAGGTCCACCTAATAGTGCCAATAGTAAAGGGCACTATTTCATTCCTCCCTAGACCTGGGTTCAATCCCTGGGTCAGGAAGATCTCCTGGAGAAGGAAATAACAATCCAGTCCAGTACTATTGCCTGGAAAATCCCATAGACAGAGGAGCCTGGCAGGCTACAGCCCATGGGGTCGCTAAGAGTCGGACACGACTGAGTGACTTCACTTTCACTTTTCACTTATGACTGAGTAGTGTTCCATTGTATATAGGCACCACATCTTTATCCATTCCTGTGTTGATGGATATTTAGGTTGCTTCCATGTCCTGGTTATTGTAAACAGTGCTGCAGTGAACATTGGTATATCTTTTGAAATTATGGTTTTCTCCAACTATATCCCCAGGAGTGGGATTATTGGCTCATATGGTAGTTCTATTTTTAGTTTTTTAAGAAACTTGCATATTGCTCTCCGTAGTTCCTGTATCAATTTACGTTATATTAACAATGTAGGAGGGGGTCCCTTTTCTCCACACCCTCTGCAGCATTTACTGTTTGTAGACTTTTTGATGATGGCCATTCTAATTAATATGAGATGGTACTTCATTGTAGTTTTGATTTGCATTTTTCTTATAATTTGTGATGTTGAGCATCTGTTCACGTGCCTTTTGGCCATCTATATTCCTCTTTGGAGAAATGTCTGTCTAGGTCTTCTTCCCATTTTTGATTGGATTATTTTCTTGATATTGAGTTTTATGAGGTAAGAAGGCCCTAACAGGGTTAAAGCATCCTACACTATTCGCCAGACATGATGGAACTCAGCAATGGACAGGAGCCACGGGAGCAGCCAGTTAGCATATCAGTGTTGTGCTGGAAGAGGTATGGATAGTCTATGGATATCCAAAGAATCCTGGCCTACACTGAGGGTTGATTGCAATTTTTGTTTACTCTGTAATTTTCTACACAATTAGAATATGCTTGTTTCCCTTCCCTCCATGGGCTGTTGTAAACATAAGATAAAAGAAGTAAAAGTACCTTTGGAGGGAACAGATGTTTGGAGCCACTCAAACATGACCTATTACTGTTGAATTAAAAGGCTAAGATATTGCGTGGTATTCATTAGTTCCCATCAGACTGTTCTTTCCCAGCACCTTATTTCTCCCCCCTTATTCTTTTAGTTTTATATCTCTTCCAGTAAACTAATCCCAATGTGTATTTTGATGGCTGGCAAAAATTCAAAAATGCTTTGCATACACAGGAGGCTATAGAATCACTCAGATTATAATTACATATTGAGTGCATTTAAAAGAAACACTTCAAAATGAAATACCTTTGCTGGTTGAAGCATTAAAAATAGGAGTGAAAAGATTAGCTCCTACTATATTATACACTTGGAGCTGCTGGAATTCAGGTAATGATTGATTCCAAGTAACCTTTATGATTACTTGGATGTGCAAGGTTAACTAACTGGGAATGGGGGCTGTTGCTTGCAATATCTTGTTGACTGGCTCCTTTGGCATGAAAATGGATTAAGAAATTGCCATCATTTGCATCCCCTAGACAGAGGTCAGAGAGGAAAAAATTACATTCTTCTGCCCTTTGTCAGTGCTTGTCACAAGACCACCTTTCTCTTAGGAAAATACTCCATTTTCTGGTTGCTTTTCCACCCCAAGCATTGACTTCTAGAGGAATTTCTTTCAAATGTCAGTACAGTGTCAGTTTAGTAGTTTGTGGAGAAATATCAATTACCTCAGATATGCAGATGACACCACCCTTATGGCAGAAAGTGAAGAGGAACTCAAAAGCCTCTTGATGAAAGTGAAAGAGGAGAGTGAAAAAGCTGGCTTAAAGCTCAACATTCAGAAAACTAAGATCATGGCATCTGGTCCCATCATTTCATGGGAAATAGATGGGCAAACATCGGAAACAGTGTCAGACTTTACTTTGGGGGGCTCCAAAATCACTGCAGATGGTGACTGCAGCCATGAAATTAAAAGACGCTTACTCCTTGGAAGAAAAGTTATGACCAACCTAGACAGCATATTCAAAAGCAGAGACATTACTTTGCCAAAAAAGATCCGTCTAGTCAAGGCTATCGTTTTTCCAGTAGTCATGTATGGATGTGAGAGTTGGACTGTGAAGAAAGCTGAGCGCCAAAGAATTGATGCTTTTGAACTGTAGTGTTGGAGAAGACTCCTGAGAGTCCCTTGGACTGCAAGGAGATCCAACTAGTCCATGTTACAGGAGATCAGCCCTGGGTGATCTTCGGAAGGAATGATGCTAAAGCTAAAACTCCAGTACTTCGGCCACCTCATGCGAAGAGTTGACTCATTGGGAAAGACTCTGCTGGGAGGGATTGGGGGCAGGAGGAAAAGGGGATGACAGAAGATGAGATGGCTGGATGGCATCACTGACTCGATGGACGTGAGTCTGAGTGAACTCCGGGAGTTGGTGATGGACAGTGAGACCTGGTGTGCTGCGATTCATGGGGTTGCAAAGAGTCGGACACAACTGAGCGACTGAACTAAAGGGCTGAAACGTCACTTCTAAGTGAAAGGAAAGGAATGTAACTTACATTTCTGATTGGAAATCCATCTTAGTTTAAAAGACTTTCTCTCTAACTAGGGAAATACTAAGACAGGCTTTGTATGGTACAACTTGTGTCTAGATGTAGGAATATACACTCAGAAGGTGTGTGGAAGTCTCATTAAAGATTTCTCTCTGAAAGCTTAATATCTGTACCAGAGATTGTACATGAGAAATACCTGTATCTGGAAGAATATAGAATTTATGGAGATCTCTTAAAAATCTATGATGTTTAAAATTTATGGAAATGGGAAATTTCCTATAATTAGAATTGCTGTTGTTTAGTCGCTAACTCATGTCTAACTCTTTACAACTCCATGGACGGGAGGCCCGCCAGTCTCCTCTGTCCGTGGGATTTTCCGGGCAAGAATACTGGAATGGGTTGCCATTTCCGCCTCCAGGAGATCTTCCTGACCCAGGGATCGAACCTACATCTCCCACATTGCAGGCGGATTCTTTACTGCTGAGCCACTGGGGAAGCCCATAATTAGAATAATGTTACCTAATTAGTTAAAATGTCCCTAAAATCATGCAGGCGAACTAGAGATCAAATTGCCAACATTCGTTGGATCCTTAAAAAGCAAGAGAATTCCAGAAAAAACATCTACTTCTGCTTCATTGACTATGCTAAAGCCTTTGACTGTGTGGATCACAGCTACTGTGGAAAATCCTGAAGGGGAAATACCAGACCACCTTAACTGCCTCCTGCGAAAGCTGTATGCATGTTAAGAAGCAACCAACAGTTAGAACTGGACATAAACAACAGACTGGTTCCATATTGGGAAAGGAGTACTTCAAGGCTATATATTGTATTGTCACCCTGCTTATTTAACTTATATGCAGAGTACATCATGAGAAATGCCAGGCTGGATGAAGCACAAGCTGGAATAAAGATTGCTTGGAGAAATATCAATAACCTCAGAGATGCAGATGATACCACCCTTATGGCAGAAAGGAAAGAGGAACTAAAGAGCCTCTTGATGAACGAGGGGAGTGAAAAAACTGGCCTAAAATTCAACATTAAAAAAACAAAGATCATGTCATCCGGTCCCATCACTTCATGGGAAATAGATGAGGAACAATGGAAACAGTGACAGACTTTACTTTTTTGGGCTCCAAAATCACTGCACATGGTGACTGCAGCCATGAAATTAAAAGACGCTTACTCCTTGGAAGAAAAGTTATGAACAACTTAGACAGCATAATAAAAAGCAGAGATATTACTTTGCCAATAAAGGTCCATCTAGTCAAAAGTATGGTTTTTCCAGTAGTTATATATGGTTGTAAGAGCTGGACCATAAAGAAGGCTGAGCACTGAAGAACTGATGCTTTTGAAGTGTGGTGTTGGAGAAGACTCTTGAGATTCCCTTGGATAGCAAGGAGATCAAACCAGTCAATCCTAAAGGAAATCAATTCTGACTATTCACTGGAAGGACTGATGCTGAAGCTGAAGAGCTGACTCATTTGAAAAGACCCCGATCCTGGAAAATATTGAAGGCAGGAAGAGAAGGGGTAACAGAGGATGAGATGGTTGGATGGCATCACCAACTCAATGGATATGAGCTTGAGCAAGCTTCGGGAGATGATGAAGAACAGGGAAGCCTGGTGTGCTGCAGTCCATGGGGTCACAAAGAGTCAGTCACAACTGAGCAACTGAAAAACGACTACAATTCAGAAGTATTCCAGTCCTAAACACACACACATACACACACACACACACACAACACACACACACACACACACACTCATGTATACAAAGCACAATACTGATAACTTATTCCTACTCTATAGGTCAACTCAGGCTTCATACAATATTGTTGTTATCAAAACAACAGACTTTTAATGCTTAATCACATTTTATCCATAGGATTCTTAAAATTCCCTTTTGTTTCTAACTGTATGTCTGGTTCCCTTCAATGAAAGGCTGCAGTTTTGTAGGTCAAGAAACTCAGCTGTGAATGCGATGTTGGTTCATTCTTTCAGTTACCTTCTGCAAGTCTACATTTTCATCTTTGTGCTTTGATTACACAGCCTGCCGGATGGAAATAATAATTTGATCTGAAAAACCCCAATACTGGGACAGATTGAAGGCAAAAGTAGAAGGAGGCATCAGAGGATGAAATGGTTAGAGAGCATCACCCATTCAGTGGACCTGAATTTGAGCAAACTCTGGGAGATAGTGAAGGACAGAGAAGCCTGGTGTGCTGCAGTCCATGGGGTTGCAAAGAGTCAGACATGACTTAGTGACTGAACAGCAACAACAGTGTGAATGTGAAGGAGCCCTTAAATTCTAAGATAGGATAACAAAAGCTGGTTCATTGTTGAGGGACATTTTTTCAAAATGATTGTACTTGTTTAAAGCCAGAGTGAGGTTATGTTTAGAGAGCAGTGATTTAAGTTTGTGGTTCCAGAACTGTTCAAAACTGAAGATTTTCTTTCTTAGTTTTTCTCCAACATTTCCCTCCTTGATTTACATTCCCCATTTAAGAATTTAATGTGAACCTTTGCCAAAGCCTCAGGTTCCACCTGGTTTGGGGTTGAAACCACATGAAGCCACTGAATTTTGCATAGTTTCCATTTGAAATGATGTATCAGCTTAGTTTCTCTTTCTCTGTGAGCCAGGCTTACAGGAAACTTGGCCAGACTTTTGATAAACCTGTTTGGAGTTTTGATTTTTTGTATCAGACCCTAAAATAAGTCCACTCACCTTGTTCCATCTTCCAAAAAGCTCTTATTATAATGTCCCCAGGTCTGTATGGCAGTTCTTAGTGACTGAAGCACAGTTACATTTGTTTTAGTATAACATGGGGAGAATTTCTCAGCTACTTAGAACCCACTCTGATTGGGAAACCAGTTAAACTCTGTAACAGAAGCTCTTACTGTCAGGCATAACACTTGAGGGAAAAAATGTTTTCCAAAGTCTCAGCAAAAGGGTTTTCACGTAAATAGCTCAGTTCGACGAGGTTAATTCACTTTTTTTGTTGTTGTTGTTCCCTCCTCCACTTGTGCGTTCATTCATTCAACAATTATTCATCAACTCCTGCCCCACAACATGCCAAGCCTTGTCCTAGGTACTTGGGATTCTTAGTGCGCCAACAAAGTATTTAGACATTTGTGGATCTCAAGTTTTAGTGACAGAATAGAGAAAATAAAATGAAGCATAATATATAGATCAAATATATACAGTATATTAGAAAGTAGTGAGTACTATGAAATAAAAGAGAAGTTGAGTGAGAATTATAGCCGGAGTTGGTAACAATGTTAAGGAAGGTTCATAAGGAAAACTTTATTGAGATGCAAGATTAGAATAAGACTTGAAAGTGGTGAGGAAGTAGCAGCCAGATATCTTTTTTTTTTTTTTTTTTTTTTTTGTCATTTGGCTACACCATGCAGTATGTGGAGTCTTAGTCCCCTGACTAGGGATTGAACTTGTGGCCCCTGCATTGGAATTGCAGAGTCATAACCACTGGACCACCAAGTAAGTCCCCGCAACCAAGTATTTTGAGGAAGAGAATTCCATACAGAGAAAATAGTTACAGCAGAAGCCCCAAGATATGTACACATTGGAGGAATCACACGATGGCAGAAATAGAGTGAGGAAGCAGAGAGTGATTAAAAAAAAAAAAAAAAATGAAGTCAACCAGTCACAATAGGCCACATGACCTGTGAGCCCTGAGAAGATTTTGGCTATTTCCCGGGATGAAAGGGAAGTCACTGCAGGATTTTGTACAAAGGGATAGTACATTCTGATTTCTATTTAAAAACCACTGTCTATCTGTCGTGTTGAGAATAGCCTACAGATGGGCAAAGGTAAAAAGAGACTGATTACAAGGCTGCTTAAAGAGATAAGAGTGCTTCTGATTTGATGATAGCCAGGGAAGTAGTAAAAAGTAATCAGATGCTAGCTATCTTTGGGGATGGGTGGGAAAGAAAAGAAAAAAGAATCAAGGATGCTTCAAAAGTTTTGGCTGAAGCAGCTGAAAGGATGGAGTTGTTCATTGAAATTAGAAAGGCTACAGTCAGAAGAGTTCTGGGGAGGAAGATCAGGGTTCACTTTTGGAAATCAAGTTCGAAATGTCTATTAGACCTCCAAGTGGAGATATTGCTGAGTCAGCAGACATTTGAATTTATGGGTCTGTATTTGGGAATAGAGGTTTGCATTTGGATATCATTAGCATCGTATCAACAAAGATGTGAGTATAGACTGAGGAAAGAAGGAAAGACTAGCCTCTGGTATTCCAGCATTAAGAGGTCAAAGAGAGGAGGAGAGATTAATAGAAGATTCTGAAGAGGAACCCAGGGAAATGAGGGAAGGAAAAGGATGGAGGAGTTTTCAGTTTTTTGGAAACTGAATTAAGACAGTGTTTCAAGGAGGAGAATGAATAACTAGTTGTCTGGTAGATCCAGCATGATGAGAGTTGAGAACTGATGGCTGGATTTGTCTCCTGGGCAGTCATTAGTGACAAGTCTGAGGGCAACTTTGGTGAAGCAGAGGGAGAGAAAGTCTGATGGCAGTGGACATAAGAGAGAATGGGGAAGTGAAATTAAGACGGAAATATGGTGCCTTTTCCAAGGAGTTTGCTGTAAGCAGAGCAAAGAAATGTGGGGCATCAGCCAATGCCAGGTCGAGAGGTCAAGAAGGTTTGTACAAGATGGGAGAAAAAAGCATGTTTCTATGCTGATGGGAAGGATGGAATTTGGGAGGAAGATTGATGATCTTAATGAAAGAGAGGAGGGTTACTGGAGCTAAGATTTTTTGAATAGGCGAAGAGAAGTAGAAGCCAGTACACAGGTGTTGAATTGGCTTCAGACAGTGAAAGCACGGATGACTCATCTATTCTAGTAGATGATAAGGCAGGACATTGGAGCAGACAAAGTGGTAGGTGAGCCTACCTGGGGAGAGGAATGAGAGAAAACCTGTGGACGTTCTCGTCCAGTTGCTTCTGTTGCTTCAGTGAAGTTTAAACCAAGGGTATCTGCTCAGGTGATGGGGGAAGAGTGTTGAGGATGCGAGGAAAGGCAAGGTGACATCTTAGAGAATGGAAGGGTGGTTGGACTAGGAGAGTCCAGTGTGGCTGCCCGGCCACACTTAGGCCCGTTCTTTGTTTAGTGAAACAGGTGCAGTTGAGGAGCGGGCAGGGAGTTGGATGTCACAGGGGTCATGGGGCACCGACAAGAAGGGCAGAGTGAGGGAGGAGGAAGTGGGTCAAGATCACAAAGACTCAGTATCGTGACTGTGTAAAATGACCTTGACCTGGTCAGGAGGGAAGTGAGGATGTCAAGAGAGGAAGGGCTGGCCCAAAGTGATTGGATCAAAGGACTGAATAGCCCTGCCACCAGGTCAACAGTTCCAATTGTTGGGGTTGGAATTGTGGAAAGATGACAGATGTCCAAGTGCAGCAGGTGTGAAATTGAGATGACAGAAAGTACTGGTACTGCTAAGGGCTGGGGATTGACTACGTTGGCCCCAGGAGTAGCTAGGGTAAAGGAAAGGTGGTCCAGAAGGGTAGAGACTATGGAACTGATAAGCTGACATCACAAACTTTGAAATTTCCAAGAGTTCAGAGAGTATAATAGTGGAGGCGGGGTGGGGCAGGTGAGAGTGAAGCAGAAACTAAAAATCACTTAGAAATGAGGAGAAATGTCCTGGGCTCAATCTATGGAATAATAAGCTATGTAATCTAATAACATGAGCTAAAATTTTTCATGCCTGAGTGTCCAACTCTTTATGACCCCATGGACAGAAAGCCTCACGGCTACAGCCCATGAGGCTTTTCTGTCCATGAGGTTCTCCAGGCAAGAATACTGGAGTGGGTTGCCATACTCTTCTTCAGGGGGTCTTCCTGACCCAGGGACTGAACCCGTGTCTTTTTTTAAATCTCATGCATTGGCAAGCAGATTCTTTACCACTAGCACCACCTGGGAAGTCTATAAGATGAGAAATAAGAAAGCACACAGATATAAGGAGGAAGAGCGAGATGCAGGCCAGTTGGTGGTGGGCTGGCAGATGTTAAGAAAGATTTTAATGTAACAGTCAACGGATATGCCCAAATTTGCATTCGGTTTTCTAATTTTCAACTTTCTGGTTACTAAAAGATAGCATAGTTAGCCACAAACCTGGATAAATCATTGCATTTCATACATAGTAATATTTTGCCAGAAGGAATTTTTTCACTTTCCTTTGGTAGAAACTATCAAGATGCCCAGTAACTTGCTGCTTCTTGTTTTACAGTGAAATAAACAGAAAAGTCCTTACAAAGGTGTCAAACAAAAGAAGCACATAAAAGGAATCCAATTTAAGCATAGATCTAGGTTTGCTTTGTTGTTGCTGTTGTTTTAATCGTTATGTCGAACTCTTTTGTGACCCCATGGACTGTAGCTTGCCTTTCTCCTCTGTCCATGGGATTGTCCAGGCAAGAATACTGGAGTGGGCTGCCATTTCCTTCTCCATAAAGGCTTGCTTTATGGCAATAATAAACCAAGTATCTTTTCTGGGAAAAAGAGCTGAAATCTCTGAAGAACAGTGGATGGTGCTTTATATGTATCAGTTCAGTTCAGTTCAGTTCATCTGCTCAGTCATGTCCGTCTCTTTGCGACCCCATGAATTGCAGCATGCAAGGCCTCCCTGTCCATCACCAACTCCTGGAGTTTACCCAAACTCAGGTCCATCGAGTCGGTGATGCCATTCAGCCATCTCATTCTTTGTCGTTCCCTTCTCCTCCTGCCCCCAATCCCTCCCAGCATCAGAGTCTTTTCCAATGAGTCAACTCTTCGAATGAGGTGGCCAAAGTATTGGAGTTTCAGCTTCAGCATCATTCCTTCCAAAGAACACCCAGAGCTGATCTCCTTTAGAATGGACTGGTTGGATCTCCTTGCAGTCCAAGGGGCTCTCAAGAGTCTTCTCCAATACCACAGTTCAAAAGCATCAATTCTTTGGCACTCAGCTTTCTTCACAGTCCAACTCTCAATTCCATACATGACAAGTGGAAAAACCATAGCCTTAACTAGATGGACCTTTGTTGGCAAAGTAATGTCTCTGCTTTTTAATATGCTATCTATGCTAAATATTAAATTTCTATTTAAATATAAATATTTAATATTTATACGTATAGTGGTGGCTTTATCACCCCTCCTTTTGTTGCTTTGCATTTTCTCCTTATTCTAACAAAAGATCATTCAGATGTGAATTTGTTTTGATGATATCCATAAGGTTTTATGCCTGTGAAAGTAATTCACAGTGTTTATCCTGGAGATGGCTCAGAGAAGACCATCAGATTTTTCTATTTTCATCATTATGCCACACTCCATTCTTGATGACATAGGAATATTTGGAAAAAATTTCCTGGAAGTCAGGAATGACACCCTGGTGAGATTCTGTACAAATTTGAGCCCACTGATTCTCAACAAGTGCTCAGTGGGACTCAGTCTCTCACTGTTAATCCTGTTTTAAGTTCCATTTCAGAGTGGAAACAATTTCTATTTTCTCTGGAGTGAAATCAAGAAAGATGGTTGGGTAGAAGTTCCCTGGAGTGATTTTCCTTTTCGTGTTTATGAGCCATAACTTTGCCTGTGGTGCGTAAGGGCAAGGATAACACCAAGTGACTCATTTTTAAAAATTAGTAAAGCAGAGGAAGGGCTTCCCTGGTGGCTCTTAGTGGCAAAGACTCTGCCTACAATGCAACCCGGGTTCTATTTGTGGGTTGGGAAGATCCCCTGGAGAAGGAAATGCAACCCACTCCAATATTCTTGCCTGGAGAATCCCATGGACAGAGGAGCCTGGCAGGGCTCCATGGGGTTGCCCAGAGTCAGACATGACTTAGCAACTAAACAACCAAAGCAGAGGAAACCTTCTTCCTTGCACTTTTCTAGGAAATCAAGTAGAAAGAAAGAGTCAAATGGAGAAAGAACATTAAGTAGAGGGTTTTCTTTTAATAAATTAGGATCTTGTTTATACTTTACTGTAGATAGCAATTATAAATTGCAGTGAGTTTTCCACATGGCCAATTTTATGTGAAGTGAATTCTGTGGACTTCACTTGAAATGGCAGATCTCAATCGTTCATTCATTTGATAAAAGTCATTGCATACCTTAAATGTGCAGGTTATTGTGAGGATATGCTGTTGGGTGTGACCACAGACTCTGTTCCCAGACGTTTACATTCTCCCATGACCCTAAGACTGTGTAGTGTGAGTTGAAAATCCCTGCTGGTGTGATCAAAAGAAACTACATCTTTAAAGGGTCAATGAGTGGTCTTTAGCTCCTGGTACATATATCTTAGAACTCTTCAGTGGTTGATAATTCCAGCTCTGTTGTTTGTTAGGATAGATTTCAGGAAAATGATTAGAAGTTAATGATGTAAACAGCAAGACCCTACTGCAGAGCATAGGAAACTATCGTCAATATCCTGGGATAAACCATAATGGGAAAGAATATGAAATACATATGTGTGTGTGTGTGTGTGTGTGTGTGTGTGTGTGTGTGTGTGTGTGTATGAAAAAAAAGTGGAAGCGTTAGTTGTTCTATCATGTCTAACTCTTTGTGACCCCATGGACTGTAGCCCACCAGGCTCCTCTGTCCATAGAATTCTCCAGGTGACCAGGATCAAACCCAATCTCCTGCATTGCAGGCAGATTTTTTACCATCCAAGCCACCAGGGAAGCTGAAGAATACTGGAGTAGATAGCCTATCCTTTCACCCTTCTCCAGCAGATCTTCCTGACCCAGGAATGAAAGCAGGGTCTCCTGCATTGCAGGTGGATTCTTTACCAGCTGAGACACATTATACATATACATATATATACGTATAACCGAATCACTTTATTGTATAGCAGAAATGAATACAACATTGTAAGTCAACTACACTTCAACAAAATAAATTTTTTAAAAAAGAAGTTAATAATGAAAATTGGCCAGATCATCCCAAGAACTATAAAGTTTGTAAGTACCAAATTGCTAACGTAACTAAATGCCAGATTTCTGCTTACACTTTCCAACTTTAGAATACTCAGGACTGTGACAGGAAGTATCTCCCAGTAACTTTTTCTGAGTGCAACAAAATCCCTTTTCTCATATTAGAAGTGCAGTTAATAGCCAGGCAGGGAGGTCATCCTTTAAACAGAAAGGGCTTCCTCCCTGGGCTATCGTTTGTGTTTTAGTGCAAAGGAGAATTTAAATGTATGGACGTTTCTTCCCGAAGATCAACCTGTCTTTTCTTAAATTTGTATTTGATTAGTCAGTCTGTTAGAATGATTTCTTTTTTTAGTCAATATTTTTAAATGCTTCTATTTCAAAATACTTGTTTCTTTAAGCTTATAGAGAGAGGTGACTTGAGTTCCACTCAAGTTATGGGATTTGCATCATGAGAAAGACAGCCAAAAAAAAAAAAAAGAAAGTCAATAACCATCTCTTATAAGTGTCTGAAAGATAAGACTAATCCAAAATTATTTAAACACTCTAGAAATACAAATAATAAGATGTCACTGTGAACGGTTCTCGTTTGGTATCAGCTGGTAACTTCAGGATGGTCTTGAGAATTCTGCCTCGTTTGCTGAAGACTCTGCCTCCCTAAGAGGATGCCCCTTTGGGCAGAATCCAGGCTTCCCAGGTGGTATTAGTGGTAAAGAACCCTTCTGCCAGTGCAGGAGATGTAAGAGACATGGTTTTGATACCTGGGTAGGGAAAATCCCCTGGAGGAAGGTCTGGCAACTGACTCCGGTATTCTTGCCTGGAGAATTTCATGGACAGGGGAACTTGGCAGGCTACATTCCATAGGGTCACAAGGAGCTGGATAGGACTGGAGTGACTTAGCACGCATGCACGCAGACAAAATATATCAGTGCTCTTCAGCACAGATGCTGTGGATGCAAAAGTAGTTCATCTTCAGAGCTTCATTTTGACAGTTTACAACCATATTCTCCATCTGTAAATTGTGTATACACAGAAAAGAGAAAATAACAGGGAGATAAAAACCCACTGGCTCGTAGATTGTTCCACAGAAGGCCTTGTAGTAGAAACGAAAATAATACAAAAACCTTACAATAGCCATGTCATTGGGAGCAAGTGAAAGGACAAGGCAAATGACCAGCAGAGAAAGAGGAAAGAACCAGAGGTCAGAAGCACAAAGGGCTCTGTGGAGAGGACCAAAGACCTCTGTCCAGATGCCCCAAGCTGGAGGATGGCTGGTGTCAGTGGGGAATTCCTAGGCAGCTTAGGGACTAGGCAAGCACAGGGTTTTGGTTTGCTTAAAATACATGTTATGTAAAAACCAGAATTCTGGGTATCGCCAAAGGATGTGTTTTTCCACATGTTCCTAAGTAAATAGAGGATAGACCAAAAGCTAGATAGATAGATTAAATGAAAAATAAACAACCCTTATCCATACAGATTTAAAGGCTTAAAAATGAATGAGATTCTCATTGTGTGGTTTCTGTCCATGTAGTGGGGACACATGTGTGCACGCACGCACATGTGCATGTGTGTGTTTCTTTTTCTTTAGAATTGCAGCAAAAACGCAAGATGGAAAAATGATGCTTGGATTACAAAATCCATATGTGTTTCACTGGGGTGGGGCAGAGAGAGACAGTGATGAGGGAAATGAGAAAGAGGGAATTTGTAATTAGTTTGATCCACTACTTCCCCAACCCAGGATCATGCAATAAACTAAAAGAAGGCTAGTTTTGCTAAAGAATTTAAGCCAAACAACAAAAATGTGATCCATTCACCCAGTTTCTTCCTTTCCCAGTAACTCTTTTTATGTCCAAGCCCACAGTCTCTATCTTTTTCTAATCCTTTTCAGTCTTCTCACCCTTTGCCCCCAGGTGACCTTTGGCACATTGCCTCCTAACCTTAAAATGAAGAGTTTAGAGTTTCAGGGAGATTTTGATGAAACCACCTGCTGTCTCCTCTACTCTTTCTCCCACCAGTGAATTCCAATAGAATTGGCAGACTGTATAAATATGCAAATTTTCTGAACCCCCCTAAATCCTCAAGTTCCTGTGAGATCAGACAGTTGTCATCATTGGTTGAATCTCTTAATTCTCCCACCACTACTCAAATAGGAATAAGAATGAAAAATCTTATAGACAGAAGTACATTCTGATGTCTTCTCTCACACAGAAAAATTTCGATCCAATTCTCAAAAGATGAGTCAGTTTAATATTGTACTTTGAGATTGAGTCTACTTTTTTTTTTTCCCTTGCAATACTTTTTTTTTTCTTTAATTATGTACTGGTAAACCCTGAATAGAGAACTGGAATATTTGATTACCTAAAATTCTCTTTGAAAAATCCAATTGTCAGATATACAAGTGTTAGAAGACAGAGTCATATCAATGATGGGGATGAAATGAGATCTCCAAGCATGCCTTTGGAGTTATCTGTCCTGGTGAAACACAGTCTTCTTGGGGAAGATGGGGGATTGTGGTTAAAAAAAGAAGTAGAAACTGTGATGGGGGTAATATGTTTAGGTTGTGAAAATAAATGGCTAACAAAAATGGTAATATTTACAAGGAGCTTTCTGTGTACTAGCTATGATCCTAAGAACTTCATATATATTAGGTGATTAAACCCTTAGAAGATCTATGAGGTGGACACTATCATCTTTACTGACAGAGAAACTTCAGTCCAGAGTTTAACTTGTGCAAGTTCTCACAGCTAGCATAGAGCAGAGCCCAAATCAAAACTCCCAGCTTGTTAGATTCCCAAACTCATAGTTATTAGAATCTGATGTGAAGAAGTGACTCATTGCGAAGAAGTGACTCATCGGAAAAGACCCTGATGCTGGGAAAGATTGAAGGCAGGAGGAGAAGGGAACGACAGAGGATGAGTTGGTTGTATGGCATCACTGACTCAATGGACATGAGTTTGAGCAAGCTCAGGGAGTTGGTGATGGACAGAGAAGCCTGGCATGCTGCACTCCATAGGGTCACAAAGAGTCGAACACGACTGAGCAACCAGACTGAACTCACTGTGATAGATGAGGAAAGAGTGCTTATACATGAGAAAGGGAAAACAATTAAGGATCTTCTGAAAAAGCCATTAGAAAAATTCCTTTGAACCATCACTGACAGAGCTGTTAGACTTTCAGGGCACTTATACCCTCTAGACTCATCAGTTATTAGCAGTTAACAGTAGCTGTTACTACAAAACTGAAAGGTCACTTATGACCTCACTTATGACCTCAGTCACTTATGAAATGAGTTTTCTTTAGAATCTTATTATATTTGTTGTCTATCATTGTACTAAAAATGACTCTGAATGTTTGTTGCTTAAAGCGACAATCAACACTTATTATCTCATATAACTTGGAAGGCTCAGGAACTTTCAGGAAGTTCTGATTCAGAGTCATTCATGACATGGCAGTCCAAGACCTTAACCCAGGCCTGCAGCCATCTGAGAGACTGATTGGGTTTGGTGGATCCTCCTCCAGGATGGCTCACTTGGATGAGTGCTGGATGTTAACAGGAGGCTTCAGTTCCTTGCCAAGTAGACCTCTCTTCATGGAGCTACTTGAGAATCCTCACAATGTGGCAGCCTGCTTTCCCCGGAGAAGGTGATCCAAGGCATTGAGTCAGAACAGTAGTGATTTCCATGACTTGACCTCGTGATGGAAGTCACACTCCATCATTTATGCAATATGCCAGGTCAGCCCTACCAGGCATGTGAGGGAATTATACAAAGGTGTGTCTACCAGGAGGTGAGAGTCGTGGGGCACTGTGTTAGAGGCTGGCTGCCACACATTATCAGGTTACTTATGGTGCCCTTTGGTGATTTGAGTTCATTTTTTTCTGCTTCAGGGCAAGACCAACAGGAAAGTCAAATAAAAATGGTAAATACATTCAAAGAGGTATGAAGGCAGCAGAAGCAGGCAGTCTGCCCTCCATTTGTCCCAGGAGACCTAGCAATTGAGGAGTCATGCTCAACTAGCAACTCATCATCCTTTCATCCTACTACTGACCATGTGTAGGTCAGTGTCTGAGTATAAGGCTCATCAAGACATTCAACCATCAAGCACTTTGAGCAGACAGAAAAAGTAGGCATGTTTAAGACTACTCTCCATATTCATTCATTAATTTGACAAATATTTATTGGATACCTATCAGTGGCCAGAACTTCAGTCTTTGCAGAATCTTTGACACAGTGAGCCGCTAGGAAGGCTCAGTCTATTGTTCTTAGAGATTTATTGCTAAAATAAACCTTAGAGATAATTCAATATCACCACCACCTCTTCTTACAAATGAGAAAATTGAATTCTCCAGAAGCCAAAACTTGTTTATTTTCACATTGTTGTGCCTGTTCTGCCCTGACTTTTCATTCATGAAATCTCAGTCAAAACAGCAATGGTTCAGCTGATTACTGAAATCCACAGAGAACCTCTACAAATGACTGTTAAGCTTCTTTTTTTCATCTTTTATTTCATCATTTATGAAATCTCTCTGTTGGTCTTGCCCTGAAGCAAAGAAGTGAACCCAAATCACCTGATGGTACAGTGAATAAACTGATGTAACAGCCAGCCTGTCTCAGCCAGGCCTGAGACTGTCTGTACCTCATTTTAGAGTTCACTTAATAGGCCTACGTTGTTTATGGACACATAACCTGGTTCCTTTATTTTAGAAAGAGGCAAATCTGACTAACCTTCAGTCCTGGCATTGACTCATACCAAAATTAACACTTTTATGCCTTTTGATCAGGGCTTCCCTGGTGGCTTGGTGGTAAAGAATCTGCCTGCCAATGCAGGAGATTCTGGTTCTATCCCTGGAATGGGAAAATCCCATGGAGAAGGAAATGGCAGCCCACGGCAGTATTTCTCCCTGGGAAATCTCATGGACAGGGGAGCCTGGCAGGTTATAGTCCATGGGGGCTGCAGAGAGTCAGATATGACTTAGCAACTAAACAGCGACAACAGCAAACCTTTTGACCGATATATCAAACAACTGTCCTTTCCAAAGGGGTTGAAGCTGTTGGCATCCTGCATAAGGAGGTACTGAGAAAGGGTGGAGGGAAAGAGAGAAAGATAAGATACTTGTTGTGGACCTCCTGTGTGCCAAGACAGTGCTGGCATTTCCACTCCCCTGCCAACTCTTTAATCCCAGCAGGAGTGGTAGGAGGCAATAGGCCTGATTCTTATCCCACTTTACAGATAAGAAGGTAAACCACTTGCCCAAGGATGCTCAGGGAGCAAGAAGCAGGTTTGGGACTTAAGTCCAGGTCTTCCTGAGCCTGGATTCTTACTCACCATATTGTCCAGATACCACTTGTAACTAACTTCTCAAAGACCAGGCCTAGCTCACTCCCATCCTCTCCTTAGATTGTCCGTGTTGTTTTGTAAGAGCTGTTAGATTTGTGTATGTATATAAATGAAGAGTTTCCAAATATACAGTTATCTCCTTAATAACAGTATTCCTTTTAAATTTCTCTTT
>SJYA01001945.1:770598-796478 GCA_006410615.1 Neotragus moschatus | reverse complement strand
GCAGAGAGTCAGATATGACTTAGCAACTAAACAGCGACAACAGCAAACCTTTTGACCGATATATCAAACAACTGTCCTTTCCAAAGGGGTTGAAGCTGTTGGCATCCTGCATAAGGAGGTACTGAGAAAGGGTGGAGGGAAAGAGAGAAAGATAAGATACTTGTTGTGGACCTCCTGTGTGCCAAGACAGTGCTGGCATTTCCACTCCCCTGCCAACTCTTTAATCCCAGCAGGAGTGGTAGGAGGCAATAGGCCTGATTCTTATCCCACTTTACAGATAAGAAGGTAAACCACTTGCCCAAGGATGCTCAGGGAGCAAGAAGCAGGTTTGGGACTTAAGTCCAGGTCTTCCTGAGCCTGGATTCTTACTCACCATATTGTCCAGATACCACTTGTAACTAACTTCTCAAAGACCAGGCCTAGCTCACTCCCATCCTCTCCTTAGATTGTCCGTGTTGTTTTGTAAGAGCTGTTAGATTTGTGTATGTATATAAATGAAGAGTTTCCAAATATACAGTTATCTCCTTAATAACAGTATTCCTTTTAAATTTCTCTTTCCCCACCAGTAGAGTGCTCTGCCCACAGGGAACTCTGGAGATAGCTTTTGTTCTCACGGCAAATTTTTCCCCAAGCCACAACTAGCCTCCTGTATCTCCATCCCAACCCACAAAGTGTTCTCTTCTACCGGTGGAGGAAAAGTGATTTCTCATTGTATAAAATTATGCTGTTTTCCCCCAAAACTTCTGTAGATTATAACCCCTAAAAAATGTTTCTTAGTCAATGCATTTGTCTGCTTTGGAGTTACAATTATAGTAATTAATGTAGAAGCTGAAAAGTTGATTTTATTGTGGCTGAGAGAGAGTTCCCTACTGAGACCCTAGATCTTAGAAGTATTTTCTATTCTGGAATCATTTTTTAAATGTAGATACTTTATAATACTTTTTATTTCTATTTCTCTTTCTTTATAATTCCCAAGAAGACTTTTTTCCTTTGTCTCTTCTTGTGTGGTGGCTCCACAGCTCAGGGTCACTGGAGACAAGAGAAGCTAAGCTGATTCAATTCACTACCATCCTCTGTGGAGGGGACGCTTGGCTGCTGAGCTCAGGAATTCATGTCCTTAACGGCAGTGAAGACCTGAGATTCACTCACCAGCTGATAAACCTATATGACAGGATGAAAGTGAAAGTGTTAGTCACCCAGTGGTGTCCGACTCTTTGGGACCCCACAGACCATAGCCAACTAGGCATCTCTGTCCA
The DNA here is from genome assembly GCA_006410615.1 of Neotragus moschatus. NCBI lineage: Eukaryota > Metazoa > Chordata > Mammalia > Artiodactyla > Bovidae > Neotragus > Neotragus moschatus. Next base: position 795,222 of record SJYA01001945.1, on the reverse strand, counting down.
TGGAATTTTCCAGGACATTCTCCATTCCATTCTCCAGGGGATCTTCCCAAACCAGGGATCGACCCCAGGTATCCTGTGTTGCAGGCAGATTCTTTACCATCTGAGCTGCCAGGGAAGCATCTTTATAGCTTTACTGACACTCCAAGAGGAGTATAAGTTGGGATAGGAAGCATGAGTTTTAATGAAGTCACTTCTCTCCATTCAATAACATTGAGACCCAAGCCCTTAGATGAAGCAACAAGTAACCCATTCAGATAATGCGATTGTTCTCCAGGTCATCATAGAATTTCAAATTTTATGTATTTCATTTTAAAGTGGGGTTTTTTTTGGTTTTTTTTTTGTGTGTGTTTTTTGCTCAAGGATCTTGTAAGGAAATGAGTCATTCTGTGTCTTAAAATAAATGTTTCAAAGCAGACCCATGAGAAAGCTTTAAGCTTCATTGAACCTTAAAGGAATTTTCAACTTTTAGGGAGAAAAAAAATCTCCAATTCTTAGAAAACAAAACACAAACAAAACACTGGGCAGCAATACAAATAGAATAGATTCATGAGCACTGTGAAGAAACAGGTCACCAGCTCCTTTTTTCCAAAACTGCAACAGATACTTCACCACTGTTATTAACTGTGTATGTCATACACAGAAAGGAATTAGTGCTTTCACTAAGCTCTGAAAGAAGGGAATTCTTTGTATGGTCTTTAAATGCATCCTATAGTAAGAAAATGGGAAAAGAACACAAGAGGAAAGAATTAGAATTTTGATTGACCAAGATTAGATTGACAGATTGTCAGATTAGAATTTTGATTGACCAAGTGATTAAAAACACTTATTTGACTCTTACTGTTTCTAATAGCATCTTCTACGTGCTTGGTTTTATGCAAAAACTCTTTAAAAACAAAAAACCAAAAATAACCCTGATCCCTGATGCTATAATCCCAGTGAGGCTAGGGTCGTATTGGGCTGTGGGTAGTGGTAAAACCTAACTGTAAAAGCCCATGGGCCATTTGTTCCAAAACCAAAGAAATTGGAAAGAATGTGGTTATTTTTACCCCTAATCTGACATGATTGTGATATTAAAATCAAAGACTGGTTGGGAATAGCTGAAAACTCCATAAACAAAGTTGAAAGGCAGATAGACCAAGAAAAAATATTTGCAAAGTTCAGTTGTAAAGTCAACTATTTTCCAAGCTTAAGGGAGTTTTATTCTTAGTTGTTATGATAATGACAGAAATCATGACTTGGGATGGAAATGATAAGGAAGCTCCCAATGGTTTAGGAAAATCTTCCCTTAATGACTTTAGTGAGACCCACATGATCCAAGTTCATCTTGAGGTGGAATATATTTGATAATGTACATTTCACGTTATTGAACCCTTAGGTTCACTTACTTTGCAGTTGATGCAAAAGGTAACTACTAGTTAAATAGGCGATCTTCAAGGACCAGATGAAAATTGAAGAATTCAGGAAGCATTTACAAATGCTTCATTTAAATGTCTGTAATATCATATTACATCTTTTGAGGCAAATGACTCTTTGAGAAACTCCTAAATTAAGAGATACACAAGGGCTGTTCTCACTAAATCATGCATGGTCAATTTTGGGTGACTTACTGTTGGCTTAGATTTTAAAGGAATTCTTTTTATACTATAAGAAATAAGAAAATAGTGCATCTGAAGATACCAACTCTGAAGAATAGGGATATATTTCTAGAAGCACCACTAGTCATTTGAAGTTTTATAATACATAAGAAAAATGGCCAGAAAAGCATGAAGATTGCATTCTTTTTACTTATGTTGGTTTTGTTACTAGTTCAACCTTCAACTTTGATGAAGTCAGCTTGGTCTTCCATATGTCTTGGATTGTATTTCCTTGACAAATGAATGAATTCTAAGACTTTATTTCCCCTATTCTTTTGAGACTTGAGATAAATGAGACAAGATAGCAATACTCACAGGCAATTTGAGGAGGTTGGAAAGATTACAAATTCCCCAGTCCTGTGAAATGAATTGTACACTGATACAGTTGATGTCATACATAGTTAATGAGAACAGTATCTTTAAATTGTCCTAAATACAAAAGTCACCATTCATAATTAATTCTTAAGTGGAAAAAATTCTAAATAATGCAGACAGGAATGTGATGATTGGAAGGGAAATAATAGTAGACTTTATGAGGATTATTTTAATCATAAAAGCAAGCTGTTTTTTAAATTAAAGTTCTACATTATGAGTGTGTGTAATTCAGAATGCTTTGGGTTGAAATAGAAAAAGAATCAGCTTAAATTGGTTTAGGCAACAAAAGTGTTTTGGCTTACAAATGATAATTCCAGGGGCCACTGCTCACTGAAGCCATTACTAGAGGTCAGTTAAAGTCTCCTACACCATTTCCTTCCCTACCTGTCTTGGCTCTGCCTATTGCAGAGAGCCCTATGTTTTGATATGTTTATGGCCTCATGTTTACAATGTGGCTGCTGCCACTCCAGCTTTTCATTCACACAGTCTTAAGTCAGTGGATGACAGCACACTGCCTTCATCCACAGGTTAAACAAGACACAGCTTCTAAAGTGAGCCTCACTGCCTCTGAATGACTTGGCTTTGGCCAATGCTTCATCTTTGAAACCATCACTCCTGCTCAGGAGAGGAAAGAAGAATTCATTCTGTAATAAGGGATGGGTGGGAGATGTAAATATTCCTAAAAATCCACAGGATACCAAAAGGGTTAGTAATGATTCCCCCAAAGCCAAAAATCGGAGCCATTTACAAAACCAGAGGGCAGTTGCTGGATATGAGGATGACAAGTAGCCCCTCTGGTGCCATGGTATATGAAATGAAGCTCTAATCTTGCATACCATTAATATAAAATCTGTGAAACTGGCTTAGATATGATGATGGTTCCAATTTGGAAACCACATGCCACCCGTCAGAGAACAGCACAACCACCCTGGTCCAAGGGGAAACCATGAAAGCCCTGTCTGCTGTCACTAGCACTCCACACTTGATGGTGAAAAAAACTTAGATACTAGAAACCTCCACTGATCTGGCTTGATCATGACTTTTTTATACTACCTATGCCCAGGGGTTGTCCACTCATCGTCTCTCCTCCATCTAATCTTTCTGTTTTCTGTTTGGTGTTGAGCATAAACAGCCGTGTATGTGGGAGCCTCGAAGCCCCGTGCATGTGCTGATGTAGGTAAATTCATCTTTCAGCTCATAAGAAAGCATCATTGAGTTCCAATTCAAATAGAATTGTTTAGAGGATCAGAAAGTGAATGTTGTTCCCTTCCATCAGATGTGCTACAGAAATTTAGTCTGTCTATATTTTGTACAGACTCCATGATCCTGAGTGTCATTTGCAACTTAAATGAAAAATAGCTGATGTCTGGAAACAACCTAAAGGCCCATTGGCAGATGAATGGATTAAAAAAATATANGATCATTCTGTCATTTTTGAGACTGCATCCAAGTACTTCATTTCTGACTCTTTTGTTGACTATGATGGCTACTCCGTTTCTTCTAAGGGATTCCTGCCCACAGTAGTAGATATAATGGTCATCTGAGTTAAATTCACCCATTCCAGTCCATTTTAGTTCACTGATCCTAGAATGTCCATGTTCACTCTTGTCATCCCCTGTTTGACCACTTCAAATTTGCCTTGATTCATGGATCTAACATTCCAGGTTCCTATGCAATATTTTTCTTTACTGCATTGAACCTTGCTTCTGTCACCAGTCCCATTCACAACTGGGTGTTATTTTTGCTTTGGCTCCATTCCTTCATTCTTTCTGGATTTATTTCTCCACTGATCTTCAATGCATGTGGGGCACCTACTGACCTGGGGAGTTCATCTTTCAGTGTCCTCTCTTTTTGCCTTTTCATACTGTTCATGTGGTTCTCAAGGCAAGAATACTGAAGTGGTTTACCATTCCCTTCTCCAGAGGACCACATTCTGCCAGACCTCTCCACCATGACCCGTCTGTCTTGGGTGGCCCCATACGGTATGACTTAGTTTCATTGAGTTAGACAAGCCTGTGGTCCGTGTGATCAGATTGGCTAGTTGTCTGTGACTGTAGTTTCAGTTTGTCTGCCCTCTGATCCCCTCTCTCAGTGCCTACCATCTTACTTGGGTTTCACTTAACTTGGAAGTGGGGTCTCTTTTCACAGCTGCTCCAGCAAAGTGTAGCCTCTGCTCCTTACCTCGCACACGGAATAGCTCCTCTTGGCCACTGTCCTTGACCTCTGGCCCCAGGGTAGCTTCTCTGGGCCGTGCTTGCTCCTCTCGGCTGTGCTCGCTCCTCTCGGCTATGCTTGCAGCCACCGCGCTCGTGGACCATCGCAGCCACCAGGGAAGCCACAATTGCTGGTAACCACAGTGTCTGTTTCACAGCTCAGCCCAGTCTTGGGTGCATCATGAGAGCACAGTCTGTGGGGGCCATTATTATGAGGATGGAATTGAAGCCCTTCTTTATGCTACAGATGCCAGACCACACAAAATGCATCATAATCCTCAAATGGCCTGTCTAATAGAACCAAAGGAGGCTGTGAGTAGGTGCTGGTCTTGTCCCCCAAACCTTCATCACAGGGCACTCTGCTCTGGACAAAGAAAAAGACAGTCTATGCCACTTCCACTGTGCCCCCCACCCCCCACCCCACTCTCATCAGTCTGCTGCTGAGTTCACGGGCACAGGGTGTGCTATCTGTGTGCACTGTGGTACATTTCACATCCCAACACTTTAATTTATGCCAGTCAAGTACTGTTTCTACAATACATTTTTAACTTAGCTCTTATTGCTTCATTTCACTCAGACAGGGAGTGGAGGGAGGGATGCATTTGTCAAGGATATGGGAGAGTGAGACATCCCACTTTCTCCAGAAATGAGGATGAAACCCTCTGTTTTACATTCATACTGCAGCCAAGGCTTCAAAGTGGACATATGCCAAGTAAGAGGCTCCCCAAATTAAAGTCACTGGACTTCTGCACTTTTTAAAAGATGTTTGCTTATTGAAGCAACATTTGTTTAACTCCTAGTAAGCACCAGGATCTTCCCAGGTGGTGCTAGTTGTAAAGAACCCGCCAGACACAGGTTTGATCCCTGAGTTGGGAAGATTCCCTGAAGGAGGAAATGGCAACCCACTCTAGTATTCTTGCCTGGATAATGCCATGGACCGAGGAGCCTGGTGGGCTACAGTCAATGGGGTCACAGATTGCTGGACTCAGCTGAAGCGACTTAGCCTCCAACCACAAGCACCAGACTTGGGGAGTTCAGAAGTGAGAAAGATAAACTATAGCACCTCCCAAGAAAATAGCTACATCAAAGAATGAGGTAAATAAGGAAATATTCAAAGACAAAATAGAAGGATGTGGGATCTGAGTTACTGCAGTTCAGAGGAGATAAACAAGCAGACATTTGAACTCAACCTTAAGGGGTGGGGAGAAGAGTAGTGCAAAGAAAGGGCACAATGTGGACAAGGCTAGCGGAAGTTTGGTGCAGGTCATGAAAGGGATGCCAGCAGGCACTGAAGAGCCAAGGACGACGCTGATCAGGGACTGATGACAATATCACATCTGCCCTCCACACAGTGAGTGTGTGGACTGAGGCAGAGGGAACTTTGCATTTCTGAATGTGACTCAGGAATCAAGTACCCAGGGAGCCTGTTCTCTCTTAAATGATTTGTACTCAGGTATGGAGCCATCGGTTCTTCTGTTGGGTTGTCTTGAATCCAGGTGTTAATTTTAGCATCAAAATCCAGATACAGAACATTATTAGAGAGGGGATGAAAAGCCATATGATGGCTGAAGTCAGAGCACAAAGCTCAATTTGGGTGAGTGGTTGAAGCAAGAGACACCAAGCCAGTGAGTAACATAATCTGCTGAAAAGAACCATTGTTTGCAATGCCCTCACCCATTTTTTCTTGATGTGGAGGCTGAACAAAGCATATGTGATGAAGCCAAAGAGAACCTACTAAACAGCAACCCTTAAACCTTACCTGGTGGTTCACTCAGTAAAGAATCTACGTGTAATGCAGGAGATGAGAGCTATCCCTGGGTCTGGAAAATCCCCTGGAGAAGGGAATGGCAACCCTTCTTGCCTGGGAAATCCCATGGACAGAGTAGCCTGGCGGGCTACAGTCCATGGGGTCACAAAGAGTCAGACACAACTGAGGACACAAACCTTACCTAGCACTATTCCTAAAAGACTGTCACTGTTTCACTTCTGTGAAATTGTGGAAACTGTTAGTTGCTCAAGTGGAGAAGAGCAATTTGAGATGGAGCAATAGAGGCTAGCCAGCCTCCACACTGTGCTTGAGTCAGAAACCATCAGGACCAGCACCCAGAACCCCACTAAATGTGCTTAGTGGGCCTCTCATCTGTTCCTGGGAAGAATGGACAGAGGTATACATTTGTCTTTTATATATTTATGTTTTAATTGGAGGAAAATTGCTTTACAGTGTGATGATGGTTTCTGCCACACAACAACACAAATCATCCATAATTAGACACATATCACCTAACTTCCCTCACCTCATCCCAGACCACTAGATCATCACAGAACACCTGGCTAGGCTCCCTATGTGATAAAACTTCTCACCAGCTACCTATTTTACCCATGGTAGCCACAGGAAACCAGCCAGAGCTGGCCAACTGGAAGATGTATTTGTGTTCTGAAGCCAAAATGAGTTGTTGTAACACCCTACAGTTACTGAAGCTGGCTTGGGATCGTGGCAAGTTTGGCCCTGATGGCTTTTGTCTATATTTCTGGCCAACAGCAAATGGGCCTTCAAGTAGCTCAGCATGGGGAAACGTTCTAAAAATCCAGGGTGAAAGAGGAATGAGTAGGTAGGCAGCGGTCACTGAGAACATGTGGGCAGGATGGGGGCTCTTCAAATGGTCTCAGAGTCATTGTCTTAGGCTTAACTTTCCATGGCTCCCGTGAAGTAGTTTCATGCATCCGAATAATAGTGATCCTGAGATGTAAATTATAAAGAATATACTTCATAAGTGCTCCTAATGAGCTTTATGGATTCAGGAGAAACAGATTTATTTGCTGAGGCAGTCTAGCTGTAAAAATAACGTATAAAGTAGTTAACTACTTGATGAGAAGCTAACTTTTACATGAGACATTTATTTAAAGCAATAATGGTTCTACTGTGTGCCAGAACATCAGTAAAAATTATAAATGATTTTCAAGCTGCATCTTCTACAGTAGATATAAAATTTCTCTGAAATTCTGGCACAGCTTCTTTCAGCTTGGAGAGCTCTTAAAAATAAGTTGTTTAGTCATTTGCTTTTATTGTATAGGATAGTACCAAAAGACCACTGTCATCTTTTCCCCAAAGATTCCCTCTGTTTAACAATTAATTACCTAAAATTCTACCACTAATGATTTAGTCGTGTTGAAGTAGATTTCTAGGGCCAAGTTTGAGTCACTCCTGCTCACAGTGCTACACAGCAAGCCAGAAGTCAGGTAGATTTTGCATCCCGGTAAACATTCCTCCACTTGACCAGAAATACTGCATCCAGTCAGCCAGTTCCCAGACACCAAGCCAACTCTGGGCTCCACACTTATTTCCTGTCCTTTCTTACTCCAATCAAGGGTGACCATGTGGCGTCAGCCAACATATGTTCCATACCTTCTCCTTTTACTTTTCTCTTCCTTGTTCTTTATTCTTTATCATATAAAAGTTTCCTATCGCTGTCCCATTTTGCAGTCCTCTGATTGGAGACTGTCTACTTCTATTTTTGTATTCCTTGTTCTTTATTTTTTTTCCTATAAAAGTGTCCTATCTTTGTCCCATTTTGCAGTTCTCTGGAGACTGCTTCATGAAGTGTTTAAGTCTGAATCACTTATACTGTCTTCTTAACCATTTTTGACAGTCTTTTGGGGTAACTATCTAGGCATCCTGTATTTTTTTTAAAGCAGATACTTCTTTCTGGAAGAATTGGAAATATTGCTAACATTTAAAGGTCTAAATTCATCCTGCAGTATACTTATTTCACCACTAGATGTTGGTCTTGCTGTTTTGATAACTTTGAAAGGTTGTTTTGCCCTTCAGAAAAAGTGTTAAGGGCACTTTTTAAGATATAGAAAATTCCTTAAAAACATCCAACTAATCTGATTAATTCTTAATAAATAGCATAGATAATTGTATAAGAATTAATCAAACAGATTCAAGCCACAACTTTATAGTGCTTCCTAAAACTGTACTTGTGTCTTCCTTCAGAGCTCTGGGCATGAGTTATTTGGGTTTAACAAAATCTAAACCTCTGATTTCAAAACCCTACTGAGTCTTGTACGTTAGTCCAGAAACTAAGATCTTCTGACCTTAGCAGCGTGGGGTTTACACTGAGATAATTGGCACTTATGTTATTTGAATTAAATTATTCTTAGTTCACGGAGAAGGCAATGGCACCCCACTCCAGTACTCTTGCCTAGAAAATCCCACGGGCAGAGGAACCTGATAGGCTGCAGTCCNGTCCAGAAACTAAGATCTTCTGACCTTAGCAGCGTGGGGTTTACACTGAGATAATTGGCACTTATGTTATTTGAATTAAATTATTCTTAGTTCACGGAGAAGGCAATGGCACCCCACTCCAGTACTCTTGCCTAGAAAATCCCACGGGCAGAGGAACCTGATAGGCTGCAGTCCATGGGGTTGCTAAGAGTCAGACACGACTGAGCAACTTCACTTTCACTTTCATGCATTGGAGAAGGAAATGGCAACCCACTCCAGTGTTCTTGCCTGGAAAATCCCAGGGATGGGGGAGCTTGGTGGGCTGCCGTCTATGGGGTCGCCCAGAGTCGGACACGACTGAAGTGACTTAGCAGTAGCAGTATTCTTAGTTCATTTAATAAGTCTGCCTTTTGAAATTTTCCTGCTTCCTTTCAGCAATCAAGTTGACTAACAACAACAAAAATGGGTGAACTGTAAAATGGATCTGTGTCTTGCTTCTTTACTGGCCTGAATGTTTAATCGATCAGGAAAATGCCTGTGCAATTACACGTATATAGCTCTAGGAAAACTTAGCAAGCTGAGGGAAAGTGGGGAAATTTAGCAGTCCAGTTTAGAAGAGAGCATTGATTCATTTTCTTTGTTTAGAAGATAGTACGTAGGTTTATGGCTTGGAAACTGGCTGATTTCTTATAACCAAAACAACAACAACAAAAAGATAGCTCACAGAATAATCAGCAATACACCTTCCTCTATAAAGGAATCAAAACATAAAGTCATTTAAACTTAATAAGTCTTTCAGGACTCAAGATCAAGATGTTGAAAGGAAAACAACAGAGAAGCTACCAAATATTAATTGTCCACCAGTTGTTACTCAAGTAACATAATAGATAGTTAACACAGTTATCTTATTTAACACTCCCAGCATATTAATAGGCATATTTGACTCTGTGTACAGAAAATTAAAACTCAGAAAAGTTGTTTCAAGACCCTCCAGTTAGTAAGTTGTGAAACTGAGATGTGAATGCAAAGCTTTGGGCTTGAAATCCAGGGTCCCTTCCCCACACTGCAGCTACCCACATGGGAATTTTCATTGAGGAAATGACGTTACTGGGCACACAAACAAACCCACATGCAGAAACCTGAGTGGGCTGGTGGAATAAAGGCACTGGTGGGCAACACTGAACTGAAAGCTGGATCTTGAAGAGATACTTGCACACCCATCTTTATTGCAGCATTTTTCTCAATAACCAAGAAGTCAAAGCAATAGGTATGTCCATTGATGGATGAATAGGTAAATGCTGCTGCTGCTGCTGCTGCTGCTGCTAAGTCGCTTCAGTTGTGTCTGACTCTGTGCGACCCCACAGACGGCAGCCCACCAGGCTCCCCCTGGGATTCTCCAGGCAAGAACACTGGTATATCAACACAGTGCAATATTATTTAGGCTTTAAAAAAGAAGAAAATCTTGTCATATGATACAACATGGATGAACCTGGAGGACATTATGCCAAATGAAATAAGCCAGTCAGAAAAAAAATTATTATGTGATTCCACTTATATAAGGTCTCCAAAGTTGTCAAAGTCATAGAAACAGAAAATGCAATGGTGGCTGCCAAGGCATAGGGGAGGGGGAAACATGGAGCTATTGTTTAATGGCTGTAGAGTTTCGGATTTGCAGGATGAAAATAGTTGTATAGACCTGTTGTAAAACAATATGAATATACTTATCTGTATACGGAAGGATGGTTAACATAAATTTTATGTTACATGTCTTTCACTACAATTAAAATTTTTAAAAAGAGAAGATGCAAAAAATCCTGCAAATAATAAATGCTACAGAGGGTGTGGATAAAAAAAGAACCTTTCTACACTGTTGGTAGGAATGTAAATCTGTCCAGCCACTGTGGAAAACAGCATGCAGGTTCCTACATATGATCCTCTGGGAGATGGTGAGGGTCAGGGAAGCCTGGTGTATTGCAGTCCATGGGGTTGCAAAGAATCAGACATGACTGAGCGACTGAACAACAATAACAACATATGATCCAGCAGTTTCACTCCCAGGCATATATCTAGAAAAATTAAAATTTTAATTAAAAAAGACACAAGCACCCCAATATTCATAACAGCACTAATTACAATGGTCAAGAAATGGAAATGACCTAAATGCCCTTTAACAGATGAATGGGTAAAAATGATGTGGTATGTATATGATGGACTCAGCCATAAAAAAGAATGAAATAATGCCATTTGCAGCAACATGAATGGATCTGGAGATTATCATACTAAGTTAAGTAAGTCAGACAAAGACAAACATGATATCACATATATGTGGAATATAAAAAAATACAAATAAACTTATTTACAAAACAGAAATAGACTCACAGCTATAGAAAACAAACTTATGATTGTTAAAGGAGAAAGAAGGGATAAATTAGGAGTATGAAATTAACAAATACATAATACCATATATAAAACAAGCAACAAGGATTTACTGCACAACCCAGGAAACTACACTGTAATAAACTATATGGAAAAGAACTGATAGAAAGAATATACATATATACTTGTTGTTTAGTAGCTAAGTTGTGTCTGGCTCTGACTCTTTTCGACCCCATGGCCTATTCCCCACCAGGCTCCTTTCGACCATGCGATTTCCCAAACAAGAATATTGGAGTAGGTTGCCATTTCCTTCTTCAAGGGATCTTCCTGACCCAGAAACAGAAACCACGTATTCTGCATTGGCAGGTGGGTTCTTTACCACTGAGCCACCTGGGAAGCCCCCATATATGTATATTTATAACCCAATCATTTTGCTGTATACCTGAAAATAACAAAATATTGCAAATCAGATATACTTCAGCAAGAAAAGATGCAGACAGAGGAGTAATGAAAAAGGAGACATAATTACAAACACATGATACTGAGGCGATCATTTTGTAATATATGCAAATATCAAGTCATTATGTTGTACACCTGATACTAATGTAATTAATGTAATTACATGTCAATGATACTTCGTTAAAAATAATGAAAAAAAAATACCCTAAGAACAGGAATCAGTGAGTTCAGTTCCTTAGTCATGTCCGACTCTTTGCAACCCCATTGACTGCAGCACATCAGGCTTTCCTGTCGATCACCAACTCCTGGAGCTTGCTCAAACTCATATCCATTGCGTCAGTAATGCCATCTAACCAACTCATCCCCTGTCATCTACTTCTCCTCCTGCCTTCAATCTTTCCCAGCATCAGGGTCTTTCCCAGTGAGTTGGTTCTTCTCATTAGGTGGCCGAAGTATTGGATTTTTAGTTTTAGCATCAATTCTTCCAATGAATACTCAGAGCTGATTTTCTTTAAAATTGACTGGTTGGATCTCCGTGCAGTCCAGGGGACTCTCAAGAGTCTTTTCCAACACCACAGTTCAAAAGCATCAATACTTTGGCACTCAGATTTCTTTTTAGTTTTTATACTCTCACATCCATACATGACTACTGGTAAAATCATACCTTTGACTAGACAGACCTTTGTCTCTGCTTTTTAATATGCTGTCTAGGTAGGTCATAACTTTTCTTCCAAGGAGCAAGCGTCTTTTAATATCATGGCTGTAGTCACCATCTGCAGTGATTTGGGAGCCCAAAACAATAACATCTCTCACTGTTTCCATCGTTTCCTCATCTATTTGCCATGAAGTGATGGGACCAGATGCCATCATCTTCGTTTTTTGAATGTTGAGCTTTAAGCCAACTTTTTCACTCTCCTCTTTCACTTTCATCAAGAGGTTCTTTAGTTCTTCTTTGCTTTCTGCTATAAGGGTGGTATCATCTGCATATCTGAGGTTATTGATATTTCTCCCTGCAATCTTGATTCCAGCTTGTGCTTCATCTAGTCCAGCATTTCGCATGGTGTACTCTGCATATAACTTAAATAAGCAGGGTGACAATATACAGCCTTGATGTGCTCCTTTCCTGATTTGGAACCAGTCTCTTGTTCCATGTCCAGTTCTGACTGTTGCTTCTTGACCTGCATACAGATTTCTCAGGAGGCAGGTAAGGTGGTCTGGTATTCTCATCTCTTGAAGAATTTCCCACAGTTTATTGTGATCCACACAGTTAAAGGCTTTAGAGTAGTCAATAAAGCAAAAGTAGATGTTTTTCTGGAACTCTCTTGCTTTTTCGATGATCCAGCGGTTGTTGGTAATTTGATCTCTGGTTCCTCTGCCTTTTGTAAAACCAGCTTGAACATCTTGAAGTTCACAGTTCATGTACTGTTGAAGCCTGGCTTGGAGAATTTTGAGAATTACTTTGCTAGCATGTGAGATGAGTGCAGTTGTGTGGTAGTCTGAGCATTCTTTAGCATTGCCTTTGCTTATGACTGGAATGAAAACTGACCTTTTCCAGTCCTGCGGCCACTGCTGAGTTTTCCAGATTTGCTGGCATATTGAGTGAAGCACTTCTACAGCATCATCTTTTAGAATTTGAAATAACTCAACTGGAATTACATCACCCCCACTAGCTTTGTTCGTAGTGATACTTTCTAAGGCCCACTTGACTTCACACACCAGTATGCCTGGCTCTAGGTGAGTGATCACACCATTGTGGTTGTCTGGGTCATGAAGATCTTTTTTGTACAGTTCTTCTGTGTATTCTTGCCACCTCTTCTTAATATCTTCTACTTCTGTTAGCTCCATACCATTTCTGTCCTTTATTGTGCTCAACTTTGCATGAAATATTCCCTTGGTATCTCTAATTTTCTTGAAGAGATCTCTAGTCATTCCCATTCTAGTGTTTTCCTCTATTTCTTTGCATTGATTGCTGAGGAAGGCTTTCTTATTTCTCTTTGCCATTCTTTGGAATTCTGCATTCAAATGAGTATATCTTTCCTTTTCTCCTTTGCCTTTAGCCTCTCTTCCTTTCTCAGCTATTTGTAAGGCCTCATCAGACAACCATTTTGCCTTTCTGCATTTCTTTTTCTTGGGGATGATCTTGACCACTGTATGCTGTACAATGTCAAGAACCTCTGTCCATAGTTCTTCAGGCACTCTGTCTATCAGATCTAATCCCTTGAATCTATTTGTTACTTCCACTGTATAATTGTAAGGGATTAGATTTAGGTCATACCTGAATGGTCTAGTGGTTTTCCCTACTTCCTTCAATTTAAGTCTGAATTTGACAATAAAGTGTTCATGATCTGATCCACAGTCAGCTCCTAGTCTTGTCTTTACTAACTGTATAGAACTTCTTCATTTTTGGCTGCAGATAATATAATCAATCTGATTTCAGTATTGGTCATCTGGTGATGTCCATGTGTAGTCTTCTCTTGTGTTGTTGGAAGAGGGTGTTTGCTATGACCCGTGTGTTATCTTGGCAAAATTCTGTTAGCCTTTGCCCTGCTTCATTTTGTACTCCAAGGCCAAATTTGCCTGTTACTNGTCCATAGTTCATCAGGCACTCTATCTATCAGATCTAGGCCCTTAAATCTATTTCTCACTTCCACTGTATAATCATAAGGGATTTGATTTAGGTCATACCTGAATGGTCTAGTGGTTTTCCCTACTTTCTTCAATTTAAGTCTGAATTTGACAATAAGGAGTTCATGATCTGAGCTATAGTCAGCTCCCAGTCTTGTTTTGCTTCTCCATGTTTGGCTGCAAAGAATATAATCAATCTGATTTCAGTATTGACCCTCTGGTGATGTCCCTGTATAAAGTCTTCTTTTGTGTTGTTGGAAGAGGGTGTTTGCTATCACCAGTGCGTTCTCTTAACAAAACTCTGTTAGCCTTTTGACCTGCTTTGTTTTGTACTCTAAGGCCAAATTTGCCTGTTACTCCAGGTATCTCTTGACTTCCTACTTTTGCATTCCAGTCCCCTATAATGAAAATGACATCTTTTTTTGGGTGTTAGCTCTAGAAGGTCTTGTAGGTCTTCATAGAACCATTCAACTTCATCTTCTTCAGTATTACTGGTAGGGGCATGGACTTGGATTACTGTGATATTGAATGATTTGCCTTGGAACAAATAACAGAGATCATTCTGTCGTTTTTGAGATTGCATCCAAGTACTGCATTTTGGACTTTTTTGTTGACTATGATGGCTACTCCATTTCTTCTGTGGGATTCTTCCCCACAGGAGTAGATATACTGGTCATCTGAGTTAAATTCACCCGTTCCAGTCCATTCTAGTTCACTGATTCCTAAAATGTTGATGTTCCCTCTTACCATCTCCTATTTGACCACTTCCAATTTGCCTTGATTCATGGACCTATAATTCCAGGTTCCTATGCAGTATTGCTCTTTACAGCATTTGACTTACTTCCATCACCCATCACATCCACAACTAGGTGTTGTTTTTGCTTTGGCTCCATCTCTTCATTCTTTCTGGAGTTATTTCTCCACTGATCTCCAGTAGCATACTGGGCACCTACCGACCTGGGGAGTTCACTTTTCAGTGTCATACCTTTTTGCCTTTTCATACTATGCCCAATATGCTACTGGAGAAGAATGAAGAAATAACTCCAGAAAGAATGAAGAGACGGAGCCAATATTGCATAGGAACCTGGAATGATAGGTCCATGAATCAAGGCAAACTGGAAGTGGTCAAACTAGATGGCAAGAGTAAACATCCACATTTTAGGAATCAGCGAACTGGGATGGGTGAACTTAGCTCAGATGACCATTATTTGTACTACTCCCTTAGAAGAAATGGAGTAGCCATCATAGTCAACAAAAGATTCCAAAATGCAGTACTCAGATGCGACCTCAAAAACAACAGATTGATCTCTGTTTCCAAGGCAAACCATTCAATATCATGGTAATTCAAGTCTATGCCCTGACCAGTAATGCTGAAGAAGCTGAAGTTGAACAGTTCTATGAAGACCTAGAAGACCTTCTAGAACTAACACCCCCTAAAAGATGTCTTCCTCATTATAAGGGACTGGAATGCAGAAATAGGAAGTCAAGAGCTACCTGAAGTAACAGGCAAATTTGGCCTTGGAGTACAAAACAAAGCAGGTCAAAGGCTAACAGAGTTTTGTCAAGAGAATGCACTGGTCATAGCAAAAAACACTCTTGTAGATGGTGTATATACCAGTCTTACTTTTGTATCCATTCAACCAGTCTATGTCTTTTGGTTGGTACATTTAATCCACTTACATTTAAAGTAATTATTGATATACACATTCCTATTGGCATTTTCTTAATTGTTTTGGGTTTGTTTTTGTAGGTTTTTTTCTTTTCTTATGTTTCCTGCATAGAGATGTCCCTTTAGCTTTTGTCGTAAAACTAGTTTGGTGATACTGAATTCTCTTAACTTTTGCTTAGCTGTAAAGCTTTTCATTTTTCCATTGATTTTGAATGAGATCCTTGCTGTGTATAATAATCTTGGTTTTACAACCAAGGAAAAACCAAAATTTTTCCCTTTCATTACTTTAAATATATCCTGCCACTCCCTTCTGACCTGCAGAGTTTCTGCTGAAAGATCAGCTCTTAACCTTATGGAGATTCCTTTCTGTTATTTATTGCTTTTCCCTTGTTGCTTTTCATATTTTTCTTATTTATTTTTTATTAGTTTGATTAATATGTGTTTCAGTTTGTGTGGAGCGCATATTCAATGTGTTTCTCCTTGGCTTTATCCTTTATGGGACTCTCTGTGCTTCTTAGACTTGATTGATTATCAACTATTGATGTGGGTTCAATCCCTGGGTCAGGAAGATTCCATAGAGGAGGGGATAGCAACCCACTCCAGTATTCTTGTCTGGAGAACCCCATGGACAGAGGAGCCTGGCAGGCTATGGTCCACAAGGTCACAAAGAGTTGGAGACGGCTGTGGCAGCTTAGTGCACATACATTGCACTAGTCTGTATATTTTTAACATTTATGACCAGGATGATTAAGTTGGCGATTATTAGCAAAATAATGGGAAAAAATGGAAAAGAACTGATTTGTTTGGGAGGAAAAGTTCCCAGGTTCAGAGTCAGAACCTGAATGTGAGTTTCAGCTTTCTGAACCTCCTGTAGGGGATGACAGTGGATTAGAGAAGGAATAATAATGCATTCTCTAGCTTCCTACAGAAGTTACTGTGAAGAACAAATAATAATCCATGCCAAAGTCTTTCTTGAAGTGTGATTCATTGTGAACATAGAAGGATTTATTTTATCCAAAGAACAACAAAGGTACTAATGGGATTTGAAATATGAGAAAATACCTAAGTGTATGAAAAATCTTGTTCACAGTTCAGTTACTATCAACTTAAGGTCAGACTTTAAGAGGATAACTAAATGTATGTCAAGGAAAGTGCCAGCTAAGAAATAGTTGTGTACTAACCAAGGTGGAAACTCCTGACTTTCATCTAACCTTGATTGGCTAATGTAGCTCTTTGTGATTTTTCTAATTTGGAAAAATGAACGTCAGATTCCACTATGGTGTTCAGGGTGGTATCAACCCAGAGTGAATGTTGTGTATGTTCTAGGGAGCCTTTCTCTTTTTTTAATATTTTTTATTGAAGTGTGGTTGTTTTACAATATTTCAAGTGTACATCAAAGTGATTCAGTTTTATATTATATATGTATATTCTTTTTCAGATTCTTTTCCATATAGGTTATTACAAGATATTGAGTATAGTTCCCTGTGCTATACAGTAGATCCTTGCTGTTTATACATTTTGTATATAGTATGTACCTGTTAATCCCAAATTTCCAATTTATCCTTCCCCCTGCCTTTTCCCTTTTGTGACCGCAGTTTGTTTTCTATGCCTATGAGTCTATTTCTGTTTTATAAATAAAATCATTTTATCATATTTTAGATTCCACATGTAAGCAATATCATGTGATGTTTGTCTTTCTCTACACATGATAATCCCTAGGTCCATCCATGTTGATACAAATGGCATTATTTCATTCTTTTTTATGGCTGAGTAGTATTCTGTTGTATACATATGCCACATCTCCACATCTTCTTTATCCGTTTATCTGTCAGTGGACGTTAGGTTGCTTCCATGCCTTGGCTATTGTCAATAGTGCTGGTAGGATCACTGTTGTGCATATATCTTTTCAAGTTAGAGGTTTCATCTTTCCCGAATATATGCTGGGGCTTTCAGAGTATGGTGTCTGTCCAACCTTTAGAAAGAGATCAGTTGCCAGCACATTCTGGATCTGTGTTATACCTAGCCCTGGATATAACTCCCCACTTGGAAGCAGGGCTCGTTTCTCAGTCACCCAGTATCTCCAATCATGCTTTACCCAGAAGCTCTACAAGACTGGTGAATTAAATGTATGCAGTGATTAAGGTAGATGGAATTGAGCAAGAAATGACAGGTAGTTTTAGTGCTTAGTCAACTGTCTAGGGAAGAATATGGAAAATGGCAAAGCAAGGGTGCTACCTGGAACTCAGTTCCATACTCAGTCTTCCCTGACTTTGCTCATTTGACACTCTCAACAAGCCAGACACACAAGAACAAGAAGGAATCTAATAACCCATGAAGTACCCACACCCAAACGTTTGTCCAGAGGCTATGCATCAAACCCACCAATGTACTGCACTTAAAAGAGTCGTGTTTTCCCTCTTACTCTACACGTAGATCTAACAAGCCATCTCTTCAGCATCTCCCTAGCATGTTAGGCAGAGGGAGAGTGGAGTTGTGAGAGGTAAATACGCTTATAATAACTACAAGTGATAATGAATAGCGAAGGAGGTTGAAAACAACCCTGTGAAATGTATTCATGAGGAATTCCAGACAGTATCCCTTGTCATTTATGTGTTGGGCAAGCAGCTTTCCACATCCCAGTAGGAAAAAGTCTGAATTATAGCTTAAAAGCAGTATTTATGTTAACAATGATGACCCAAAGCCATAAAACAAACACAACAGTGACATCATTCCCAGTATTTTTTGAGAACTAGGAAATACATGATTCACTTTTGAAAGTGCACGTCATAGATTAAATCATAATCCCGGTCATCACCGCCCCCCCTCCACCAGAAATGTGACCAGAGTTCAACGTCCCTGCCCACTGCTTGGGACTTGCAGAGCCTCCCTGGGAGCAGACCCTACTCTCACCCCACCCTGGGCTCCACCACATGCACTGCTTTGGCCAGAGGCAAGTAAGCAGGTGCATCAGATGCCGTGTCCAAGCCAATGAGTAGGTGTGGCATTCCAGATTTCCACGAACTCTCCTGCACCTGGTGTCTGTCATGAGTCTGGCATGACTCACATTGGGCCTGCTTCCTTGGCCTGAGGCCTGGAGTGGGAAGACTCAGAGAGCCACCACCCCTGTGGCCTCCATGTAACACAGGGAGACATAACCCTTCCTTCCTTGTTATGTCTCTGAGCTTTGGGAGATTTTTTTTTTTGCACATTCAGTGTGTTTCATAATGGTTCCTGTTTATTTGTTTTAAGCTCCTGCCTCTAAATAATTTAAATAAGATTTCATGGAAGTTCACATACTTAGAGACCCTCCCCCTAACTCTTGGCTTCCCTGGTGACTCAGATGATAAAGAATCCACCTGCAATGCAGGAGACCTGGGCTCAATCCCTGGGTTGGAAGATCCCCTGGAGAAGGAAAATGCAACCCACTCCACTATTCTTGCCTGGAGAATTCCAGGGACAGAGGAGCCTGACAGGCTACAGTCCATGGAGTCACAAAGATTTGGACACAACTAAGCAACTAACACTTTTACTTCCCCCCAACTCTAATAGATTATTGATTATAGTAGATTGATTATAATATAGATTATATTATATTATATTATAGACTATATATTATATATTTTATAGTATTATATATTATAATATATATTATAGATTATATTAATTATAATAGATTATAGTATATTGATTATAATAGATTATTACTATGAACTACTAAACAACAACAACTTCCTCAGTTGTTGTTGTTTAGCCACGAAATTGTATCTGACTTTTTTGCCACCCTGTGGACTATTGCCTGCCAGGCTCCACTATTCATGGAATTTCCCGGGCAAGAATACTGGCATGGGTTGCCATTTCCTCCTCCAGGGCATCTTTTCTATCCAGGGATCAAACCCATGTCTCCTGCATTGCCAGGTGGGTTCTTTACTATGAAACCACCAGGGAAGTCCCTAACGTCAATTAAAATTGCACATGAGGAGATGGTGGGAAAACAGCCACAAGGAGCCATGTACAATAAATAAACTAGATTGTCCCCCTCCTTTCACAGACCAAGGAACAAGGCCTGATGGAGGTGGGGGGCTCTCAGTGGATGGAGTCTCCATGGACTGGTGATATGGAGGATGATGTCATAAGGGTGTGGGTTAAGGACAGCTGGCAGCCACCTGCCCTCCTTTTAGAAAATTTTAGGAGTTGTGAGTATAGATCTCTGGGATCACAGGCGTAAAGCAGAAAGCCAAGTCCAGTCTTCTTTCTGTCTCTGGAAAATGAAGCCCTCTGGCACTAACTCTGAGCCTGAGAATGACCAACTTCGTGACTATGCACAAATTATTTCACCTTCTGCCTCGGCACCCAGGATTAATTAATCATTGTAAGTTGTCTCGCGATAGCACAATGCTAAATACAAATAGAGGGGACCCCCGAACTCATGGAGCTGTGACTCGTGGTCTTGAATATTCATGTTCAACCAACGCCAGTGCACTCTCTCACCCAGCAACGACTCTTTGTTTTACTGAGCTCAGAGGGGTCCCCTTCTGTTTGGAAAGTGAAAGGGAGCCTGTACGTGATGTGTGGCTGCTCTGTGGATGCCCTGTTTCGTGCTCCTGGGGGAGATGCTCTAAGGTGCAGTGGTCGCTGCCTGGAAACTTCAGCAACACCTGACACCCATTTTCACTCCCATGTTCCTCCCTACTAATTTGGCCAATTCAGAATTCACTAGGTGTCCCAAGATCTTTTCAAGTGAAAATGCACTTTAGGAGAAAATAGAGAAACGGAACAGTTAGGAACGAAGTTTCTGGTGTGGGGTAGCCCCAGTTCTGCCTGCTGCTGTGTAACCTTGGATGGATTCCTTAACTTCTCTGAGTCTCAGTTTCCTCCTTTAAAAAAAAAAGAGCAATAGTAGTGCCTGCTTCATTGGTACATGGTGGGGATAAAGGGGCTGAAGACAAGTTTAGTACCTGATACGGGCTTCCCTGGGGGCTCAGATGGTAAAGAATCTGCCTGCAGTGCAGGAGACCCGAGTTGGATCCGTGGGTTGGGAAGTTCACCTGGGAAGGGAATGGCAACCCACTCCAGTATTCTTGGAAAATCTCATAAGATGAGAAGCCTGGTAGGGTATAGTCCATGGGGTCACAAAGATTCGGACATGACTGAGCAACTAACACTTTCACTTTTCAAGTGCTCAATGGATTTTAGTGAAAATTGTTATTTCTTTTTATATTCTGTGTTTTATTTGTTTTTAAGTTTTTGGCACCACTGCATTGTGGTGAGCAGGCTTTTTCTAGTAGTGGCACGTGGGCCTCTCATTGTGGCACACAAGCTCGGCTACCCTGTGGCATGTGGGATTTTAGTTTCCTGACCAGGAATCGAACCCACATCCCCTGCACTGGCAGGCAGATTCTTAACCACTGCACCACCAGGGAAGTCCCTGTGACTTCTTGATAAAAGGGTGAAGTCTGATCCACATGTTGGAAATAGTAAAAGGTTGGAGACCCATGAAAGCAGAAGGAAGGAGGGAGTGGTGGAGGACTTGACATAGTCAAGGAGCATGTGGGGGCAGTTGTGTGTGCGGAATGAAGGGGAAATCGACAAGAAAATGGAGGGGTGGAGGGGAAGGCCACAAATTCAAGATGTGCTGCTTCTGAGAAGTGCCCAGGTCCTCACAGCTGTCACAGGGTGCTGGAATACATGCCCCAAAGTCAGGCAGCTGGTAAAACCAGATTCCAGAATTCCTATCTCTTCTCGACCAGGATGACTCAGTTTCCTAAGAAGTAGCTGCTACAAGAGTTAAAGATACACAAAGAAAGTCTGGAAGGTTGCAAACTTGACCTTCCTTCTGTTTCCACCCACCACACTAGTTTCAGGAAGTTCTGTCCTATTTCCCAGTTCACTTTTGCATGGCCTCATCCCTTTTCCTCCTCTTGCTCAGCATCAGAAGGAGAATTCAGCCTGGGGGTTCCCAGAGTACCGAATGTGTATTGCGCACTGCGGTGGGTTGATATCTTCCAGGATCATGCTGTGTCACTGAGTCAGTTTGTTTTCTTACTGCATCTGTATTTGTCTGCTAGTGTCTCAAAGAGGAGGTGATAAATCAGAGTAAAAGACCCAGAGTGGGCGATCAGCAGAGACAGCTGGACAGAATTAGCAAACTGAAGACGGACTTCCTCAAAACAGAGGCAGTAACTCACTCTGCTGCCTTAATCTCTAGTAAGAGTTTACCTAAAGGTGGAAAACCAATGGTGGTGAGTGGTAAACCAGTCTTAGTGTGTAACCATCATTTAACAAATGTAACAGACTTCGTCATCACACCGTGCCACTGTAAGACTTCGCTAATTCACGTATGCAAGGATTTGTGGAACCTAGTTCCTTCAGACATTGAAAGAGAATATATAGAAAAGAATATGAGAGGGTCCTTTGAAAGCTGCTCCAAAGAACACTTTTGGATATTTGCTCTCCAGAAGAAAACTCTTTCAGTTCCTAAGGGGTGTGTTGAAAGCTTGCCTTTTTAGCAACTCTGCAAAAGATGATCTTAGAGAATGATCCTATCAGCTATGAAATAATTGGCAATCCCAAGAGTCCTGTTTGGGAATGATCACCTGTTTTGTGAATGTCTCAGCCAGTGCCAAAGCCTGAGAGATCAACCCTCAGGAAAAGACCTGAAGTACCTTCCCTAGGCCTGGTTCCACTTTCTTTCCCTTTTGCTAAAGTGAGTGAGTTGGATGCTCTACCCTGGGCCAGTACTACCAGCATCAGCATCCCCCAGGAACTTGTTAGACTTGCAGTATCTTGGGACCTCCCTGTGAATCAGGAACTCTGGAATAATTAACAAGACTTCCATTGATTATAGTGAGCCCCTGCTCTACCTTATGATTTAAGTACTTGAGCTTGGGGCCTTTGTTTAACAGTAAAATGGTTCTTCTCTCGCATGGCTCTTTTAAAGTATCCAGTATGCTGAAACTGGGCTTACCAGGTGGCATTAGTGGTTAAAAAACCTGCCTCCCAATGCAGGAGACGTCAAACAAAGACTTGGGTTTGATCCCTGGGCCAGCAAGATCCCCTGGAATAGGAAATGGCAACCCACTCCAGTATTCTTGTCTAGGAAATTCCATGGACAGAGGAACCTTGGGGGCTACAGTCCATGGGGTCTCAAGGAGTCAGACATGGCTGAGCATGCACACACACGTCCTGAAACAGAAGCCAAATGTGGTAAAGAAGATGTTTTTCTTAGAAGGAAAACTTTCTCAAAATCAAGAGAGAAATCAGTGACCCAAATTGGAAGGAAAAATATCTCGTTCTTGGATTAAGATTCTTAGCCTAGATCTTCATCTTTCTTGTCTGGCTTTATGCTCCGATAAAATTGATTAATAGTGAAACAGATAGCTAGTGGGTTAACCTGCTGTATAGCACAGGGAGCTCAGCTTGTTGCTCTGTGATGCCCTAAAGGGGAGGGATGGAGGCTCATGGGGAAGGGGTACATACATACAGCTGAGTCACTTTGTTGTACAGCAAAAAATAACCACAATGTTGTAAAGCACATATATTCCAATTAAAAAATAAAATAATCAGAAGGAATAATATTGTGTGACATATCATTGATATGAAATTTAAATTTCAGTGCTTACAAATAAAGTTTTATCAAAACTGTCAAAAAACTGATTAATGAATTACTTATAGAAGTTTTGAATGATTTCTGAGTTGAATTTAGTCTAAACACGAAAGTAGGAGTGTATAAGGAGTTTTTCTTGGTGAACTTGAAAAGCAATTCCTTTGAGTCAGATGGACATTAAGTATACTGGCTCCCTATCTATGTAACTACAGCTTTGTTGGATCTATTGAGATAATACTTAACCAACCAATGACCCAATTCAAAATTACCCCTTCCACTGCTCTCCCATAATTTACCTCATAAGTTTGTTTATTAAGAGGGAAAGATTCAGGACTTAGATGGAAACAATCTTCAGATATGTAAAGCATTTGCTATTGAGAAGAATATAGAATTATTTTGTGTGGTTCAATAGAATAGACCATGGAAGACAGAAGGACAGATTTTTGTTCCATTAAAGGGACAGATTTTTAATCTTAATTCTACCCCAAACTAAACTGATGGCCTGATGAATTCTGTGATATCCACCAGGGACATTTTTTATTGGTGGTGTCAGTTCAGTTCAGTCCCTCAGTTATGTCCAACTCTTTTGCGACCCCATGGACTGCAGCATGCCAGGCTTCCCTTTCCATCACCAACTCCCGAAGCCTACTCAAACTCATGTCCATTGAGTCGGTGATGCCATCCAACCATCTCATCCTCTGTTGTCCCCTTTCCTCCCACCTTTAATCTTTTCCAGCATCAGGGTCTTTTCCAATGAGTCAGTTCTTCACATCAGGAGGCCAAAGTATTGGAGTTTCAGCTTCAGCATCAGTCCTTCCAATGAATATTCAGGACTGATTTCCTTTAGGATGGACTGGCTGGATCTCCTTGCAGTCCAAGGGACTCTCAACAGTCTTCTCCAACACCACAGTTCAAAAGCATCAATTCTCTGTTGCTCAGCCTTCTTTATAGTCCAACTCTCACATCCATACATGACTACTGGAAAAACCATAGCTTTCACTAGATGGACCTTTATTGGTAAAGTAGTATCTCTGTTTTTTAATATACCATCTAGATTGGCCATAGCTTTTTTTCCAAGGAGCAAGCGTCTTTTAATTTCATGGCTGCAGTCACCATCTGCAGTGATTTTGGAGCCCCAAATAATAAAGTCTCCCACTTTTTCCATTTTTTCTGCATCTATTTGCCATGAAGTGATGGAACCGGATGCCGTGATCTTAGTTTTTTGAATGTTGAGTTTTAAGCCAACTTTTTCACTCTCCTCTCACTTTCATCAAGAGGCTCTTTAGTTCTACTTAACTTTCTGCCATAAGGGTGGTGTCATCTGCATATCAGAGGTTACTGACATTTCTCCCCACAGTCTTGATTCCAGCCTGTGCTTCATCTAGCATGGCATTTCACATGATGTGGTCTGCTTATAAGTTAAATAAGCAGGAAGACAATATACA
>SJYA01001945.1:705025-769529 GCA_006410615.1 Neotragus moschatus | reverse complement strand
GGACTCTCAACAGTCTTCTCCAACACCACAGTTCAAAAGCATCAATTCTCTGTTGCTCAGCCTTCTTTATAGTCCAGCTCTCACATCCATACATGACTACTGGAAAAACCATAGCTTTCACTAGATGGACCTTTATTGGTAAAGTAGTATCTCTGTTTTTTAATATACCATCTAGATTGGCCATAGCTTTTTTTCCAAGGAGCAAGCGTCTTTTAATTTCATGGCTGCAGTCACCATCTGCAGTGATTTTGGAGCCCCAAATAATAAAGTCTCCCACTTTTTCCATTTTTTCTGCATCTATTTGCCATGAAGTGATGGAACCGGATGCCGTGATCTTAGTTTTTTGAATGTTGAGTTTTAAGCCAACTTTTTCACTCTCCTCTCACTTTCATCAAGAGGCTCTTTAGTTCTACTTAACTTTCTGCCATAAGGGTGGTGTCATCTGCATATCAGAGGTTACTGACATTTCTCCCCACAGTCTTGATTCCAGCCTGTGCTTCATCTAGCATGGCATTTCACATGATGTGGTCTGCTTATAAGTTAAATAAGCAGGAAGACAATATACAGCCTTGACATACTGCTTTTCTGATTTGGAACCAGTCTGTTGTTCCATGTCCAGTTCTAACTGTTGCTTCTTGACCTGCATACAGATTTCTCAGGAGGCAGGTCAGGCGGTCCTGTATTCCCATCTCTTTTAAGAATTTTCCATAGTTTGTTGTGATCCACACAGTCAGAGAAGTTCTAGGTGAACTTTAAGGTCCCTTGTCTTAGTCTGTTTGGGCTGCTATAACAAAAACACCAAAGATTGGGTGACTTAAATATCAAACATTGATTTTGTATTGTTCTGAAAGCTGAAAATCCAAGATCAGGGTGCTATAGATGGGGTATCTGGTGAGAGTCCACTACCTGGTTCGTAGATGACCATCTTTCTCAGTGTCCTCATATGGTAGAAGGTGGTAAAGGGTGGAGAGAGCTCTCTGTGGTCCATTTTATGAGGGCATTATTTTCCATTTCTGAGGGTTGCAGCCTCATGATCTAATCACTTTTCTGAAGACTCTGCCGCCTAATACCGTCTCACTGGAAGTTAGGATTTCAACATAAGAATGCAGTGGGGGACATAAACATTTACTTTGTAACACCTTCAAACTCAGAGTTGCTGTTAATGTTAATATACCATATTTTCAAGACTGNAGGGTTGCAGCCTCATGATCTAATCACTTTTCTGAAGACTCTGCCGCCTAATACCGTCTCACTGGAAGTTAGGATTTCAACATAAGAATGCAGTGGGGGACATAAACATTTACTTTGTAACACCTTCAAACTCAGAGTTGCTGTTAATGTTAATATACCATATTTTCAAGACTGCCTCCTTCACATGAGCTCTCTAGAGCAAAGGAGGTAACCTCCCTTCTTATATATAATCAGGTTTGTGAAGCCATGTTGCTGTGGGGAACAGCAGATTTTCTGTGTTAGGGTGTTGCTCTCTGCTCATTTGGTGAACCCATTCATGATCATGTACAACTTTCCTTTTGTTTGAGTTTCAAGGATACAAAGCTGTAGGCAAGAGATCCTGAAATGGAGGGACCAGAAGCATATCTAATCTAACTCTTTGTATTTTCATCTGCAACTGAAACTAAGTACAACCAGCAAATAGAGAAAGGATTAGGCAAAACAAACAAACAAAGCTTCCAGAGACTCACCAGGACTGAAAGTCTTGGTAAACTTCATAGGCAGCCAGACTTACCCAGTAAGCCAGTTCCACTAATGACAGCTAGTATTTTGACACGTTTAGTCCATGACACATTTTGATAATGTTTCACCATAGCGAGCCAAAAGAATGGTATACTAGAGATTCACAACTTTATAAGGAATTTTCTGAACAACCTAAACTCCTCACTCTTTAGAGTTATAAATACATGCTGCCCTTAGCTAATCTGTCCATCAGTAAAAACTGTTTTAGTTTCTCCTCCACTTTTTTATGCAAATTTTATATACAAGCCTGATTCTGATAACAGGAGAGCATTCTTCATTTTTTCCTTAATAAGTAAACATCACATAGTTTTATAGGCATAATGTTTTAGTAAACCTAAAAGATAATTGAAAGTCGCTTTCTTCTTGAAGACTTGTATTAAAATGAGCCCAACCATGTTGCATTATAATCTCTGATATCACATCAGGTTTTAATAAGCCTCCTTTTTGTAGCACACATGTGCTTAAGACTTCATGGAAACCAAATCTGGAGAGAAGGGATTACTTTAGATTACTTTGAAATACGCATTGTTTGAAATGGCCTCTGGTGACCAGCTTTCATGAATGGCTGATTTTACTTGTGGGGCACATCATCTGGCTTAATTATATCAGCTCCTTTGTGTGACAAGTGCTGGTGTTGTGTGCGCTGAGAAATGAAGGTTTCAAACAAAGCAGAGTTGTTAATGAAAAAGTAAATTCTAGAAGTAGAGCAATGTTGAGTGTTTGTAGCATAGAAGTATAGTAGATGATATTTATTTAGGGACTTGGCCAGCTGTAAACATCTATTTCTAAAGATATTCTAGTGACAATAAACATACATTTGCCCCAAGTATCCATAGATATACATCATAATCTGAGCCTTTTCAGGAAAATTATTTTACAGATATGATAGATAATAGTTTACAGTGATAGTACAGCTATTTTTTCATTCTATAAATTCCTCTGCTTAAAAGTTCAAAGGGCATCCCTCCTGATACAGTGGATAAGAATCCGCCTGCCAATGTAGGGGATCAGAGTTCAATCCCCGGGCCAGGAAGATTCCACATGCCTTGGAGCAGCTAAGCCCATGCGCTGCAACTACTGAAGTCCATGCACAGCAACGAAGACCCAGCCCAACAAAAATAAAAAATAAAATAAAAAGACTCCATAAAGTTCACTTTTTTGTAACAATAGAGTAAAATATGGGTTTTCATCACCTAAAATATTTCCCAGCTTCTGCTCAGACAAAAAGCTAAGACAGAAGTTGTATTTTAAGTTTCAGGTTACTACAGGCCTTCAATGTAAGCACCGTCATTCGAATCAGTGGTAGTGAATTTATGGCTTTAAAAATGTCATACTGGGTCTCTTCAGGTGCTAATTCACCTGAAGACTGAGATAAATATCTCTACACCCAAAAACTATTTTAAGAGTTAGCAGATGAATTTGATTGGACAAGAATGCCGTAAATCACATGGATGTCAATAAAAATGGGTAGAAAATTTATCTTTGCTGTATGCTTTCTGTGTGCTTTGTGGTTATAATCAGTGAATTAATTTTCCTAGTGAGGCCTGCTAGTTACTTGGTTTGTTCTACTGTAATTATATTTTCCATGATTGCCAACCTGAATCTCACATGAAACTTAAGTAGAGTTGCTTTTTTTACTTGATAAATGTATAACTTTGCTTGTTAGTCGCTGGAGATAAGTATACAACTGAAGGAATGATGACAATCTGAACAGAATAGGGTACTGAAGGTGATTTTTGTCATATAAAGACTTAGAATGATATATTTAACCTCATGCCTCAAAACTCAAACCAGCATTTCCCAGTACAACTTGTGAAGGAAGTATTTTTGAAATAATACATGAACTAATATGAAAGGTTGAAGGCTGGAGGAGAAGGGGATGACAGAGGATGAGATGATTGGATGGCATCATTGACTTAATAGGCATGAGTTTGAGCAGTCTCCAAGGGATGGTACAGGACAGTCCATGGGGTTGCAAAGAGTCAGACACAAGTTAGCAACCAAATGACATCAAAATCTGAATTTTAGGGTTTCTTTTGAAAATGGGTCTCTGAGAACTGCAGTTGACTTAAATATGGATGTCTGATTTTCTTCCAAGGCTTTCCTGTAAGGAATACATTGTGGAAGGAAAAATTAAAAAACAGAGCTATTCCCCATACATGCATGTGTGCGTGCTAAGTCACTTTAGTCATGTCCAACTCTATGGACCCCTCCAGGCTCCTCTGTCCATGGGATTCTCCAGGCAGGAATACTGGAGTGGGTTTCATGCCCTCCCCCAGGGGATCTTCCTGACCCAAGGATCAAACCCTTGTCTCTTATGTCTCCTGCATTGGCAGGCGGGTTCTTTACCACTATCACCACTATGGATTCCCCATAATTCATCCCTAAATATTGAGCTAAGAACTAGAATTTGCTGTCTTTTGAAATGCATATTCATTTTTCACACTGTGTTCCCAGACCTCCTTTTCTGCATCATGACTCCATAGGAGGCCAGCAGGGTCCCTTGGAAGGAACTTGTATCTCCACTCTGCTGTATTTCAGGTCAGTTCAGTTCAGTTCAGTTCAGTTGCTCAATTGTGTCCAACTCTGCCACACCATGGACTGCAGCACTCCAGGCCTCCCTGTCCATCACTAGCTCCCAAAGTTTACTCAAACTCATGTCCATTGAGTTAGTGATGTCATACAACCATCTCATCCTCTGTCATCCCCTTCTCCTCCCACCTTCAATCTTTCCTAGCATCAACGTCTTTTCAAATGAGTCAGTTCTTCACATCGTTTGGCCCAAGTATTGGAGTTTCAGCTTCAGCATCAATCCCTCCAATGAATATTCAATCCTTACAATGAATATTCCTTTAGGATGGACTGGTTGGATCTCGTTTCAGTCCAGAGGACTCTAAAGAGTCTTCTCCANTCATCCTCTGTCATCCCCTTCTCCTCCCACCTTCAATCTTTCCTAGCATCAACGTCTTTTCAAATGAGTCACTGTTTCACATCGTTTGGCCCAAGTATTGGAGTTTCAGCTTCAGCATCAGTCCCTCCAATGAATATTCAATCTTTCCAATGAATATTCCTTTAGGATGGACTGGTTGGATCTCCTTGCAGTCCCAAGGACTCTAAAGAGTCTTCTCCCACACCACAGTTCAAAAGCATCAATTCTTTGGCGCTCAGCTGCTGTATTTAAAGCCTTAGAAATGTTAAAGTGTTTTATGTTGGTAGTGAGCTTTATCACATAGAAAATAGGCCAGCACAAACTCTCTTGACTGTGGCTTAATTTTTAAAGTCAGGTGTTCCTCTTTCCTCACAAAGATGTTAACTACAAGAAAATATTTTGAGAAATGCTTTTGAAATCTAAATATAGCACCTGAGTATTTTTTACTTTCTTCAACTTAAAACGTATCACAAGAATTGTGGAACTTTGAAATAAATTCATATTGTGCCAAATGATACACATCAGAGAAACAGACTAAAACAAAATATGTCCCCAGAATTCCCGACTTTGTTCAAAGGTATATTTTTAGTTATCTAGGAATGGTTGAACTTTAAAATACAAAGAAGACTGTTTCCTCATTACTTTAATATGTGTCTGTGTGTGTGAATATATTTATACGTATATCTTAACTATGCATATGTGTGTGTGTGTGTGTGTCTATTGGTTTGGCCAAAAAGTTCTTTCCAGTTTTTCCATGACATCTTTCAGAAAGACCTCAATAAACTTTTTGGTGAACCCAAATAGTTAGGAAACAAAGATAAGTACGTAAGGTACTGATGAAACGTGATGCTTGTGGTAGAGGGTAGCGCTCAGCACACTTCATCTGTGCTGTCGATTTTGCAGTTGGTTGGGGTCATGTGACTCGTTTCAGCCAATGAAATATTAGAAGTGATTGGAGTCATTTCTGGGTTGGAGCCATGAAAAGCTCTACCACAAGAATCTCCAGTTTTTTTCTTCCTCTTCTTCTCCATCCAGCTATGGCAACAATAAAACAACAGTGCCCCCATCAGACTGCATCTATGCACAATCGAACAGATCAAAGCTCCCTGTCACTCTTTGTGTGACTTGCAGTATGTGCTCAATCACTGATATTTGNATTAGAAGTGATTGGAGTCATTTCTGGGTTGGAGCCATGAAAAGCTCTACCACAAGAATCTCCAGTTTTTTCCTTCCTCTTCTTCTCCATCCAGCTTTGGCAACAATAAAACAACAGTGCCCCCATCAGACTGCATCTATGCGTGATTGAACAGATCAAAGCTCCCTGTCACTCTGTGTGACTTGCAGTATGTGCTCAATCACTGATATTTGTTTGTTTGTTTTTCCTTGTTATTGCAGTAAACTATTTCTGTTAACTTCTGCAATATCTTAAGATACTTCAACACAGTTAAGGTATAAGTATATGAAACCAAAGGCAAATTTAATATTATAAACCATATAGTTTAACACATAGCTAAGATGTCTAAGATCACATTTGTGGTTCTTTTTAATCAATATGCTTCCTACTGTCAGACCCAAACTGAAGTTTCCAATGTCCCCCTTTTTAAAAGTCAGCAATCTTTTTATTTCCCTTATCTTGGACCTCATGGCCACCACTGAAACTCATGACTGTTATCAGACCTGTAAGACACTCTGTAGCATCTGCTTCAGAAATATCAGGGCCTTCTGGTTTTGTTTTGTTTTCATAATTTTTTGGTCACTTTGTTTTCCTTTGCTTTGCTAATTTCTATTTGAAAGAAGCTGGGAAAATCTCCATCTCGGATGCTTTGCATTTCCTAAAATGTTCTTGGTGAGCTCCTTGTTATGTAGATAATTCCTGTCTTTGTAGGATAATCCTCATAAGTACATTTCTTCTTTTTTTAATTTACATTTTATTTTTAATTGTAGGATAATTGCTTTACAGTACTGCGATGATTTTTGCTATGTNGCTCCTTGTTATGTAGGTAATTCCTGTCTTTGTAGGATAATCCTCATAAGTACATTTCTTCTTTTTTTAATTTACATTTTATTTTTAATTGTAGGATAATTGCTTTACAATACTGCAATGATTTTTGCTATACATCAACATGAATTGGCCTTAGGTATACATATGTCCCCTCCCTCTTATACCCTCCTTCCACCTCCCTCATAAGAACATTTCTTGCTATAGCCTCTCCCTTCATTCTTATCACTGCTTATCTCTTTCTATTCTCTTCCTCCAAGAGAAGGCAAAGAGAAAGCCTAGGAAGCTTAAAAATACTTATTTCTATTTTTATTGTGCAACAGATCATGGGTGAAAATCCAACTTAGACATAAATGAAATAAAAAAATAGAATCTGTTCCTCTGCCTCACCATACCCTGGGGATAATCAACAGTAACAATTTTGTGAACAGATGACTTTTCAAGGCTCCTTCCAATGTCACTATTCACAGTGCTATGGGGAGAAAGAACAGAAAGGGGTAAAAAGGGAAGAAAAGCAAACATTGTTCAAGGAGGATCTCATCATTTAGCCAAGTGTTTCCCCAAAGATGCTCCAGGTCAGAGACGCACACTTTCCAGCTGTCATTGGTGGCTAGAAGAGATTTATTATTGGAGGGGTAAAAATGTTACTGCACCAGAAAGAGACTGTTGTCTATCTTATTTGCTTGGAGTTGTAATAAATTAGATCCGTGAACAGGCTTTTTGGGGATTAACAGTAGATGAACTTTGCCAGCTATGGGGTTTTTAAAAGAAGAAATTAGCTCCTTCATAGTTTCACATATATCATAAAGAAGCTAGCACATCCTGAAGGCTTCCTCTATAGAAAAAAAAATAAGTGATGTATGGGAAACTTGAAAGTCAAAATTAAGGGAAGAGGGCCATGTAAACTGACCCCAGGATATGTGAGAACTCTGTTGATTGGGGGAATCGGGAGGGGGGATTCCACCTTCTTGCCAGTATAGTCCTATTTCACTTCACTCTGATGATAAACTAAGTGTGTTCTGGCTAAATTCAGCTTTGAATAATTGCATGCTGCTGGCCTAATCGCCCCTGCTGCTGTGATTGGTTATGGTGTCCCTTTTTTTTCCTCTGTCTTCACTCTGGAGTGGAGTGCTTTGTGCTAGAAACAGTTCCTTTGCCTCATCCTTAAGAGGTTGATTTCTGTGCTGAGTGGGTTGTTCCGAGCCTATCTCTCTCATACTTCAGATGTGTGGGCATTCATTTATAAAGTTTTGTGTTATCCTCAGATTAAAAAAGAAAAAACATGGAATGTCATCACTGAACAGTGATACTAGGCATTTAACTTAGTAAAGTTTCAAAGCTTTAAGGGACAGGGGGAAATGAATTAAGTTTGTGACTAGGGCCAAATCTATAGCCTTAGAGGTGAAAGGCTGGGCTTAACCGTATACTCTAGGCCAGTAATTCTCAAACCCTTTAAGCGTGAAATCCTTTTGTATTATTGGAATTGTGTTTTTATCCCTTTATAGTATTAAACTTGTGGGACTTCCCTGGCAGTCCAGTGCTTAAGACTGTGCTCGAAGTGCAAGGGACACAGGTTTGATCCCTGGTCAGGGATCTAGGAGCTTGCATGCCATATAGGCAGCCAAAAAGTAAATTACTTTTTAAAAATAATTTATTAAGCTTGTGTTTATGGGGATTTGGGGCAAAGAATCTGCCTGCAATTTGGGAGACCTGAGTTTGATCCCTGGGTTGGGAATGTCCCCTGGAGAAGAGAACAGTTACCCACTCCAGTATTCTGGCCTGGAGAATCCCATGGACTATATATCCATGGGGTTGCAAGAGTCAGACATGACTGAGTAGCTTTCACTTTATGGGAATTTTAGCTATTGATACTTAAAAATTTTAACTGAGAATTTTAAAAAATATTTATTAATTAAAAATAATACATATATGTTAAATGATACATTTTATGAAAAATAACTGTATTTTGCAAACCAAAAGAATATTGGTGATTAAAATGGCATGTTTCACATTTTTGCAAATCTGATATTTATCTGAATAAAAAAGAACTGGATTTTTATATCTGTTTCTGAATTCAGTCTGTTGAAATGTATTGTTTTGGGTGAGGTATGGGAATAAAATTCAACCTCCCAGGGTAAATAGTTGGAAACGGAGAATTATTTCAAAAGCTTTTTCACATACTTGTAGATCTTCTTTGATACTATACCAAAACTTGACAAGTAGTGATTCCTATAGGTCAGTTGTCATAAGAAATATGAAACCACATGAATGAGCTTTTAATACTTTCTTATATTAAGATTCAGTGGTCATTTTGCACTTTGAGTGAGCATTTTTTAACTTCTGTATAATTTTGTAACATTGCATTTGGTCATTTTGGAAGCATTGGTTCACTGATTTATACTAATAGTCTAAATGTTGACATATTTCATTTTATATCACAAAATAACATTTGTTAATATCAACATCAATGTCATCAGAAAAGTCTTACCTATTGAGAAGCTGCCAAGCTCACAGTGGCAGATAAAAGTTTTCCAAAATTTTGCTTTTGACTTGAAAACTAGATTTCTGTCATTAGCAACAAATGTGACAGATACTGTCAGTTGTTTTCCTTGATGTGAGTCTTGGTTCATTCATGACTTGAGAAAATGCCTTCCAAAAATCCGAGTTCAAATAATTTTATCAAGTAAAAATCATGTTTGAGTAAAAACAGAAAGAAGATGGATCCAGTTCACCTTGCAACTTAGTCACACAAGTGGTTTCCCTCGACAAGCATCACACCTCCACACACAGCAGAGGGTTTTATGTGTCCCTTTTCTCTGATAAAACAGAAAATGTAAAAGAAAAGACATGTATTCGAGCACACAGGGACATACTCAGTTGTTCAGTTGTGTCCAACTCTTTGAGACCCTGTGGACTACAACCTGCCAGACTCCTCTGTCCATGGGATTCTCCAGGCAAGAATACTGGAATGGGTTGCCATGCCCTTCTCCAGAGGATCATACCCACCCAAGGATCGAATTCACATCTCCTGCATTGGCAGGCAGATTCTTTACCACTGAGCTACCTGGGAGGCCTGTGTGTATTTGACACTCAGGGCTTAATCAAATTAATCATTTTACAGCTTCATCTTGAGTGAAACTGGCTTTTTTAAAAACTATAGTGATGCTCCCTGCATTTGTACTAAAGCAGTTGTATCAACCATTGCTCTTAGACCATCAGTGCAAATGCCAACAAAGCGAAAAGGAGAGATGAAGTGCTGGCGCTTTTATCAAAATAGCTCTGGTCTGGGACATCTCTGGAAAGTTGAGAGTCTACTTTCCAATGCAGGGGGTGTGGGTCCCACCCCTGCTCAAGAAACTAAGATCCCCCATGACAGGGATTGCTAATCTCACTATGGCAAATGGAGAGCCCAGGCTCTGCAACAAGAGAAGCCCCCACGTGCCTCAATGAAGACCCAGCACAGCCAAAAATAATAATTAAAAATAAACATAAGATAAAGACCCAGTCTTACTAAAAAAAAAAAAATAGTTCTGGTCTTTTGGATCCCATCTGTGAGGATCTCAGGGTCCCCCAAAGCCTAGATTACACCTTGACAAACCAGGGCTATGGACAAGCATATTACCACCATCCCTTTACCTCCACCCCAGCTGTCTAGACAAAGGGGGGCTTTGTTGAAGACAGAGACCCCCTTAAACCCATGAGGGCGATGAGGGCTTTGTTTTAATGTGGGGCTTTGCTAGATAAGCATATGTGAACTAGACTTGAAGTTGGCTTGAAGGCTTCCCAGTCTTTTCTTTCTGTTATGTGTGACTTGAAACTTTTAATGTCACATTTATAGTTGGCTTGACTTCCCCAAACAAAATGCTGCAAACTTTCCACATCAATTGGCCATAGTGATAGTTGGTGTTTTCATTTTAGATCCAAAAGAAAAAGCAGTTTGTGTTCTGGTCCCACTTCATGAATACAGCACCGTTCCTCAAGTTCACTTTACATGTGTGAGAAAAACCTCTTTTGACATTTCTCCCATTTTCAACTGTTTCTCAAGACAAATTGTTAGTCTCTAAGGACACTTGTCGTCCGCCACCAAGTATCCAGTTCGAACATTGCATCCTTGTCTCCTTTGTCAAGGTCTGCGTTTTGTCTGTCAGTTTTTTCTTCTTCTTCTTCACTTTTTTTCCTTCTGGAGGTAGAAACCAGGCAGTGAGAGGATGACGGGTTCTAAAAGGTCATTTTTGAATAAAGAATTGTCTGTGTGCACTTTTTTTTTTTTTTTTTCAGAGTGCTGTGTTTTGTGTGTTTTAGTCAAGGGAGTGCTCCTGCTGAACAGACTTGTCTGAAAGTTCCATTTTCTTTACCACTCAGCTTCTCGGCTTTTACATATGAATCCCCTGAATCAATAATAAACTGTGGCAGAAAAATAAAGAAAAATAAAAAATGCAGGTCTCTTTTGCACCTTTTAACTCTCCAGAAAGGCAAGGCAAGACACTTTAGAGGTAAAGCGCGCATCTTCTCTGCTGTCTGTTTTCTTTATTAGGAAATGATTTCCAATGTAGTTTATACAGGGTGCTATTAAGACTAATTTTCTTTTTCCTAAAAGAGGAAATAAAGTAAATAAGATAAAGAAAAGAATAACCCAGAACATGGATTGGGTTCCAAGGAATGTTATCAGCATCTTAATTGTCAAGTCGCGTGTGTGACTGATTATTTAAACCAAGCACCACGCACGCTCGATACAGTGTGAGTCTGGCTGTATTTTGGGGGTCACCATTGTCCGCAGAGGTTGGTTTAAATGATCAGTGATGCAAGAAGCTCTATTGACTATCTCTTCATACGTGGCTTTGAGAGGTGGGCAAAGTTCTATTGCCTCAAGAACCAACCCTCTAAGAAATTTCTGTATTTAACTCTGTAGACTGACGCATGCTCCACGGGAGAGAGCCATTGTTCCACTCACTCCTTTCGCTTTCCTGTCCTTTCGTTCTCCTATCAGTTTTCTCATGATTTGAACCAAATGCTCAGAAACCCACCAGTCAGGGCAGAACAATTGCGTGCTTTCAGTGTTCAGCAGGCACCGCAATCACTGAAATAACCCCGAGTTATTACCAAACAGAAAACAAGAAAAAACCCACACGCCAAACTGTGCATATTGACTTTCTCAAGTCACAGGATCAATCGGAGGTGGTTAGCTGGTTGCTTTGCAGATAATGTGGTCAGAACTGCCTTGCTGCAGACACTGGATTTTTGTTTTAAAGCCTGCTTCTTATTGAATCTTTCTCTCTCTCTCTCTTTCTCTCTCTCTCTGTCTCCTTCCCTCCCAAGGAATAATTACAGGCTGCAGAGTCAAAAGCATTAGAACTGTTTACAAAACAGCTCATAAAGTTTAAAATAATGGGGGCGTGTGTGTTTGTGTAAAACACAATAATGTGTATGGCAGGGGGAAACAGGATACCCTTCTTTCTTCTTTCACTGCCCCACGTCACCCTCCAGAATTTAAGACATGGAAGTGAGCAACGGAGTCCCTTTTCTTCTGTTTCCTCACACTTCATTTGTGATTTGTATTTATCTGATGTCAGTTGATTGTTGAGAATCAAAATACAGACCCTCAGAAGTGTGGGGAGAGAGTGGGTGCTGGAACCAGCTGCTATCTAACTAATTTTAGGGCTTTTGAAATTCTCATACAGATGCTCCCTCATGACATTCAAGAGAAAGATGCTTTTTTTGTGTTGTTTTTTTTTAATGAGCCCTTTGCTATCTTTCAGAAGTCCTAAAGAACAGTGTCCAGCAGGTTAGTGTTCTAAAGTGAAAGTGGCATTTTTCCAACCCTTTCTCAAGTCTCCTCCTGTGCAGACTTACAAAGATTTTGCAGTGCTCCTCTCCAGATTTTATTATTTTTTAAGGTGAAAGAGTCACCTCCAGCCTCAGAGCACATCAGTCATTTTGCTTTGCAGGTTGAGATCTGCTGCGGCAAAGCCAAACCTCGGTGCTGGCGGCACTGCCCCGGGTCTGGACAGTGGTGAGGCTGGCGCTGACAGTCAGAGGAGGGCTCTGTCCCCTTCGGCACTGATGCACTGGGGATGCGGGCTGGACCGAGGGACAAGCCCAGCCTGGAGGAACCACCTCTTCCCCTGGTGATTGATGGAGGACAGTTAGGAGCTCTCCAGAGGCTGGGGAAGGTTGCCCTCTCAGCCACTTGCTCTGAAGTCTTTGTCAGCAGAAAGAACTCTCCTGGGTAGTGAGTGACATCATGCAGATGACAAATGACAGCTTTGCGTTTCGTTCAGCTTGATGAGTACTCAGTACTGCATGCAGGTGAGTTAACGCTTCCCAGAGGCAAACACTCCAGAGCACTGTGGCTTCATGGGCACTGCTGGCTCTTCCTCATCAGTCGTCCGTTTCCTTTGGAGACGTTTAAAGTATTAATGCTATTAAAACATGAGCAGGGATGATACCCAGATCACTGTATTTATGATTATGCAATGAAGATATTATTCAAGTCATGTGTTAAACAGTTCTGAATGTTGTTTCCTTCTGTTTGTTTCTTTTGGAGTACAGATTTTAAATTATATAAGTATGTATATATATTATAATATACATTGTATGTTATATTTATACATAAATATAATTAATATAAATACTATAGAATATATGGTGAATAAATAATGTATATACACACATATATATATTTATGCTGTTTCAAGAGACTGTTTCAGACCAAAAATCTGTATCAGAATCTCTGATTGACGTTTCCTTTGTATTTTTTTTCTCCCCATTCCAGGACCCCCTCTGCAGATGTCCTGAACATTTCTGACTACAGCAATTGATTCTTCAACTGGGATACCTAATTCCAGGTATTAGCTCTTGTCAGAAAGCTTTTACATCCGAGCTCTGTGCTGGAAATTCTATTTTGGCAATGAATTTTGAAATTGGAAAAGTTGGAAGGAGAATAAAGGACAAAAGTGAATTTGCGAAATAATCAAGCGCTTAAAAAAAAAAAAACAACAACCCTGCGCTGGGAGGGTTTGCTGCTTCTGACTCACAGGCAGCCCTTTCTCTGCCAGTTTATGTGCCAGTTCTCACTGAGTTGTAGTCCTTTTTCTACAACCGTGTCCGGGGTTTGGATTTCATTTTCATCTTTCCCTCTCCCCTTTCTCTGACTGCCCAGACCTGCAGGAATCAGGAGAGAAACATTTTCTCAGTTTCGCGACATTGGAGCAAGCACAATGAAGTATTCTTGCTGTACCCTGGTTTTGGCTGTCCTGGGCACGCAGCTGCTGGGGAGCCTCAGTTCCAGCATCAGGTCCCCGAGATTCAGAGGACGGATACAGCAGGAGCGAAAAAACATACGACCCAACATCATTCTTGTGCTCACCGATGATCAAGACGTGGAGCTGGGTGAGACACTAGCTTTTTCACTTGTCCGTCCCTTTTGCTCAAATGATTGACTGACCTCCTGTTACCAGTAACAGTCTGAAAACATTCAGGGGTTTGATGCTTAACAGTAGTACCTCAACCAAAACCTAGTTTATAAAATGTACTTGCATTGATGGTAAAGCATCTGGTTTGTATTTCAACATGACTCTTTTGGTCTTAAGTTTTTGAAGCAATGTGGTGTGGTGGGGGGGCATACGAGAATGGAGGTGGTGAGAGGAAACAAAACTATAAAAGTCAAGGATTGGATCGTGCACCTTGGAAACTCTTGGTCAAGAGCTTTTTAAAATATTTGAGCAAAGTTGTTTCAAAGAACATGAGAGTATGACTGTAATTCTCTGCAGTGCATATGAACAAAGGTAGATACACAAGGAACTTCCAATTGTCATTATTATTAAGGTGAATCCTTTATTCACAGCTTGTAATTGTTAGGAAATTAAAAGCTACAGCGTGGTGCCTATCTTCTGCCGCTGCAGATCACTGCTACCCACCTTAGACAGGATGCTTTTCAGAAGAATTCACTCAACTAGGTTAATTCTGGAGTGCTTGGAAAGCCTGCCAACATCCAGTGTTTCAGCTTAGCTTCTAAATCTTCTGGTTGGGTTTCTCACCCTTTCATTTTCTTTCATGGCCCAGCCCTATGGTCTTGCCCATAAGCTTAGGATCAAGTTCTTCTATGGTACCTAAGACAGATGAAAAGTTTCCCCTTACAAGTTGTCACCAGCGTTCCTTGCCATGCTTGAACCAAATTCCTTGCTCTCAAGCTATCACACTGAACTTGACCATCTCTAGTCTTGCACTTCGTGCTGGCAGAATACCTTGGGCTTCTTTCCAGAGCTCCTGGCTAGGTTCCTTGAGGATTAAACCCCTGATAGGCTGGAAGTCGATCCACAGGGATGGGGACTTTGTTTTCCAGTTTGTTTTCCAAACTATGGAATCTCAACAAAGTTAACTCTTTGGATTCAGCTAGAAACAAAAGCACTAAAAGCCAGTGGAGGTAATAATTGTTGGAGGCGATTTGCAGTCTGTTGTCTCTCACTTAATTGTTTAAACACGACCATGGATTTTTAGGCAACATGTCAAAATGAGAAATCTTGAAGGTGTGACTTTAGTGTGTATGTGGCTGGTGGTTTAAGTTTTCATTCACTTATAGCATAAGTAAAGTGAAGACATTTGAATTCACCTTCCTTAACATCTCTCATACCCATCCCTTTCACTGAAGCCATTCTCCGCTCTCCTAGTTTTTCCTAACTGGTTGATCACCTGACGGTACCTGTCCCTTCTAGTCTCGGCCCCTCCTGCCTATTCTTCACTTCATGCAAGTATCTGATTGGGTCTCTGCTGCTAAAACCCTCTAAGATGTTCCTTGCCAAGAGGATTAAAAACCTCCTCTCTGTAGGCTGATGAGCTCTGGGCATCTGCCCCCTACCTATCTCACTAAGACTATTTTTCTTTCCCCCAATTTTGCTCTGTGCTTCATGGAAACAGCTAGTTGTTTGAAACTGTCTAGTGGCTTTGTCTCCCTTACCTGTATTTCATGCCTTTACACATCTCATCCCCTCTGCTCTTTCCACCTTTCTCCACCTAGAGAAACCCTACCTATTTTTCACGACCCAGTTCAGCACCTTTACCAAAACCATCCTGCCCTGCAGCACAGTGGATGGAACTTTGTACCACCTCAGACCTGCCTCCAACAGGACCCTAATCCACCATGTGTTTCCATACTTGTCTCTTCCACTTGATTGAAAGCAACTAAAGGATAGGGTGTATGTGTGTACGTTAATCGCTCAGTCGTGTCTGACTCTTTGTGACCCATGGACTGTAGCCCACCAGGTTCCTCTATTCATGAAATTCTATAGACAAGAATCCTGGAATGGGTTGCCATTCCTTCTCCAGGGGATCTTCCCAACCCAGGGTTCAAGCTCACATATTCTGCCATTTCCTGCATTGGCAGGAGGATTCTTTATTACTGAACCATCAGAGAAATATTTATTAAGCAATTATTAAATACTGTCTTCTAGGGGAAGCACATGACTATAATGGTGAGGAGTTGGCGGCCAACTGTTTCTTACAAGTTTGTCTTTACTTTTTTCCTTGATTTTCCTTCCAGACACCAGGCTAAGGATTCACTCGTTTAATTTTCACAGTCACTCTATGTAGTAGTTACTACTACTCTATTTAGATTATGCTTAAGACACATGAGGCTTAGAAGATTTGCATAGGCTCTGATGAGCTAGGAAATG
The DNA here is from genome assembly GCA_006410615.1 of Neotragus moschatus. Lineage (NCBI taxonomy): Eukaryota > Metazoa > Chordata > Mammalia > Artiodactyla > Bovidae > Neotragus > Neotragus moschatus. Next base: position 753,181 of record SJYA01001945.1, on the reverse strand, counting down.
GTGAACCCAGGACCTGTATTAGGTCTGAATCTCCACAGCTACACATGTAACCATGATTCCTTCCATCAGTCCATCCTTCAACAAATATTTATTGAGCCCTTCCTAAAATAACCTGTAAATGTATGATAATATCCTAGGTTCTGAGATAATGACAAGATGGGTCTTATTATCCCATTGACAGAGCAAGTTGATGATGAACTAGAGTGAACAATGGGTAAACATTTAGAGAAGACCAACCACCTTTCTCAGCAGAAAAATTATGTTCTGGGTGGTAGGTACAGTTTCATGGAGACTTTTGTCTGGCTGATTGTAATGTCCTCATAATCTCTGAAATTTTCTGCTCTAGTCTTTAGTTAACTTTGGCTTTTGGTATTGTTGTTTTTTTTAAATCATCTTAAACCATTTTTAAGTGTACAGTTTGTGTTAAGTACATTCACATTTGCAAATCTCCAAAAACTCTTTTGATCATATAAAATTAAAGCTCTATATCCATTAAACAGTAACTGCCTAGCTCCCAGCTCTTGGCATTCACTATTCTACTTTCTCTATGAATTTGACTGCTCTGAGTATTTCATATATATGAAATCATACAGTTTCATACAGTACTTGTTTTTTTGTGACTGGCTTTTTTCACTCCAATATTCTCGCCTGGAAAATCCCATGGAAAGGAACCTGGTAGGCTACAGTCCATGGGGTTGCAAAGAGTTGGACACAACTGAGTGACTTCACTTCCACTTTCATTTTATTTTACTTAGCATAAAGTCCTTGTTCACTGTTTGCCTATGTTATAGATGTCTCAGAATTTCCTTCCTTTTGAAGGTTAAATAATATTCCATTATGTGTATATCCACCCTTTGTTTATCCATTTATCTCTTGTTAGACATTAGGGTTGCTTCTGCTTTTCTATTATTGTGAATAACGCTACGATGAACACAGGTGTATAAATATCTCTTTGAGACTCTGCTTTCAATTCTTTGGGGTATATACCCAGAAACAGAATTACTGGATCATTAGATAATTATATTTTTAATTCTTTGAAGAACCACAGTACTGTTTTCATAGCAACAGCACCATTTATCCATTCTCACCAGCAGTGCATAACGGTTCCAGTTTCTCCACATTCTTGCCAACATTTGTTATTTGCTGAAGTTTTGATAGGAACCATCTTAATGGGTGTGAGATATTCTCTCATTGTGGTTTTGATATGGTTGGATTTGTTTTGGTTTTTTGCTTACATGTGATTTTGTTTGCCAAATATCGAACAAACCTTCGCCTAAAAAAGCAAAATTTTTGCTCCTGTAATCCTGCAAGCATTTTGGCTTCTGTGCCTCCAGAAGGATATCAGACTTAGAAAAGGCTTAGGAAAACAATTCCAGAGATTGTAATCGAATACTTTTCCTTTTGAGAAATTAAAAATGAAACAATTCTATCTTTTTGTCTGAAAAGACAAGACTAAGAAGAATGGTAATCCAAGTTTATGAAATCAAGCTGGGATGAAAAGCTCTTACTCAGTAGGAATGGGGACACTCCCTTAACTTTGGGGACAAATAAAATAAACTAGTACTTTGCGCAGGGGGTGAGGCACAGAAGGAATTTATTAATAAAAGTGCTAGCACCTGATATGTGAATAACACTTTATCTTTTCCCAAGAACATTCATTCTCATTATTGCATTTTATTGTCATTCCATCCAAGTTGGGTGGGTAGTTCAAAGATCATTATCCCAAAAGAAAACTTAGTCCGTGGAAAGATTAAGTAATTTAACCAATGGTCCCCATGCTTCTGGATTTGCTTTTTCCACTACTTGGGAAGTGGTTTTCAGGTTATGCCTTTATCTGTAAATAGTTCAGGCTTTTAGGCAAAGCTAATGGGTGGAAGATTTATATCTTAAAAAAAAAAAAACTCTGAAGTATAGTTGATTTACAGTGTTCTGCTCATTGCAGGCATACAGCAAAGTGAGTTATACATACAAAAATATCTCTTTTTTTCAGATTCTCTTCCCTTATAAGTTATTACAAAATGTCCAGTATAGTTTCCTATGCTATACAGTAGGTTCTTGTTGATTATCGATTTTATATACACTAGTGTGTGTGTGTCAATCCCAAACACCTAATTTGTCCCCCCAGCTTTCCCCTTTGATAACCATGTTTGTTTCCTATGTCTGTGAGTTTTGTATATAATTTTTTGTGTATCATTTTTTTTAGGTTCCACATATAAGCAATATCATATATTAGTCTTTGTCTGGTTTATATCACTTTTTAGGATGACAATCTCTAGATCCATCCATATTGCTGCAAATGGCATTATTTCATTCTTTTCAATGGCTGAGTAACATTCCATCATATATATACATGGGGTATTTATATATATACACCCTATCTCCTCATGCATTCACCTGTCAATGGACATTTGGGTTCCTTCCTCCATATCTTGGCTACTATAAATAGTGCTGCTATGGATATTGGAGTGCATGTATCTTTTTTAATTATGGTTTTATTTTTTAAGCTAAAAAACACAAATGGACATGATTAAAAGAGTTTGGGATGATGGCTATCATCCAGGAAAGGAATGGCAACCAAGAACATCAGCAGTATCCATGTTTTATTATGAAATTTTAAAAACATATCTGAAAAAAATAAAAATATATCTCAAGCAACTATGAGCAAATGTTAAGTTTTGAAAAAGCTAAAAGACACAGTATTTATTCTATTTTTCCCTCACTTGAAATATTTTACAAGTCAAAAAGAAGAAAATCAAAAATGCTTGTGGTACTCCCCTAAGTTTCTGAGACTACAGTCAACGAAATTAAGCTCTAAGCCTTTCCCAAATGAGACTTTCTTGGCAGGTCAGTGGTTAAGACTTTTGCCTTCCAATGCAGCAGAGCAGGGGATGCAGTTTTGATCCTAGTCAAGGAAATAAGATAGATTTCTACCTCCTTCATGACCAAAAGACCAAAACATAAAACAGAAGCAATGTTGTAACAAATTCAATGAACTTTAAAAATGGTCTATATCCAAAAAATAAAAATAATAATAATCAAATAAATCTTTCCCAAATGGTCCCTGAGTACCACTCTGAAAAGCAAAATAGTGAGCTGATTAGACTATTGATCTGGTTCAATGTGGCATTTCTTAAATTCTTAGGAAATTTGCCCGGTGCTAACATCTTAGGACAGCTGACTTATGATCTACTTATATCATAAGTAAAATTAAGAAATCTTAAATACATGCAATCACTGTCTAAACCAGAGGTCACAAATGGGATCTACAGTAAAGAGCTATTGAACAGATGTGTTTTGCTTATCAAAACAGCATGCTTATCAAAATCAAGGCAGCATTTTAAAAATCAAGTGATTTTTATATACTAGGGAGGAAAAAAATCCAGATTCTGACTTTTCTTGAAAAGTCATTGAAAACCTTACATCCTCGTGAGGCAGCCATGGGAAGGGCTTTTCTTAAAAACTGTACACTTGCATGAGGCAGCCTTCAGCTAAATGCTGAAGGGGGGAGTTCGCTGGTCATCCAGTGGTTAAAGAATCTGCCAGTCAGTACAGGGGACATGGATTCAATCCCTGGTCTGGGAAGATCCCATACGACAAGGGGCAACTAAGCCCACATGCCTAGAGCCTGTGCTCTGCAACAAAAGAAGCCATTGCAATGAATCGCAACGCAGAGTTGCCCCCAGGCAGGGAAAGGATGTGGAGAAGAGACGGTTATGGGGTTTGGAACTGACCTGTACACACTGCTATATTTGGAGTGGATAGCCAACAAGGACCTACTGTATATGGCATATGGAACTCTGCTCGATGTTATATGGCAGCCTATATATGGGAGGGGAGTTTGGAAGAGAATCGATTTATGTTTATGTATGGCTGAGTCCCTTCACTGTTCACCTGAAACTATCACAGTATTGTTTGTTGATCAGCTATACTCAATACAAAATAAACAGTTTAAAAAAGAGAAAGAGTAGCCCCTGTTCAGCCCAACTAGAGAAAGCCTGTGCACAGCAATGAAGACCCAGTACAGCTAAAATTTTTAAAAATAATGCTTGAAGAGGAGTCAAAGCTGCCCTGTTGGGTGGGGCCTATCCTCCCCAGGCCCTCGGGCTCCCCACCACTCTCCACTGCTCCCCAACACCTAGACCAAGGAGCACCTGTCTTTGCCATCATATCCACACTGCTGTTTTTTATTGTCAGGGAAATTCAGTATACCCACATCTCTATCAAGGGTAGGAAACTGGAAAGAACAAAGCATTGTGATTTTTCTTGTACTTACCTGCCTTCTGTCTAGCCCTGTAGGCATTTTTACTTCCATTCCCCTAAAAAGCTAGGCTCCACTTTTAATGGCCTTTAGCTCTTTAGGGGAAAATATAATGAGTCCTAGTGACCTGGAAACATTCCAGACAGATTTATTATCTGCTTCTTAGTCCCTTCTTTCCCCAACTTGTTTTCCCTCCCCAACTTGGTTTTAGCTGAAACATCTGTTTTTTTGTGGGGTTTTTTCCTATCAATTCCATAGTTTGATAGAAAAAGGTGTACTGTTGGATCATGTTATTTTTTTTCTAATCCTTTCAGAATTCAAGTTTTCAATAGACCAATAAAGCCATTTTTAGTATGAGAAATATCACTGTTTAAATTTCCATACTTAATTGTTGGCATAAGAAATGATCAGGATGTGCTTAGTACAGGCCATTTATACATTTCAAGCATTGACTCTACCCCATCATAAAACAATGGCATCTAAANTTCTTTTTTTTGGCTGTGCACGGGCTTTCTCTAGTTGCAGAGAGTGGGGGCTACTCTCTAGCTGCAGGTGCACCGGCCTCTCGTTACAGTGGCTTCCCTCGTTGCACCGCATGGGCTTTATGGTGAGTGGGCTTTGGTAGTTGTTGTACGTGGGCTTAGTTGCCCTGCAGCATGAGGACTTTTCCTGGACCGGCGATAAAACTGGTGTCTACCCTGCATTCTTACCCCTGGACCACTAGGGAAGCTCTTAGGTCTGCTTCTTAAGAGTCATTCTATTGTAGAGGCACAACGCCGTCCAAGTTCTTAGCACCCCACGACCTGGGGGTTTCAGGAACCCCTCGGCCATACCTTTGATGGACCAGCCTGTTTCCTCAGCTGTGTACATACCTCCATTGTCATAGCAACACCTCTCAAAGACTTTTATCGTAACATATCCTTCATGCCTTTGACAAAGATCTTGCTCTGCCATCATTTTGTCTGTTCTGTCAAAGCTGAAGGTCTCCCCAGCCGCCAGGCTGTTTGCTAGCTCTGCCACCCACTACATCAAGAGAAGTCTTCATTTTCGTTTTCATTCCAGAAAACTCATGTGCCATTTTCATCACTCCACTTGCCTCATCCCACCTCCAGTGCACCACACATACCGCCCCACACGCCCCCGACGATGCACTTCGCTCATCCCGGGTTCTTCCTCCTTTCCTTCCAGCTGTCCTCAACTACTGTGGCAGAGTTCTTACTAAATATTGCCTCCTGTGTCGCCACTGTCCTTATATGCCCTNCACTACATCAAGAGAAGTCTTCATTTTCGTTTTCATTCCAGAAAACTCATGTGCCATTTTCATCACTCCACTTGCCTCATCCCACCTCCAGTGCACCACACATACCGCCCCACACGCCCCCGACGATGCACTTCGCTCATCCCGGGTTCTTCCTCCTTTCCTTCCAGCTGTCCTCAACTACTGTGGCAGAGTTCTTACTAAATATTGCCTCCTGTGTCGCCACTGTCCTTATATGCCCTGCTACTGCTGTATCCACACTGCCTTGCTTTGCAAATATCTCCTGCAATCTTCATATATAAGTTCTTATTAGATAGTTTACTAGTGAAGACTGGAGGCAACAGAGAACTTCCCATTGCTTTTGTTAATGCTGTACTTGCGGGACCAGTCCAGAGAGTTGAGGTCGGTAGAATGAATGCTCAGCATGAAGTGGGCGCTCACTACATGTTATTCATTGATGGCAAAAAAATAAGTTGCTTGATCTTCTGAAGACAACCAGGGCAGAAAAAGCAGTTTGGAATCCTCCTCAGCGAGGCATACTGTAGAGAGCTCTAAGGAGACACAATTAGAAACCGTCTTTTCTGTTTTCACGTAAACGGTAAAAGCACGTATGTGAAAAAATATGAGGCTGACTGTGGCTTTTTGGATAGCGGCACACTTCTCTTCTGCTCTGAATGCTTGCCTGGTTTGCATTACGATTTCCTTCCTTGTTGGAAAATGACATAGACTTTCTCCCTTTCTTTGGAAGAAGTAGGACCTGTTGGAAATGTGAGGCTCCAGGATTGAAATGCAATGGGCTTGGCTGTAGTGCTCTGTAGTGCATTTCTTGACAAGTCCTGAAAAGACTATTGAATTCTGGCCTGAGCTTTTTTTTCTTTTTTTTCTCTGCAGTATTTGGATAGGATTCAGCTGCCATGTTTGGCTGGATTGAGTAATCAAAAGAGTTTTTTTTTTTTCTTTCTCGGCAATTTTATGTACAATTTCATCCTTTAGAGTTCAAATGGAATATTTTACTGCTAATGCAAATACTTTTGAATGCAATAGAATCATAGCTCTTTCATAAGCAAACAATCCATCTTTTTAAATGATGTGGAAACAGGCAAAAACATAAACTGATTGTGTGATCCTGATAGAAAACCTGCCAGGTAGGTGGTGAGTTTACTAGGGGATACCAAGTTGCATTGGAGATTTTTTTTTTTTTTTAGTTAAACACGCATTTTGGATGAACTGTTACTTAACTATAGAAATTTTTCCCTCTTTTGTTTGATATGATAAAAGTGCTATATCCATCTTTTCTGCAGTGTTTGTAGCTGGTGTGAGTTTGGTGGGCTAGGAGTTTTGATGCTCTCTAATCAAATTCAGAGAGCTGCTGGTCTTTAATCTACTCCACCTCAAAAATTCTAGCTTTAATGATCAAACAAGCCTGCCGTTTTTTCCTTTGTTATTAAAAAAAGGAGAAGCCGAAATGTGTTTATTATTCTGCAAAATACCTGAGATGATAGGATCCCCAGTGCTGCACTGTGTCCTGGAAGTGAGAACTGGTCTAATCACAGACTCCTCAATCCAAGGGAGGGACATTAACAAGTCAGGGGAACAGAGTGACGTCATGTGACGTAAGTGGGTGATTGTGCAGTGCTGTCCGCTAAACAGTGCTGGCCTTGTGCCTTTCAGGGTCCCTGCAAGTCATGAACAAAACCAGAAAGATTATGGAGCGTGGCGGGGCCACCTTCACCAATGCCTTCGTGACCACACCCATGTGCTGCCCCTCCCGCTCCTCCATGCTCACTGGCAAGTACGTACATAACCACAACATCTACACCAACAACGAGAACTGCTCTTCCCCCTCCTGGCAGGCGGTGCATGAGCCTCGGACATTTGCTGTCTATCTGAACAGCACCGGCTACAGAACAGGTAAAGGAAAACTTCCAGGCCTTCAATTCCGTGAACTCTGGTAACGCATCTCAGAAAAATGCACTATGTGATGACATCTGTGAACTTCCAATCAGTCCCTAAATGGAAGGAGTCTAGACTTGTCTCCCTCTGCATCCCTTATTTTTCTCTCTGATGAATGTCCTAGCTAGAGATCCCTTAGAGAAAAGTCAGAATGATTCTCAGTGGACACGTGAAGAAAAAGTTCTCCCCATCAGCGCGTGCAAGTGTGTATGCCCAGTCACTAAGTCATGTCCTACTCTTTGCGATCCTATGAACTATAGCCTGCCAGGGTCCTCTGTTCCATCAGAGCATCCAGCAACTGGAATTTTCCAGACAACCTGCAACTGAAGAGTTTCTATCCCATGAGCTTGCTTACCTCAACCTCCCAAATTTCCAGATCCTGGTGCCAACTGAGCACATGCTTGCATGCAGAGCACCTATCCCAGGATCTGGGACACAATAGATTATCAAAATTATTTACTGAATTCATAAATAGCTGAGTGAAATAACCCAATGAGGTGTACTTTATTAATTCACCTATTTACTTACTCATAATTAATAGGATTCCACTATTCTTTAGCTTCATTGTGGTTAGTTTTAGATCTCAAATGTTCACCCTTATTTTCCAGGAAAGGAGGGCATCCCATGGTACACCTTTTATCACATTTAACCTACATAGATGAGGGGTGTGGTTAACTGGTGTCTTGCATATTAGGGACCTCCTTCCAGAGACATCGTGAACATCATGCCAATCATTCTAAGAAATAAGCAAGGCTCCTTCCTGTATGATCGACCCAAAGCCTTTATTCTCCAAGCATTTAAATGCTCTTGTTAGGTTTTCTGAGCATTTCTTTTTTAAAATTTTTATTTATTTTTCATTATTTTAAACTTAGCCACATGTGACCAATAGCTACCATATTGTATTGGACAGCACAGTTTACACTATCTTTGGGGGAGTGAAACCATTTTAACAGAATTAGGAGTGGGAAAGACATAGTCTGAGCATTTTTTTTAGGAAAGGAAACCCAGATATTGATTGAGGGCTATAATGAAAAATAATTTTTTCAGAACCAACTAGACTTATTCATAAGAATTCAGGGTGTCATCATTAAAAACTTGGAAATGATTTTCAAGTCTACAGATTCTCTATTCTGAAGATTTAAAAGGAAAGGATTTTGGATAAAGGTATTCTCTCTCAAATCTCTTCTAAAAATGAAATTAATCTTTCCTGCTGGATTTAGGAACTATGTGGTCATTGGCTTTTGTGCAGAGCACCTTGTGGGCATTTAATACTTGTGATTTATGGATGAAAATACTGTCTGTGGAGATGATAACATTGTTACCCGCAAACATCTCAAAGTCTCCACTCACAGAAGGAGCGCCTCCCATGAGCCTCAAATGTGTCTGCTTATGCTTCGAAAAGAAACTAGGTTACTCGGAGAGCCTTATCCTGAGTGTTTTCCCACATAAGTGGTTTAAATTTATAGCACCTTTCATCTGAGAGCTCTAAAGCAATTTGCAAATCTCTCTAACATCCCTGTAGGGTTCACAAATAGCAAATATGCTTGGCTCCATTTTATAACTGAGGTGAGGATTTCAAATACTGTGTGACCAGCTCAGAAGCAAAATCAGGAATGGTCCCCTGATGCCTGACTCCTGATTTTNATCTGAGAGCTCTAAAGCAATTTGCAAATCTCTCTAACATCCCTGTAGGGTTCACAAATAGCAAATATGCTTGGCTCCATTTTATAACTGAGGTGAGGATTTCAAATACTGTGTGACCAGCTCAGAAGCAAAATCAGGAATGGTCCCCTGATGCCTGACTCCTGATTTTGACCACCAGATTGTTTTATTCATCGGAAGCATTGTGTGAAGTCAGTGCCTTTCAACTCTCACTGTCCCTGTAATTTAATTCCTAGTAGCAGAGACAGAGTTGGAACCTAGGGAGTTAGAATACTCGTCATATCCAGACCAACATGGTTGGGGTCTGTCCTAGGAAACAGATATGGGTGACAACGAGAACCCTGCTGAGGCTTAGAGCTATTGACTACGGCTTGCTAATACATTTCAGGGCCAAATCAAGAAAGTGAAGAACGAAAAGAAGTCCAGAGAGAAAGTGAACAGTGGTTTGGCTATAGTTGACAATGTTTCATGGTATACTCGAAATTTGCTAAGAGGCTAGATCTTGGGTGTTCTTATCACAACAGAAAATAATGGAAACTACTGAACATGTAAAGGGATGCGTATGTTGATTGGNCTTTTTTTTTTTTTTTTTTTTTTTTAATTTTTACTTTTTGGCCACACTGCCCAAGAGGCATGTAGGATCTTAGTTCCCTGACCAAGGGAAGCACAAAGTGCTAACCACTGGACCACCAGGGAAATCCCATCAGATGAACAAATTTAGACCCACAAGATAAGAGGACTTGCTGAAAATGACTCATCTGATGTTCTACCAGGAAGAGTGAGCAACAAGACCTTGGTCTTCAGGGCTCTTTCCAGTATAGTACCCTAGCCTTATGAGTTAGGTCTAGGAGGAAACTGCAGACAGTCAGCCTTTCCCAGGGACAACTAGCAGTCTTGTGGTGTAGTCCATTGGGCCTGCTTCAGTCAGTTCTCTTCTTCAGGAAGAGGAGATTTGCTTCTGGAAATTAACTCATATTCTGTAGCCAACCTTCTTCCCTGGGGTCTAAACACTTAGGTAGTAATGGAATTTACAGTGAATCATTCTACAAAGCGAAGGAATTGTTTAAGGAAAACAGAACTTTTCCAAATGCTTAAGACTTTTTCAAACACTCTGCTAGGAATAGAAAGTGGATGATATGCACCCAGGAAAATAAATTTTGAGAGTGCCCACTAGTAAATCAGAAAAGGTAAAAATTGGAAGGCTAAAACAGCAGTGATAATGAGCTATATAATTTAAATTCATCTTTAATGGGAAAATATTGATATGTCTCAGACAACTAGGAAGTAAAGATGTCTCTGTAACAATAATTATCAATCCAACAAGGGACAGAGACTCATTTGAAAATCTACAAATAAGCACGTTAGGATGATAGACATCTCAAGAAATTAAGAGAATTGGTGTGTAGATTTTAAAACAGCATAATTATTTATGAACCACTAAACTAGTCGGGGGGAGCGAATATATAAAGATTTTATTGTTTTCCTAACAATAAATGCATCATTTAGAACATTTAGCTGAGAACATAGAAAAAATAGTGACGGAAGCTGTATTATACATAAAGATCCATCTAGCGAGAAGCACAAAGCAGTAATCAGTTTTACGAAGAACAACTCAGAGAAGACAAACTACTGAGAGGCTTATTTTGGGAGGTATCCAGAGTACATAGATTTAAATGAATTGATCCAGTATTGTACTTACCATTGTATGACATTATTTTCTTTTTTCAGAACCGAGGCATATTTTTGGACTGACTATAACCTAAATTTTTCTTACTTTACTCATGGAAAATATGACTTCACAACAGCTTAAATGTTTAAGAAAGGAAAACACAATAACATTTCTATTGCATTTTATGTTTAAGTGAAGTGGTAACAATATTGTATTATCTATCATAAAAAGGAAAATTCTACCTGATTATCTACTCAAAAATTTTTAGTTTAAATTTCTTTTGAGAGTAGAGACATGAATGTAAAACCTGGCATAAATTTTAAAGTGACAGTAATAATCCACAATTGAGAGGTAGCATCAAGTATCAGGGGAAAAACCCTGAACCAAATGGTGGAGAACTGGAATCACGTCCTTATACTGCCTTGAATTTATTTCGAAACTTTTCCAGGCCAGTTTTCTAACCTGTAGAATGCAGAGATAGGACTAGAGGGATTGCTTAGTTCTCTTTCCTATCCAAAATGATATTGTAATTTTATTATAATCACTGTAGTCATACTGATTCCTTTAAAAATGGTAGTGCTCAAATTATAGTCAAAACGCAGGATTTGTAAATTCACAGGTGAATTAAACTCTAGTCATACTAGTTCTGCTTCATATCACTGGTGTGGAAGGGACAATATTTAGTAAAGACCTGCAATAAAACTGTTATATAAAGAATTATTTTTGTAACAAAACACTGCAGACAAATTAATCAATTTTTGTGTGTCTTTTTACATTATAAAATTTATTTGTGTTACTTATGAAGTGAAATTAAAGTCTCTCAGTCATGTCCAATTCTACACAGTCCCATAGACTGTAGCCCGCCAGGCTCTCTGTCCAAGGAATTCTCCAGGCAGGAATACTGGAATGGGTTGCCATTCCCTTCTCCAGGGAATCTTCTAGACCCAGAGACAGATCCTGGGTTTTCTTCATTTCAGTCAGATTCTTTACAGCCTGAGCCACCAGGAAGGCCCCATGTTACTTATACTTTTATACTTATACTTCTTATACTTATAAAAAAAGTATATTTATTCTCTAGTATGAGATGTTTTAAAATGTATTAATAGAGTTGAGTAAAAGTAAAACAAACTAATATTCTTATTTTTATGAGTGATAGTATTATGAATTTTTGATAAGTACCCCCAAAACAAAATGTAGCATACTATCAGCTCAGTTCAGTCACTCAGTCGTGTCCAACTCTTTGCGACCCCATGAATTGCAGCACGCCAGGCCTCCCTGTCCATCACCAACTCCCAGAGTTCACCATAGTATGCTATTAATTGAGTCACATTATGCTTAAAAGTATAGTAGACTTTGATCCATAAAGAGATATAAAGTAAGATTCTTGTCTTTGCTAGACTTCCAGTCTGGTTGGGGAAACCAAACTCATGTGTATGAGGTGACATAAGAATAAGTCATAATTTTAACTTGGTTCAAAATTATGTAAATTTATAGTTATATCGGTGAAACCCTGCCACCCCAAATCTAATCATTGCAAGGACTGAGAGCTCAATTAGTACATTATTTGTTATACTAAGTAACATTTGACTTCTTTACAGCATCAGAAATCTTTTGTATATGTAGTTACTATTGCAAATCTAAAAATAAAAAGCTTTTGCCTCAAATAGTTCAAGGAAATTTTTCTAAGTGTTGTGTAACAGGTAGTTTTGGACAGAAGTAGTGTGGACTGAAGTCAACAGTCATTACGATCAGGTCTTTCTGATCTTTCTCCCTGTCACCCAACCCCACCTTCCACCTTCTAAACAGCTGTGAAGGGAAGTGTTTAATGGCCCAAAGAAGAGAGGAGGGGTAGATGGTGTGCTAGTGACATATTCAGACAGTAGTTGAGTTGAATTGCCAAAGCTAAAGGACTGAAAAACTTCAAACCACACGTAATATAATGGCAATGTGGGCAAGAAAATGAAGTTCACCTTCGAGATGGAGGAAGAAATTTAGTGCATCTGAAGGAAAATAATTAGAATCCCAGATAATCAATTGCAGAGCACTGCCAGGAAGTGCTGTTGGAAGAGGCCAGGGGTAATTACAAAGGAGCCTCAGTGTTTGAAGGTGACACTAAAGGCTGAGTAACTTGACCCTGCCAACACTGGGTACTGCCTCGTGAGGTACAAGGTCCTGTCTCCCTTGGAGCCAAGAGTGATGAGTGAGGACACATTTGGAATAGTGAGTACATTTTTTACACCCCATTAACACAAAGACATGGAAAACCTGGAGGGAGCTCTGAAGTGAATAACAGGGACTATTAAGAGACTTAAAGGAATTGTTTATAAGGGGAGGATTAAGGGAAAGGGTGATAGCCATGGCAATGGGTAGAAAACAGTCCTAAATAANATTTATTTGTGTTACTTATGAAGTGAAATTAAAGTCTCTCAGTCATGTCCAATTCTACACAGTCCCATAGACTGTAGCCCGCCAGGCTCTCTGTCCAAGGAATTCTCCAGGCAGGAATACTGGAATGGGTTGCCATTCCCTTCTCCAGGGAATCTTCTAGACCCAGAGACAGATCCTGGGTTTTCTTCATTTCAGTCAGATTCTTTACAGCCTGAGCCACCAGGAAGGCCCCATGTTACTTATACTTTTATACTTATACTTCTTATACTTATAAAAAAAGTATATTTATTCTCTAGTATGAGATGTTTTAAAATGTATTAATAGAGTTGAGTAAAAGTAAAACAAACTAATATTCTTATTTTTATGAGTGATAGTATTATGAATTTTTGATAAGTACCCCCAAAACAAAATGTAGCATACTATCAGCTCAGTTCAGTCACTCAGTCGTGTCCAACTCTTTGCGACCCCATGAATTGCAGCACGCCAGGCCTCCCTGTCCATCACCAACTCCCAGAGTTCACCATAGTATGCTATTAATTGAGTCACATTATGCTTAAAAGTATAGTAGACTTTGATCCATAAAGAGATATAAAGTAAGATTCTTGTCTTTGCTAGACTTCCAGTCTGGTTGGGGAAACCAAACTCATGTGTATGAGGTGACATAAGAATAAGTCATAATTTTAACTTGGTTCAAAATTATGTAAATTTATAGTTATATCGGTGAAACCCTGCCACCCCAAATCTAATCATTGCAAGGACTGAGAGCTCAATTAGTACATTATTTGTTATACTAAGTAACATTTGACTTCTTTACAGCATCAGAAATCTTTTGTATATGTAGTTACTATTGCAAATCTAAAAATAAAAAGCTTTTGCCTCAAATAGTTCAAGGAAATTTTTCTAAGTGTTGTGTAACAGGTAGTTTTGGACAGAAGTAGTGTGGACTGAAGTCAACAGTCATTACGATCAGGTCTTTCTGATCTTTCTCCCTGTCACCCAACCCCACCTTCCACCTTCTAAACAGCTGTGAAGGGAAGTGTTTAATGGCCCAAAGAAGAGAGGAGGGGTAGATGGTGTGCTAGTGACATATTCAGACAGTAGTTGAGTTGAATTGCCAAAGCTAAAGGACTGAAAAACTTCAAACCACACGTAATATAATGGCAATGTGGGCAAGAAAATGAAGTTCACCTTCGAGATGGAGGAAGAAATTTAGTGCATCTGAAGGAAAATAATTAGAATCCCAGATAATCAATTGCAGAGCACTGCCAGGAAGTGCTGTTGGAAGAGGCCAGGGGTAATTACAAAGGAGCCTCAGTGTTTGAAGGTGACACTAAAGGCTGAGTAACTTGACCCTGCCAACACTGGGTACTGCCTCGTGAGGTACAAGGTCCTGTCTCCCTTGGAGCCAAGAGTGATGAGTGAGGACACATTTGGAATAGTGAGTACATTTTTTACACCCCATTAACACAAAGACATGGAAAACCTGGAGGGAGCTCTGAAGTGAATAACAGGGACTATTAAGAGACTTAAAGGAATTGTTTATAAGGGGAGGATTAAGGGAAAGGGTGATAGCCATGGCAATGGGTAGAAAACAGTCCTAAATAACCTAACGAGTGAAACAATGAAGAAAGGGCAGGAATGACTTGGCCTGGCTTCCTTGGCGGGGCCGGGGGGTGGGGGGTGGGGGGGGACAGAGAACATAAAAGTAGCAAGAAAAAAAAAATCGAAAAGTAGCAAGAAAAAAAAAATCTAAAAAACTAATGAAGCAAGAAAATGTCAGCCAATTGGGAGAGAATTTGTTGCTACAAAAATGAATCAGATTAGGGGAGAAAACTGTGTAACCTCTCCAGCAATGTTTTCAGACGCACAGAGCAGAACTCTAGAACAGAATTTCCTTGCACTTCAGGAGGGTAAGTTATTTAAATCAGAACCCAGATTTGAAAAGCTAATGACCATGGTGATGGTAATCATAATATTAGGGCTACCCAGATAGCTCAATGGTAAAGAATCTGCCTGCCAGTGCAGGAGAATTGGGTTCCATCCCTGAGTTAGGAGGATTCCCCTGGAGGAGGAAAGGGCAACTCATTCCAGTATTCTTGCTGGGGAAATTTCATGGACAGAGAATCCTAGCCAGCTACAGTCTGTGGGATCAAAAAGAGTCAGACACGACTTAGCGACTAAACAACAAACAAAAATCATAATGCTGGGTCGGCCGAAAGGTTCATAAGATGTAGAAAAACCTGAACAAACTTTTTGGCCAACCCAGTACCAGCAGTGGCAGTACTTAATAAGCCTTCTTATGTGCCAGGTACTGTTTTCAGTGCTTTACATATGTATTAATTCATTTTCATCCTTACAATATCCCTTCCACTATTATCATCATCATCTTCATGGTTTCCCAACAAGAGAATTGGAAGTAGAGAGAGGTTAAGTAAATCACCTCTGGACATGTAATTAGAAAGTAACAGAGCCAGGATTTGAACCCAGGCAGGCTGGCCCCAGGCTTTATATTTCTAACCACTATGATCTTTTATAAAAAAGAGGGAAAAGTGGGGAAAAACCCTGAGGATGAGGAGCAGGCCAGGGGAAAGAGCTGGGCTCTTGATTATCAAGTGAAAGTCTTCTGGAAATAGTCCTGTTCTGAAGTCATGCTGGTGGGGTGTGGCCTTGGTCTGCTGCCTGGGACTCTTAAGTCCCGTTGGATTTTGTCAGAAAGGAAAATCATCTGTGGTTCAGTGTGAGAAGGTGGTTAGTCTCTGAAGATGAGAAAATCTCATTAGAAGAATTTCTACAGCTCATAGGAAGTTCAGAGGGAAATCCTGCATCACAGCTGGTGTGAGACCCTCTGACACTTTGTTCCATGCCTGTCTGTCTGCTCAGGGGCACTGGCAGAATCCTTAAGCTGTGGATGTTTGACTAAGGGACCACCTGATTTATTCAGTCATTTGCAGATTCAACATGTAAACATTCATTCAGCAAGTAAACAAACATTGCTGTGTTCCTCAGACTTGAGTCAACTCTTCAAAGAAAATAAATCCAAAGAGAAGTATCAACTTTTGCACCTCTGAATCTCTACTCTATGAAAATATTTTGACCAAATTAGCTTTTTTGAAAAATCATAACTCAATTGAAAACACAAAATTTAACAAGTCCAGAACTTGTAGAGTTCCAAGAATATATGGAGGTCCACGAACCCCAGTTCAAGAAACTAAAATTAATGGAGCCCCTAGACTACATGCTAGGATGGGAGGAGAGTGCACACAGATGAGATCAAGGCAGTGTTTGTCTGAAAAAACCTTACAGTATATGGGATATTGGTGTCCCCAGGAACTTAGCAGTAACTAATCTGCCTGCAGTGTGGGTTGGGAAGATCCCCTGGAGGAGGAAATGGCACCCCACTTGAGTATTCTTGCCTGGGAAATCCCATGGACAGAGCAGCCTGGTGAGCTACAATCCATGGGGTCACAAAAGATTCAGACTTGACTTAGCGACTGAACAACAACATAAGGGAGATTAGGCTTATATGTGGACATAACTGTTCCACAAGGAAGGATGAGAATGTGACATCAGAGTCACAGAGATAAAGTACTGTGGAATCAGCGCAAAGACTGGGAGTGAAATGGCATCTGTTCTGGCCTGATTCATAGAGAGGGAGACCAAGAGAACAGCACAGGCAAAGGTGGAGAGGTGAAACCAGAACACCTAGAGGCAACACAGTTGCTGGAGAGAGGTACGCATCACAGAGATGTGCAAGACGGGGCTGGAAAGAGAGGGATTTTCTCCAGACAAAAGGAAGGCCTTGGGTGGCAAGCTGTTAAACTCACTGTGATTCTTCATCCAAGATTGTGAGAAGGTGGTGTGACCTGAGCTGGTCTTCAGGAAGCTGTTGGT
The DNA here is from genome assembly GCA_006410615.1 of Neotragus moschatus. NCBI lineage: Eukaryota > Metazoa > Chordata > Mammalia > Artiodactyla > Bovidae > Neotragus > Neotragus moschatus. The sequence continues at coordinate 736,102 of SJYA01001945.1, read as the reverse complement.
GAGAGTGGAAAGACCCTGGAGCATGCGTAGGAGAGATGGTTGGGAATCTGTGGGCCCCCAGGAGGGGTGTCAAGTCAGAGAAAGAGTGAGAGGTCCCAGAGCTCTGACCCACTTAGAGCCTACAGGCAGCAGCTGCTGTATAACAAGGTGAGTGAAGGGGTAAGAGTAGGTGAGGCAGGAAAAGCGCTGGGTGGCCACGCCTGCTGAGTGATGATGCCACTCCGAGAATTAAAGGCTTTCTAAAGAAGTACATGTGCAAGGGAAAGTTATTCATTCCATTCTGGACGATTGCATTAGGAGCAAGAACAACATTCCGATGGAGATATTCTACTAGTGCTTATATATCAAAGATGAAATCAAGCTCAACAGAGATTCCATAAAGACCCAGGAATGAAATATGTTGGATAAGTTTGAGATTCAGAAACATGTGCTTTAAGAGCAATACCAATAAAGTGCCTGGATTCCAGGATCTGTTTTCATCATTCCGAGCCTGTCAGCTAAGAACTTTCTTCCTGTATGTAAGTGGAGGCATCTGTAATGAAGCCAGAAAGTGGATTTGACATGGAAGGCATCTGGTTGAACAGTGGTGTTTTTGTGGCACATATATCAATTCTTCTGTTTTACTATAATTTTATGAAAATTAGTCATCAAGGTTGTCACGACATGTTGCTAGAATTTTTGATTATCAGTAATAAGCACACATTTGTAAAATATACGCAATGCAAACAAGATGACATAAAATACATGTGACATAAAGGCACTGACCACATCCCATAGAAACTGAGTTTATGAAGGTTCTTTGACACGGAAAATACATACTGTCCTGATAGGCAAAAAGAAGGACAAGTTTTTCAGTAATGTTTTTGTAATTCACAACTTTCAAGTAATATGTTGGAAAACCTACCCCAAAGACGATTTTCAGTATTCCACATCTCACACCGGCTACTTCTCTGATTATTATATAAACTTAACAAAAAGATTCATTCTGCTTTTATCCTGGAAGGACCACAAAAAATACATGCATTCAAAGTATCATGAACCTGATGGTGATTTTATTAAACTACACTATATTTATATAAACTATCCATGTACCTAGGCACTATTCTTATTTATTCAAAAGGAAAATGTATGTGGGTCACTTTGCCAAAGAATCAGAGTATTATGTCAATGTTACCTTGGCATCCACTGTTACCTAGGTTAACTTTTGTTTCACTGTCTTTTTTTCAAGACGTAATTTCATGTCGATGCATTTCGTTATGATTGATCATTTCATATGAGAAAATAATCCTTCTTTCCCCCTTGCAGCCTTTTTTGGAAAATACCTCAATGAATATAATGGCAGCTACATCCCTCCTGGGTGGCGAGAATGGCTTGGATTAATCAAGAATTCTCGTTTCTATAATTACACTGTTTGTCGCAATGGCATCAAAGAAAAGCATGGATTTGATTATGCGAAGGTAATTTTCAGGCACTTTTACACTGCATCAATTTACTTCATGCATAATGGGAGAAAGTCATTTTCAGTATGTGAGCCTATCCACGAGATTGGCTTTCTATGTTCTCACAGTTTTAGAATGAGAAATTTTAAGGTAATTTTAAATTCCAGGCAAGAAAAAGGCTCTCAGGGAACACTGACTTTGAATAGTGGGGTTTTTTCCCCCTTCATTAGGATGAAAGGCAATCAGCCTTTGATGAAAGTATTATCAAAAAAATCATAGATGCCTCCACTCTGTCTTGTGATAATTTTTGGTTTTCCCCCCTCTAGAAGACTTGTCCTCATAATCAGATGTTCATCTTGTACTGTTTTGCTTTTCATTAGAGTGAGAGTATATTCTGTCTGTGGCTTCAGATTTAGATGTAAGAATAAGAAAAGACAAGTGCAAAACTCAAAAAGTTGGGAAACCACATTCTTTGCTTTTACCACACTTTGATATTGACAAGGATACCTGCCCATGGCAGCTAGAGTCCACAAAAGTCCGTAAGGCAGTCAGTCCTAGAATTTCCAAATCAGTTCATAGAAACTGAAGTGAACAGGTCCCAGAGTTCTCTAACAAATGGATCCCAGATTAGACTTCTAAAAATCTACACGGCTTTTGTGATTGCCAACTTAAAACGATTTCCAGATCACAGGAGCGGAGGGGGAAACATCTTTAAATTTAGCCTGCTAATTAGTCTAAAATACCCTCTTCCCTCCTAACCATGTCCATCTCTTCCTCATTTATCTAAAAGAAGCTGAGAATCTGCTCCAACTAGCATAGATCTCTGTGAAAAAGCCATTGGTAGAAATCAGAAGGAGGAGACTTGATCTAATTTTGGCACATCACTATCCTTATGCTTGGCCTGATTTGAGCTCAAGGGACTTGGTGGGGGAGATAAAGTGTAAGTCTCCTTTCATACCCTTCAGAAAACAATGCATGCAGATGAATTCACAAGCATTGCTAATAGGTTTCCAAACTCATCAGAGTTGAGAGCTGGCAGAAACCTTGGAGGCAGGTTTGAGCAATGCCCTACAAAGTGCACTAATTGTCACTGCTCCCATTTTTTATCTGTGGGGATACTTGTCATGCTCCTTGTTCAAGCTATTAACCTTTCTTTCCCTGTTGTCCTAAGGAGAGCAAAGTAATCAAGATTCCCTCCAAAGACTAAGTCAGTGTATCTTGCCCGTTATCACAGCTGATTAAGTGACAAAGACAACTGTGTCGTAAAAAATATAGATCTTTTTTTTAGAGAGGAAAGGAATGAAACAGACACTTCCATGGAAGGAGGTGATAGCCTGTGGGCTTGTCCTAAGAAGGACATGTGACATAGGCTTCGTCCCTTGGGCATGGCTTTTGCAGCTGTCCTGGTCCTTGAATCTACATGCGATTAGTCATGCCTAGAAGCCTCTGACAGTGCACATTACCTGAGAGCTTTCTGAATAAACTTTATACTGGAGTTCCAGGCCAATGATACGATACACACTTAGAGGAAGCAGGTGTTTTCAGTTTTCATCTTTTCTTTCTTTTTCATTCCATTTCTTCCCCCGTTCCCCTTATAGTCTTGCATCAGCCCCTTGGATTATAGATTAAATTGTTCTATTAACAAGTCAGGCTCTAATCCCAACAGCTGGGTCATTTTAGTTGTGCAATTAACAGAGTGTAATCTGCAGGAAATCAACTGCTCCCCATATTGAGTGTTTCAGATAAACTAATTTATAGAATATTGCCCCTTTCCCCTGTGCATCCAGATTTTGGTCATGACTTTCATTGGCAATCATTGTGTAATTCTAACAGGTGAATTTTTAATTTCATGGAAAGATTTTTCGTGTGTGTGCATTTACGCGTGTATGTGTGTATGCGTGTGAGTGTCTGTATGTGTGTCTGCAACTGTGAATTAGTAGTGGGCGTGGGTATTTCCTGTCCTTGAAGCAATTAAATTTTTTTGTCAACGAATTACATCAGCGAAACCTGAGAATGAAATATGTATCCGGTGTTTCATGTGCTATAGCATTTTTATTGCCAGATCTGATCATTATCTTGGACAAACAGGACTTGACTTTTTATTTTTTCCCCCTACTTCTTAAATTGTACATTACTTTTAAAAAGATACTTGTGTGTGTTACTATGCTAGCAACCCTAGAAAGTAACTGGCAACTGATCTCTGTTTCTGGAAGATGTTTTTCTCTTTGGGAAGTACAGTTTCTCTTCGTGCTTAAGACCTTACCTACTCATTCAGTGAGTTGCTTCTGAGGGAAAGCAGTATTCAAATGTGATCTGATGAATGTCACCTTTTGTAATTTTTGTTTTGTGTCAAATGTATGTTTCAGGACTACTTCACAGACTTAATCACTAACGAGAGCATTAATTACTTCAAAATGTCTAAGAGAATGTATCCCCATAGGCCCATTATGATGGTGATCAGCCACGCGGCGCCCCACGGCCCCGAGGACTCGGCCCCACAGTTTTCAGAACTGTACCCCAATGCTTCCCAACACATGTGAGTAACAACCTCAACTCTGGGACCTGCTGATCTCGAGCCTGTCCTTTCTCCCCACCCATCTTCTCCCCTGCACCCCATTTCTTTTCACGTGGCATCTCCACAAGGCAGGAATGGGGCTTCTGCCCCGAGACCACAGATGAGGCAGGCCCTGAACTCAGGGGCTTGCTGAGGTGGTTTGATTACGAATCACATCTCCAACATCGTAAGTAACTGAACAACAACAAAATGAACAGAGAGAGAAGCACATGGGGTGACTGGGGGCTGATTTTGATCGATGGCTTCCTTCAGTTGTCTCAAATAATATTCATCAATGTGATCGAATAATAATGATGATCAAGTGGTATGTTTCTTATAGCAGCACAGTGGTGGTGACCCCCCCCCCCCCAGTCTGGTTATTCACCAGGGTGAGTTTCCTGGGCTCGCGCTGTCGCAGCTTTGCCACAGATGTCTGATTAGAATTGCTGCAGAGGCAGCTGCAGAGGGCTTGCCCGAGAGGCCGTCTCAGGTCACAGCTTTAAAATAACCTGATGTTTCTTTTTGAGAGGCAGGAGCCTTGGGGAGGGGCTTGGGAGGCCCAGAGGCGAGGCTGATGGCTTATGGCGATGAGACAGAGAGCAGAGAGCTGTATTAAGCTGACCATTCTCACGAGATGAGTGTAGTAAGTCTGGATACTTAGGCAGCGAAGAATGTGATTTTGTTTTTCCACTCTCTCTTCACCCTTTCTTCTTATCCATTGCAATGATATGCAATCCTCCACGCAGAGCAGTGGGCTGAAAGTTTAACCATGAGAAGAGTAGGAAACAAGGAAGTGATACATTTCCTTCATCACTAAACCTCCAGAATTCATTCTTAATCTATTTGTGCTCAAGTATTATCCCTTTTCAGCCACGCTGATCTTAAAGCTATGATCCCAGATGGGGAAAAAAATAAAGATTAAATGTACTTCCTTATGAAAAGAGATAAGTAACTACTAAAGGCATTCTAGTTGCTGGTATAACATATCCCTGGAAAACTTTTTGTTCATATTTTTTTATCTTATTATAACGAATAAACTTATGGCTCCTCGTCGGTGGTACTTAGATCCTCGCTATCATATCAAGTGACTTAGAAAGAAGGAAAGATGGGAACTAACAATACATAAATGAAGCCAGGTGAGTGTCCTACTGAGCATGCCCAGGAACTTGGAGGATGGAAGTGTTTTGATGCATAAGATATTGTCGACAAAGAAAGCTGCCCAGCAACTGAGGCACAGGGTCTGCATGATCCATTGTGTTTTGGAATCAACCCTGTGGATGAATATTCAAGACTTTCTACCCTATGTATAATTATGCAGCTAAATTCATGATTGAAGCCCACCAGGGACTAGTGACTCTTCATTAGCCATCACTTGCAGATTCAGTAACCTGCTGGTTCAGTAAAAGAAATAGGTCTTTTCAGATTTCTTCCATGCCCTGGGACTCACCTTTTCCTTTCCTTTGAGTCAGAAATTGCTTTCTTTGTTGCATTAGCAGAATCCCAGCCTAAGGTGATTTTCCACAACTGTAAACCTCACTGCTGTTTTCCTGGGGAGTTTGAGGACAAGAAGTTGACAAAATGTGTTTTATGGCTCCTTAGAAGTCAGCTTGCCTTTGAAGCTTCGGGGCAAGGTCCTGAGCCTACAGGAAAATCAGCCACAGGTCAAAAGGTTCTGACAGCTCAGCAGTGTGCACAGACAGCAGTGCAGGATGAGAGAAATCTGCGGAGCTCCCGGGGCTTCAACAATAGCTTTTTTTAAAAAAGAAAAAGCATCTCTGATTAAATTCTGTTTCATTCCACAAATATTTATGAGTGCCACCTGTGACACTGTACTGCACGGCAGGGATATAGGCGCAAGGAAGACACAATTGCTGGGACTTCCCTGGTGGTCCAGTGGCTAACACTCCACCCACCCAGTGCAGGGGGCCTATGTTCAATCCCTGGTCGGGGAACTAGATCCTGTCCTGCATGTAACAACTAAAAATTCACATGCCACAACTAAGACTTCCTGGTGTAGTCAAATAAACATAAAATAATCTTCATTTTTTAAAAAAGAGACACAATTGCTCATTCTAGAACCAGTGAACTAGGACAGAGGTCAGCACATGGGGGCCATTTCTGACTTGCCACCAGTTTTTATATATAAAGTCTTGTTGAAACACGCCATGCTCATTCATTTAGGTATTATCTGTGCCTGTGTTTGCAATACGACAGTGGAGTTGGGTAGCTGTGGCAGATGCCATTCAGCCTGCAGTGCCTCAACTATTTACTGTATGATTCTTTACAGAATAAGTTTGTTCTGGGCTCTTGCTCAAGAAGGAAGACAAACAAAGAGCCTTATCAAAGAGCCTTGTCAGCAGCAGGCTCAGAAGCAAGTGCAAGAGCAGGGAGCCCAGGATCTGTGAAAGTTTGGAGAAGGCATACACATCTTTTAGAAGAACCAGGAAAACTTTAAGGCCAAGGAGGCAGGCAAAGTGGACTGCAAAGGATGGGCAATGTTTCTGCAGCTGATAGACAGAGATTGGATAGATGATTTCACGAAGAGTGGTCCCATGAGGCTGTCTAAGATGTGACCAAGGAAGCAAGGAAAGCAGTAAAGGATAAAGCTAGAGATAGAAACCTGCAGGGTATTGAGAACTTGAGTGAATTTGTATGTAGCTGTAAACACAGTCCCTGGAGACTGTTTAGTCAAGGTGGACATCATATGTGACTTGACCATTTTTATATGCGAAGTATTCGCTATTCCTTTTTAGTTCAGATGAACCACCTGTGTGCCTTACTGTGCTCAGGGCTCAGTCCTGTCTGACTCTTTGCAGCCCCATGGAATGTACCCACCAGGCTCCTCTGTCCATGGAATTTTTCCTGCAAGAATACAGGAGTATGTCTCCTGTTGCTACTCCAGATATCTTCCCGACCCAGGGATCAAACCTGTGTCTCTTGTGTCTCCTGCATTGGCAGGTGGATTCTTTACCACTAGTGCCACCCTGGGAAGCCCTATGAGCCTTACCAGTGATTCTATAAAGCTGAATCCACACATTGGCAGAGTGAAACGCTCTCAGGCCTTGGAGGCAAATAAGCACTGGTTCCTATCTCAGTTGTCCTTGCTGACCTTTAGGCAGTACCTTTCACCTCTGAGAACCTCCATTGTCTCATTGGTAAAATGGGAGTAATAACCAGCAACTTGGCATGATGTCGTGAATGACAATTAAAAGAGACCCCACCTTGGACCTGGAACACAGAAGCCACTTCATAGGTACTAATTCTCCGTGATCCTTCCTATTGAGATGAACCATTAAAAAAAAAAAAAAAAAAACTGTTTTTTCTGGATTTGATCTTTCTTGACCTACAAAAAGGTGCTGTTTTGTTTGGTTTCAACTTAACATTCAAGGAGAAGCAGCTAGGGAAAGAGCAAGCTGGTTCTTGTCCGTTGTGACCTGACAAGTCTGTTGACGAGCTAAGACCTGCATTGATGAGGCTGTCACCCTGCCTATTCTAAAAACAGACAGGAGAAACACCGGCCTGGGCTCTGTTATCTTTGCCAGGTGCAAACCGTGGTGTTGGCAGTTTGAAGAACACCCTTAGCCATAGAAAATGAAAACTCACACGGTGAGTTGAGTGGTTCAGCTTCTGTTTGCTGCTAAGCCCGGGGCTTTGGAGCCACTAGAATGAGGAGATCTGCTGTGTCTCCCACAGACCTTGAAAGTGTTGGATTCTAGGCATCTTTGTCATCAAGGTCTCCCTAGCTGCCGCAGGAGGAAAGGGCTGGAGAGAGCCCATGTACATCTCTCTTGAGGCTGTTAGTGACTGCCCGGGTTCACAGTTCAGGCTGCACACAAAAGCAGTGAGACAAATTGAAGACAAGCTTTCCATTGTGGTGCTCGGAGCTCCTGAATGGCTGGTTTTCCTTAGCGAGAACATGAGCAAGACATTCAAGGAAAGGGATGCAAGAAGTTAAGTGCTTTGCAGAGATATTTGGCAGGCCCTGTGAAAACAGAGCAAGAAGCTGTAGGTTCTGCCCTGTCGGGGGCAGGGGAGGGGGATGCAAGCCATGTGAGCACTTTCCTTGAGGTTGCCTTCCTTGGTGGTCAAGCATTATCCAGATGTCTTTCATCCGCCTTGGGTTAGAGCTATCTGACCCCCACTGCCTGGAGCGAATGTATCAGGTTTCCATGGTGTTTGCTGTCGCCAACAAAGAAAGGAAGCCAGTTCAATACTGAGGCTAGAGGTTATGCCAACCAAGAAAGAGAATGGATTACCGACCACATGGAACCCTGTTTAATCAGACAGTGGCTCAGTCACTCCTGGCCTCTGAGAGATCTGAGGGAGTCTCCATCATAATAATACATATAATCATTCTTATCACACAGCCCTTCACTATGACTAAGACTCTACTGCACGATCCAGTAAATTCTCTCCCCCATATCTTCATAATAATGCTAAAGCCTCATCCTCTTGGTATTTCTCTTTCCTGGCATCAGTGATGTGGTAATACTCACCTGTGGACAAAAGCTGATGAGAAAAGAGATTACATTTGCCTTCTTGATGATTCTGTGAGATGCTGAGGATCCCTTGACATTTTTCCAGCGACTAGGACTCCATGACAGAGAAGGCAATGGCAACCCACTCTAGTACTCTTGCCTGGAAAATCCCATGAGCGGAGGAGCCTGGTAGGCTGCAGTCCATGGGGTCGCGAAGAGTCAGACACTACTGAACGACTTCACTTTCACTTTTCCCTTTCATGCATTGGAGAAGGAAATGGCAACCCACTCCAGTGTTCTTGCCTGGAGAACACTGGAGGGCTGCCGTCTACGGGGTTGCACAGAGTCGGACCCGACTGAAGTGACAGAGCAGCAGCAGCCTGCCTCCCTGAACTTAAAGAAAACTTTTGTTCCAGTTCAACAGCTCTTTCTTTCTATCCCTGGAAATGCATTTGACTCTGTACATACACACACACACAGACACACAGGTCATGTGAAATCAAAATTTAGGTAGAACAATCCACATCAACTAACTTGCAGAAATTATTCTGATTGTGGAGTTTGGGATGGACACAGCATGTCAAAGGGACAACTACCCTAAGGAAGCCTCAGAACATTTCTGAAACACCTTTGTCATCTAACGTTGAAAAGAAAGGACTTCCCTGGCAATCCAATGGTTAAGACCCCATGCTTCCACTTCAAGAGGTGCAGGTTTGATCCCTGGTCAGGGAACTAAGATCCCACATGCTGAGTCATGCAGCCAAATAAATTAATTCAAGTTGGAAAGAAATGTCTCGCCTTAAAAAGAATTTGCACATTCTCTCTTCATTTCTTCCACAAATACATAAAAGGATATGCTTTCAAAGAGGAGAGAATTTTAAATCCTCCATAAACATTTCTGACTTGAGCAGTATTAATTGCTCCCTTTGTGGCTCAGCTGGTAAAGAATCCGCTTGTAGTGCGGAAGACCTGGGTTTGATCCCTGGGTTGGGAAGATACCCTGGAGAAGGGAAAGGCTACCTACTCCAGTATTCTGGACTAGAGAATTCCATGAACTGTATAGTCCATGGGGTTGCAAAGAGTCAGACACAACTGAGTGACCTTCACACACACACACTTCCCATATTACCTCTGTATTCTTCTCTCTGTCATTTACTACATATCCTGTTGCACTGGCTGTTTACTCAGATCCTTGATGTCCAGTCACACAACTTCAGAATATCTACACTCAGCACCACACGAATGACACCCTGCCGCTATGCAAGGCATCTCTTTCCCAAAGGCAGGACATAACCATCCATCTCTACCTCCCGTTGCCTGGTGGGCACGGCTCCTGCTGCTTTAGTCGTATGATACATTTTTGTTTAGCAAATGCATTAACATGTTAACCCTTCCAACTAGCTGACATTAAAACCCTTTTAAAAATAGTATGAAAGTAGTTGAACAATTGGTTTCATGAATTAAAGGGTACCTAGTGATAGTATAAATTTTTTAATAGTTTGAGTGTGTACTTCTTGAATCTGTACAACCAGCTTATTCTGGGAATTGAGACCTGTTTCTCAGTGAGTGATGATGCTGCTACCAGTAAGGGTATTAAGTGTTAGGATTTTTGTTGTTGTATGATACTAAATGGGTGGCTTCCCTGGTGGCTCAGTGGTAAAGAATTTGCCTGCAGTGCAGAAGACCGCTTGCAGGGGAGGAGATGTGGATTTGATCTCTGGGTCAGGAAGACCCCTTGAAAAGGAAATGGCAAACCACTCCAGTATTCTTGCCTGGGAAGTCCCAGGGACAGAGGAGCCTGGCGGGCTACAATCTGTGGGATTCCAAGAGTCAGACACGACTTAGCAACTAAACCACCACCACCATGAGACTAATAGCAAATGAAGAAAACACATGTTCAAATATAAAATACTCGAAATGTATTTTCTTCGGGGTGACAGCAGAGGCCATCAGTGGTACCAAATGAACTGCTAAGTTCTTTGTGTTTCCCCGAGAATGGGTTTAATATGCAACACATGCATTTCTTGATACTATTTCTGTGCTACTAAGAATTATTCTCCTAAAATATCCACCCATCAAAAAGGAAGGGGACATGACTGATTTGAGAAATCTTATCCTTGTTATGTCAATAAGCAATGTTAGCAAGAAAAGCAAAGCCTGGGGAGAATCTGATATTGACAGCAAAAGCTGAACATGTAAGTGCAGTGGTCTGAGGGATCCGTCCGTGAGCTACTGTGCTGACCAGCTGTATTTTCGTTCAGTTGCTCAGTCACGTCCAACTCTTTGCAATCTCATGGGCTGTAGCCCACCAGGCTCCTCTGTTCATGGGGTTCTTCAGGTAAGAATGCTTGAGTGGGTTGCCATTTCCTACTCCAGGGGATCTTCCCAGACCAGGGATCAACCCATGTCTCCTACACTGGCAGGCAGATTCTTTACCACTGAGCCACCAGGGAAGCCTGCGCTGAGCAATAATGCTGAACAAATGATGACTAGAGAAAAGCAATGTGCAAAGAAGCCTTGCTGGGGAAAGGTCACCTTTTATAAGTATTGGAATCATCTGTTGAGAGTTACAGGTGCGTTCCTAAGAGTATACGGTCTGGAGAGTACAGTTCTGGGCCAAACATGTATCTGAACAGACACACAAAGCCTCACCAGACCAGACACACATGGCTGATACTCTGACATGAATTTTTGAGGTTTGTTTCTCTTTTTTTATGACAATCTGATCCTTTGTCCTCTCCATTTTCAAGCAAAGAGTCAGCGTTCTCTACCTTTTCGAGTATATCTCCAAGGTGTTGTGGAGGGTCACACTTTATTCTGTATTTGCAACAAACGTAGGAACACAGCAGCTTGTGGGAGGCATCTGAATGGGAAACAGAAGCAGCTATTATTTTAAATCAGGATAAGCAGGATAAAAGCTGAGAACTCTAGGACTGACTTTTTAAATATTTATTTATGTGGCTCTATCAGATCTTAGTTGCAGCACATGGTATCTTTGTGTGGTGCAGACTCTCTAGTTGTGGCACGTGGGCTTAGTTGCTCAGCAGCGTGTGCGATCTTAGTTCCCCTACCAGGGGTCAAACCTGAGTCATCCCCTGCATTGCAAAGTGGATTCTTAACTACTGGACCACCAGGGAAGTCCCAGGACTTACTTTTGATAGAAGAAATGTATGGATCACTTTTCCTTTTAAAGATGGGAGTTTGAGATGCTTGTTGGAGGGGACAGTTCAGTGTGACATCATGAAAGGAGCAGAGTTCCCAATCTGTTCTTTCTGAGCCACCTCCATATTCTTTACCATCTCATTTGTAAAATGAGAGTATTTTATTTTCTTGGGCTTCAAAATCACTGTGGATGGTGACTGCAGCCATGAAATTAAAAGACACTTGCTCCTTGGAAAGAAAGCTATAACAAACCTAGGCAGCGTATTAAGAAGAGGCATCACATTGCTGACAAAGATCCGTCTAGTCAAAGCTGTGGTTTTTCCAGTAGTCGTGTATGGATGTGAGAGTTGGACCATAAAGAAGGCTGAGTGCTGAAAAATTGTTGCTTTTGAACTGTGGTGCTGGTGAAGACTCTTGAGAGTCCCTTGGACAGCAAAGAGATCAAACCAGTCACTCTTAAAGGAAATCAACCCTGAATGTTCATTGGAAGGACTGATGCTAAAGCTGAAGCTCCAATACTTTGTCCACCTGATGCGAAGACCCATCTCATTGGAAAAGACTCTGATGTTGGGAAAGATTGAAGGCAGGCGGAGAAGGGAGCAACAGAGGATAAGATGGTTGGATGGCATTATCAACTCAATGGACATGAGTTTGAGCAAACTCCAGGAGATATTGAAGGACAGGGAAGCCTGAAGTCCTGCAGTCCATGGGATCACAAAAAGTCGGACACAACTTAGCAACTGAACAACGAACTACAGTAAGAGGCCCTGCCCTCTCCGGGCTGCCTCAGCCATCAGTGAGCTGTGACATGATAAGCTCTCTTCCAGCTTCCTGTAAGTATGGATATGAGTGGTCCCAGGTTTTGTCCTCTGAATCCCCTGTGAATCCTCGCAAGAACTCTTTGAAGTTCTTGCTCCCATTACAGATATGTGGGAACACAGACTTAAAGAAAAAAAAAAAAGTTGCTCCAGATCACACACTAGCAAGCAACAGTCCTGGGCTGAGAATTCAGGTCTGATTCCAGAATATTCTGGAACAATCGGATATGTGGTTTTCCAGCATTCCCTAAAACAGTCACCTGCTTCTCTGTGTCTCACGTTTTCAGCCAACAGCTCCCAGCTCCATCTGAATCACTGTAAGTTGATTCTTAGTTAGGGCAGCAAGCCTTCATTATCACAGGGCAGGACAGAAGAATGCATCTTCCAGGAATTTGGCAGACACCAGCGGGAGGCACCCACAGGTCTTTGGCAAAAGATCAATTTTCAACAACTGTCAATTCCAGCAACCTCCGACCTTCCACCTGCAGGCCCCTTGAACAGCTGCTATTCTGTGGGAAGCAGTGGCAGCCTGTCTTCCCCTAAAAGCAAATGGTTATCCCTGCCTCCTGCTGAGACTCCACCTGGGATCTTGTTCCCAGAGCTGGAGGGGGAGTGGTCATCTCCCACATTCAGAAATTAAGAGAAAAGAAAAAAAAAAAAAAAAGGAATGAGGGAAGGACAACTTTGACAGTAGACCCAAACTCTCCCTTTTAATAAGAGCCAGACTGAACATATGTCATTCTGTAAATCTGGGAGTCCAATTTGAGGCTTGTAATTTGCTGTGAGCTTCCCTGTTCCTCAGGGCGAGGTGGATGGAGCCGTGCCAAGCACTGGAAGGTAAGGTAAACGGTGGAAGATTCGATTTACCCACTGTGAGCCTGCCTCTCAGCTCCCTATTGTAATTTTTATTTGTGTTTGAGGTTTTGTGGTTAAAAAAAAAAAGTCAACTAGATTTATTTTTAAATGAAGGCACACCAACATCAAAGGCAGCAAGAGGAGGCTGGTGAGGTATTATGAAGAAAGCCCGTGTAATCTTTTATAGCCATATTCTTTTTCAGGGCACGTATCAGTAAGTGGTGAAAGACCTTTAGTGACCAGCTTGCTCTGTTTCTCTGACCTCAAACTCCCCCCAGCGGTGAAAGCCTCTTTCCTCTGGGATTTAGAAGCCCCCCCTTCTCTCCTACTCCTCTTCGCACTCTTCCTCTAATCTCGTTTGTAAGGTTACACGCTGCGTTAAGAATAAGAAACCCGGGCTTAAGTCCTTTCCTACTGCCCAGGCTTCTGAAATACAAGGGTCTCATTTGGTCTGTGGTGCAATCTGAAATACGAAGAACCTTTCAGACCAAAAATGGGACCATTCAGTTCATGAGTTGTCTGCTTGGTGAGCAGAGGAAAGTTCATGCTGACAGTTTCTCTGATAAAGAGTGGCAAGTGATATCTGAAAATTTGTTTATTTAATGTCATGGATTTTTTTCCCACCCAGATCCTTATATAGAATACATTTGTTTATTGGCTCATGTAGAAAACTCAGGTACTTCTTTGTTCTGGACACTTTAAAAAGATAGATGATAGATAGACAGGGTTAGAGGTTTTAGAGGGTGAGCGGCTGAGTTGTTTTGTTTTGTTTTGTTTTTGCTGCGCCATGCAGCATGTAAGGTCTTAGTTCCCCAACCAAGAATCGAACCTACTCCCACTGCATCGGAAACACTGAGTCTTAACCAGTAGACCACCAGGGAAGTCCCTAGTCAGATTTGTTGTTCCTCAAAACAGATTGTTATGAGAAGCTCTTATCCCCATTTGCAGGTGAGCAAATTGAGCTACATTTACCTACCCTACAAATATGTCTCTTTAAAAGGAAGTTGACTGACACCTCTCAGCATAACTTGTACACTTTTAGGGACAGTTTCTCCTGTGCTCAGTGTTAAATTGGCATTCGTTAACCAGCCAGCATCCGTACAGATCATTAGAGTAACTTTCTGCACAGAGAGACCAAAACAGCATTTTCAACTACTAAAAGAGAAGCGCCGCAAATCCACTGGTGGAAGAAAATGTACAGTAACAGGTGGCGTATATAGAGCCACATGCTGTTGTGTACAGTCACGCAGCTCGGAAACTCCAAGTTTCCTCGATAGGCAATTGGCTCCATGACGGAACGAGTGGAACATGGTCGAGGCTTCTGGACTCACCAGCTCACAGTGATTGACTGTTTCTCTAGTTTTATGATGTAAACAATGTCACCGGATCTCCTGCAGTCATCATTATCCACCGTCTTTCACTGATAGGCTTCTCCCCAGAACAGAGAGCAGTAATCAGATTCCTCTATCAGCCTAGACTATCTCTTGTTCTGAGAGACTGGCTATTTGCACAGTTGTGGTTCACACAAAGAGCAACTTTCGATGCAGGAAGCCCCTGTCATTTTCCTTTCCTTCATTTTGTTAAAGCAAATGAGTTTTGGAACCAAGTCTTCGTTCGATATCCTGCTACTTCTGTTAACCTGAGAAAGTTAGCTTTGCTAAGCCTCAGTTTTCTCACCTGTGAAATGGGAATGATAAACCTATTTCCCAGAAGAGCTGAGCTAATTAAATGAGTAGATGTGAACAAAACACTTAACACAGTCCCTGATCCGTGGTAAATACTGAGTTTTCACTATTAAACAATGTTTATAGGCTTCTCTGGTGGCTCAGACAGTAAAGAATCTGATTGCAGTACAGGAGACCCAGGTTCAATCCTGGGAATTGAATTGGGAAGGTCCCCTGGAAAAGGAAATGGCAACTCACTTCAGTATTTTTGCCTGAAGAATTCCATGGACAGAGGAGTCTGGTGGACTAAGGTCCATAGGGTCTCAGTCAGATATGACTGAGTGACTGACTTTCATAGACTTATCAGCTAAGGAGAAAGTTCAAACACATTATATAGTCTGATGGAGAGGTCAAATGAAAAACAATTCTCAGTGTGAAAAGCACAGATATATTCTGGCATAGATATGTCCTTTGGGGGTGTAAAGTGGCAGCATCTTATGATCCAGGGAGTTGGGGAAGACTTCAAAGAGAAGGTGATATACTTTATGGGTCCCCAAAGGGAAGTATGGGCACCACTTAGATAGATTAAATATAGGCTCGAACCACCTGTCTTAGAACAATAGGACTCACTTCCCTATAGTTAGCAAAAGCAAAAATTATGCCTGCACCCTTACTGATTTGTCTGTAATGAACAGCTTTACTGGTAAACATGTATATTGTAGTAGACTTGCTTATAATTCCAGCAAATCCAATAAATTGATGATATTTATATGTGAAGTTAGGAATGAGAAGAATTCAGAGACTAGATATGTAAGTAATCAATATAATACCCTAGTAAATTCTAGACATAAAATGTGTTGAAATTATGATTCTTCATCATTGCACATAACATATTAGTGACTATATTTAATAGCCTAATTAGCAGTAAAATTTTATGAGTTAACGTCACCATGAGAACATTCCCTTTTACATTACTGAGTTTTATCGGTAAATTTGTAACATGACCACAATCATCTCGAAGTATTTTTACACATTTTATTCAATGAACCTAAATGAACTTGCACTAATTAGATTTTCACTGCCAGTCTTGGTTTTATATGTTTGAACCCATACACCTTCAGAGAACTCGTGTGGTCTAGGGTGGTGCAGACTTGAAATCACTTTACAAACACAGAGATGTACCAGAGAGAAAAATTCTTTAGCTGTGTCTGAAGTCTTTCCTAAATGGTTATTTCACAATGTTTAACATGAAATATTTCTTTAAATGAATAAAAAGCATATATAGTAAGACTCCTTTCTGGATATTTGCAGAACTCCTAGTTATAACTATGCGCCCAATATGGACAAACACTGGATTATGCAGTACACAGGACCCATGCTGCCCATCCACATGGAATTCACAAACGTTCTACATCGCAAACGGCTTCAAACTTTGATGTCAGTGGATGATTCTGTGGAAAGGGTAAGCCTGTGAGCCTGCCCCAGGGATGGGTTTTGATCCAGCTCCCCTTGTATAGATGCATTCTTGCCAACCCTGCTTTTGTAGTAGTAGTTTTCCATTTTGAGAGAGTGTGGGGGCTGGGTATTCTGTGAACTCATCATCCCCCACTGATCTTGTTCTCTTTCTAGGCTTGGTTCTTGTGGAGCCAGTAGCAAAAAGGAGATATTATACAAATCATGACATCATAAATCAAGGGTTATCACCACAGATACCTTTAGGGATTAAGCAAATAGTGTAGACAGCTAAAGCAGATCAAGTATAAGGCGATGGGGCATGGTGAGGATCATGGTGAACTCAAATCTAAACTCCCTCATCTAAAGCAAGGAACAACTACTCAGCTTCAACTAATTTTGGTTATGTGAAAATGTGGATCCAGTATTAAGTCTTCTGACTTTTAAAAGAAGCTAGAAATACAAAAATTGTATTTGAAATTTCCTGAATTTTAAAACATAACATAAACCAAACAAAACATTCCTAAAGGCTGGATGTAACTGGATCAGGTAGCCTGTTTTTAATCTTTGATAACTAAATATGAGGGATGATAGTCAAATTTGCTTTAAAATGGATTTTTCAAAGTAAAACCTTAAAGTTTAATGGTAGAGGTTGTTTTGTGTTTTGTTTTGTTTTGTTTCAAATAGGCAAAAATAAGCCAGATTAAGAAAAGTTATGTATTATATAAGAATCAACTGTATTACTGGACTTTTTCCCTCCAGGATTGCAAGCAACTTGAAAAATGTGTATAAACATACATGTTTGTCAGCCCTATTAAGGCAACTCTTGCCTTCTAAAAATAATGGAAAAAAGATTTGAAGGGAATCACGGCGGCACTATTGCCATCTTACGCCATCATAATTGTTTCTGACTGAGGTCTGTGCTGTGTTTCAGCTGTATAATATGCTTGTGGAAACGGGTGAGCTGGAGAACACTTATATCATCTATACCGCCGACCACGGTTACCATATCGGGCAATTTGGACTGGTCAAGGGGAAATCCATGCCATATGACTTTGATATCCGCGTGCCTTTCTTTATTCGTGGGCCAAGTGTAGAACCAGGATCCATGTACGTATTTCTCTGTTTCCAACATTCAACTGTCATAGCTCGTGTATGTCTGAGATAATTCAATTACCAATCTCAGGGTCTGGTTTTCTTTAGTCCAAACAGAAAAGGGTGAGTGTAGGTTCATAATTTAGAAGACAAAACCTGCCGCCTGCCCCACCCTTCCCCCAGCCCTGCCACATGCTAAATTAACTGTCTACTCTTTCAAGAGAAAGGAAAAATAACTGTATCAATGATTAACTCTCTCAAACTGACCAGAATCCATGAGACTGTGAACACAGACATAGAGTGTGATTTTACGTATGTCATCCTTACCTTCTTTGAATCTTTTTTTAAAAATGATAACCAATGCCATCCTCTTGGTTGCTTTTTTAAAAAATTATTACTGAAGAATTTTTAAAGAAAATTAAATGTTAAGAACTTTAAAGTTTAAATAATTTTAGATACACTTTATTTAATTAAAATATATTTAAATGAACTTTAAATGAATTTTTAGGAAAAGGAGCCTGAAGGGCTGAAGTTCCATTTCTGTCATTGTAAGTCACTGCATCCCTTTGCACGTCAGTATTCCCATCATAAGTGGGTTTCATATGCCCTGCCAAGCACATCAGAATCTGTGGTGTAAAATGAGATTCTTTACATGAAACAGTTACGGAAAGAGTGAAAGAAAAGAGTGCAAGTAGAATTCAAAACCTGGGATAACCCTTCAAGAGCATCCAGTCTGGACCCCTGATTTCACAGTGAAGAAGCTGCACAGACAGGGTACGCATGCCTCTCTGAGTTCCCCCATCCTGGATGTGACAGCAGTGGGGCCCAGATGCCAGATAATCTGAGTCTCATCTACGTGGCTTGTCTGCTGCTGCATTCCAGTGCGTGCCGGGGAGGAAGTGATGGCAATAAGAAGGGCCTCTTGGGGGAACGTTGTTATGTCTTTCCCGGGCTTCCCGGATGGCTCAGCAGGTGAAGAATACACCCGCAATGCAGGAGACACAGGAAACGCGGGTTTGATCCATGGCTCAGGAAGGTCCCCTGGAAGAGGAAATGGCAACCCACTCCAGTATTCTTGCCTGAAAAAAATCCCATGGACAGAGGAGCCTGGTGAGCTATAGCCCACAGGGTCACAAAGAGTTGGACACAACTGGACGACACGTGCACACATGCATTGTCTCTCTCCAGATCACTGGAAACTCCTGGGGAAGCGTGGGATCTAGAGTTGGAAAGCTTTATGTTTGAAAGGCTAGGCAGCATGCATTGAATTCAAGTATAAAAACCTTGTGTCCTTTTTCAGAAGATATGATTTCAAAGCCCTAGTTCAACAGAAAAGAGATGGACTCTCAGGTTTCAGAAGAAAATACACAGCCTACAAAAGCCAAACATCAGGCCACAATTTGTCTGAGATGTGGCCAGAGCTCAGGGGGACAAGCCTGTCTCCAACCTGACCCCTGTGACAGTCAGTCTTTCTCTTGGTCCCAGTGGCTGAGCACTCAGGCACCTCCCAAATCAACCACCATCCCTAGGCAACCAGATGAGAGGCTGCAAAGCAGTGAAGGCCAGGGAGTACTGGGATGGGGGAAAAAAAAGCCCTAGTGGGGCCCTCCACTGGTGCTGGGTCCCAGGCATGACCATCTCGTCCCTTTACAGAGTCCCACAGATCGTTCTAAACATTGACCTGGCCCCTACCATCCTGGACATCGCGGGGCTTGATGCACCTCCTGACATAGACGGCAAGTCTGTGCTCAAACTTCTGGACCAGGAAAAGCCAGGTAACAGGTGCGTCAGTTTCCTTCCCCTCAGCCAGCCCCGAGCACACCAGCTCCCAGAGCCAGCCAGCAGCCAGCAGAAGTGGAGGCAAAATACCCTCCACCCCCGGGGATCACATTGAGCTGAGCACCTCCTTGGCTGTTTGTGAGTGGCGTGTTGATGGAGATGCTGTCCTGGTCTGCGAGAAGCGAGGGGTGTTGCTTTAAATAAACTGTTAGCACAGATCCATTTGGAAAAGTGTCCCACTGCCAACAGTAAATATTATTACTTTGCTTCCAGGTTTCGAACAAACAAGAAGGTCAAAATTTGGCGTGATACATTCCTCGTGGAAAGAGGGTAATTATTGGTTCCTGGGGTGCTTCTGGGAACGAGTCTTTGTGGGCAGCTCTCCCTGCTGGAAATGTTTTCTCCCTTATTTTGGTTTACTAAGCGTGTGGATTTCGTAAATCTAGTCATAAGACTCATCCTCCTCTGGCCAGCCGAGTAATGACGGCTGAGTCAGAATTGCAAAGATGGGACCACAGTCTTTATGAAGCTGTGAATTCCCACGGCATGTGTCCACCTCAGTTCCTAACTGGACCGGTTAATTGACTTTCTCAATTATCCCTCCCAGGTTCTGCCTGATGCCCTTCCACTTCTTTTCCCTATGTGCCTTTCCTAGTTTTGAATAGACAAATAGATGAGATTATATTAATAACTGTTCCAGAGCCATTTCTGGGTTTCTCCTATTTGTAATGTTCATTGTCTTTGTTTTTCTCCATGCTCACCCTAGACAAGAGAAAAACATTTCTATCATTGCTTTTTAACAAAAATGAACTTTGAGCCTATAAAGCTGAACATTTAAGCCCAAAGTTTTGAAATGAAGATTTTGAAGGAAGTGATTTTCCTTCCCCAATCTCCCGTCTTCATAATTCCCAGCTTGTAATTTTCCCAAAGGACTCATGAAACGTTGGGCTCCTGTGGGTAGAGACTGGATAACTATTGCTTTTTGGAGAGTGTGGAGTCATGTGACAGGGAAGAAAAAAAAAAGACAGGCAGGTCACAGTGAAAGTCACTTCAGATCACTTCTCACATAAGCTTTTCTTTTTCTGTCAAAGGAAATTTCTACGTAAGAAAGAGGAATCAAACAAGAATATCCAACAGTCTAATCACTTGCCTAAATATGAGAGGGTCAAAGAACTGTGCCAGCAAGCCAGGTACCAGACAGCCTGTGAACAGCCCGGGCAGGTGAGTGACTCAGCATTTCTACACCATCACTCATTTGCTTCTCATGTCTAACGTAAAGACTTGCAACATGTCAGATAATGTACATTTATATTTAAGTAAGCTTTTCATAGCAGTCATGGAGTGCTCACTGTAACCCCTTTCCACTGACTGAGCAATGCCTGACTGGTCCCAGCTGGGTCTCCTCATCACTGCTTAGGCTTTCTTCAGAAAAATGGTGCTTCTAGTGAAATTTCTAGATATCCACCTAGTTAGCCAACATCAGTTCAAGATACCAGACTTAGGAAATGTATAGTCCTCTGTTAGGAAGTTCAGAGACTGTTTTCATCTAAGGAGAAAACCCCACCCCTCTTAACTGGTCATCAGGACATGTCAAGAGATAGCTTAATCAAGATCTGGGGCAGATACTGAGCCTCTGGACAGCAAACCACCCCAAGAGCCATGATTGGGTTTCCACACCCTGGAGTAAGATCAGATGTCATCTAACCCAGAGAGAAGGACAGAGTCTGTGACCAAGGTTGAGGAATGAAATGGGAAACCATATTCTATTTATTGTTTTATTCTATTTCTATTCTACTTATTGTTTCTACCTGTGCTCACAAAGTTACTCACATCAAATATTTCATTAGACTCAATCCTCTTCATTTATAGAATATTAAGTAGAGAACTTAGGGCTACCCAGAACACCACCTGTTACCAATAAGAACTAAAGAATTACCGTGTGGTGAATTAACACAGATCTGTTTTTTTTTTGGGGGGGTGGAGGGAGCAGGTAGAGGGAGTGTTATTTCAATTTCTGTGTATTTTTTTTCTTTCCTTTTTGTAAAATATGAATTTATTTATTTTAATTGGAGGCTAATTACTTTACAATATTGTATTGGTTTTGCCATACNTTCCCTGCACTGGAAGGCAGATTCTTAATCACTGAACCACTAGAGAAGTCCCTGAAGATTATCTTTTTATTTACTATATCATTGACTTTTAGAAGGGAAGAAAAAGTCCAGAATAATGAGACTATTCAGGATCTAGATGACAGCCAAGTCTTGAACTGACTTGCTTGGGTTTTCTTCCCTTGATATGGGTTTTACACCTGGCCTGTGCCCTGCTTTTCTTCCTCTCACCAAGGTTAGCTGCCTTCCTTCAAAGGGAACACCCTTGGTTTGACTCTCCGTGGAGTGTAGAGAAAAAATCAGCACCATTAGCCTGATTCTTTTCACTGCTAATCCCCAAAAAAGATATTGCCTTCCCCCTACTCCTCCAACAGACCCCATGTCTGGTCTCCTAAGGATGGTTTGGTATGGTCAGTGTGGATTCAGGAAGTGGAGTAAATAGAAGAAGGAGCAATGTGAAGTTCAGAAGTTTGGGTTCGAATATTGGCATCCACTCCCTTTCAGTTGTATGTTGTTTCAGAAGATGGTTTCTCCTGTGTCTTGGATGTTCTTCTGGAAAGAAAATTGACCTGTGTCTTGGGAGGATAAAGTGCCATCATGTATGTAAAGTTCTAGGTGAGCTTTAAAGTAGTGTATGAGTGTTGGATGCTGGGCGTTATTATTGTTCCAGGCCATCTTACCTGTTGTTTTTATTCCTATGAAGCCAATAGGGATCGAAAATGGGCCAGAATCCCAGACATTTGGCATCACTTCTCCATCATGTGAACTAAACAACCAGCAGGGACTAATTAAGACAGCATGGACATATGTATTCTCATTACTTCCATGTTTCTGAATTAATACAAGGCTGAGTGTGAGTTCCCATCACTCTCTCAGCTGGCATGACACCCCCAAGCATATTTATGTACACACTGTACACATACACACACACACGCACGAACACACGTACACAATCATGTACACAAGCTCAGCTCCGTCTGAAGTTGGTTCAATGGAGAACATAGATCAGTGATGCTCAGTTCTTCTGCACATCAGTGTCACCTGAGGAGCTTTTGCAAATGCTGATGTCCAGCCTTGCCCCAGACCAATAAGATGAACATGTCTGCAGGGATGGTCAAGGCATGTGGGTTTTTTAACAGCATTACAAACCACAGACCTGGAATCTAAGAATGTCAAAGTTGGAAGTAGGCTTAGAAACCTTCTGATCAGATGGTATGCTTTTCCTAATAAGGAAATTTAGATCCAGAAAACTTAAGCCACCAACCCAATGTCAAAACCTGCATCTCTTCCCTTCATGTTCAAATCTTTTCTTCCCCAGAGCGTCCTGCCTCTGCAAAAATGTAGGACAGCAGATTTTCTGCTTGAAATTGTCAATGGCATTTGCCTCCATGAATCCCTCATGGCATCTAGGGTAGCAACTCTCAACCATGACCTCAGATTAGAATCACTTAAGCAGCTTTGGAAATGCCCGTGTTCGAATCTCAACCCAAACACATTAAAACAGAATCCCTGAGGATGGGGCCCAGGTGGCAGTGTTTTGTTTCGTTTTGTTTTCTCAAGCTCCTGGGTGATTGCTTTGACCAGCCAAGATTGAAAACCATTCATGCTGGAGGAGGGTGGTCATTTTCTGTTCCTCTTCTAGGTATAGATATTGATTTCTTAAATAGGAGTTACATAAAAGAGAAGTTCCCTGGGCATTCCACTTTGAAGTACATTTTATACATATATTCTCTGTCCTTTAAGAGGAAAAAAGCAACTTGTTTTCTTTTTATAGAGCAAATGGCATGTCCTTTTATTAAATCATTGAATTCCAGCATCTTTGTAATTTAATTTGCCTTTCTACTGTTGTATCAATACAAAATCAAAGATCTGTTAAAATTCTGAAAAGACCTCAGCATCAGGCAAAGAAAATTAAAATGTAGCCTGTTGAGTGTAAACTGGTTTAGTGCCAGGATCTTTGCTGTCATCCAAAAATTATCCCTCTGACCAGAGGTCCTTCTGACCCTTTGTGACCAGCTGCAGAGCAGGAATAAAAAGGCATTTGCCAGGAAGGTCTGGCTAGAATTGTTAGTGTGCCAGAAATGGACCGCCTGTTTCCAGAAACCCGCTGCGCCCTGGTGAAGATCACAGCGTGGCTTATAGCCATCCGCTCCCCACCTCCCCTTGCCCTGGCTCTCTGGGCTCCAGAGAAATTGGCCAGAAATATGGAGCCTCCAGATGCCATCCTCTGGCTCAACTCTCGTCTCAACAGGGAGTCTAAACTAGCCTCAGTATGGAAGGCTAGTCTCTTGCGCTCTTCAGCCTGCACTGAAGGATGAGGCTGAATGGCTGGGCATCTTCCTAGGTGCTTGGCTTCTTTGCATTTTTCAGAACACAAATCACAGGGTTAAACGTTAAACCATCTTTAGTAATGCTCCAAACAACTCAGAAACAAACGTTGAGGACAGACGCTTTTCCCATCAACTGCATAATGTGATCCCAGCTTATTTAATTCCTACTCTCTCATTTCCCACTGTGCCCACCCTGGTCAGGTTCCCCTCTTGCCTCTATCTCTCTGTTTCTCCTTTTTCTTACTAATTTTTATTGGAATATAGTTGCTTTACAATGCTGTGTTAGTTTCTGCTGTACAGCAAAGTGAATCAGCTATGTTGTTGTTCAGTTGCTGAGTCGTGTCCAACTCTTTGTGACCCCATGGACTGCAGCACTCCAGGTTTCCCTGTCCTTCTCCATCTCCCGGAGCTTGCTCAGATTCATGTCCACCGAGTCAGTGATGCCGTCCAACCATCTCACCCTCTGTTCCTGTCTCCTCCTGCCTTCAAGCATCAGGGTCTTTTCAGATTCTCATTAGTTGTCTATTTCATGCATAATAGTGTTTGTGTGTCTCAAGCATAGCATTCTCTCCTGCATGTTAGTTGTCACCCCTGTCTTCCCAAGTGTCATTCCCTCAACCTATTGGCAGCCTCACACACTGCCCCAAACCACTCGCCTTTTGTCTCGAAGTCCTCGTCAACCAGGATTGCTTCCAAGCTGTTTGCTTAGTATGTGACTGCAGGCACATTACTCAACCTAACTCTGCCTCAGTTTCTTCATCTGTGACATGGGCATAAAATAGTACTTGCCTCCAGGGGTTGCTGCAAAAGACTGTAGGAGTTAAATGTATCCGCAGGAGACCCCAGCACGTAGCAAGCACTCAGCAAATACTAGCTATTGATTGTTAGCCAAGGTCAGTTCACCCATTTTATTTTCCCTCGTTTGCAAGAACCATACTTCTTCCAACCTTCCAACAGTGACTGTTACAAATGTTTATTCACATTAAAATCTAAAGGAGGAAACATTTTCTCTTTTTTCTGGTGTTCCCTCCCTCCTCCAACCCCTGCCCCATCCTGTTTCACCCCATCTCACAGAAAGCAGGAGATAAATATCTTCATCACAAATAACTCTATTTCGTGTTTGTGAGAAAGTCTGAAAATCACTTGAGCTAGTAGCAGTTTGAACAAGGATGTTTATATGGCCATATTCCTCAGTGTTGAGATGAAAATTCTTTTTTTAATTCAAGTATAATTGATATATAACATTGTATTAGTATCAGGTGTACAATTTAATGATTCAATATTTGTATATATTGTAAAGTGATCACCACAATTAGTCTAGTTACCATGCATTAACCCACAGTTAAAATTTGTTTTTCTTGTACTGAGAACTTGTTAAATGTACTCTCTTAGCAACTTTCAAATATGTTCTAGGCTGTTATTAACTATAGTTACCATGCCATACATTACACCCTCAGGGAGTTATTTTATAAATATAAATTTGTATATTTTGACCACTTTTACCCCTTTGCCTACATTCACCCTACATGAGTTTTAGCAAACTCAAAGAGATAGTGAAGAACAGGGAAGCCTGGCATCCTGCAGTTCATGGAGTCACAAAGAGTCAGACACAGCTTAGCAACTGAACAACAATAACCCCAGGTGAAAATTCTAAAGACATGTCCTCATGCAGGTAACTACTTCTCATGATGTCGGCACTGGGTTAACAGACAACCGGGTTATTAGAAAATTACTGTATCATTGTTATATCTCAGAGAATATAATCTGACCTGCACTAGAGCCAAATCCATGTAATAGGAAGTATAACAGAGAACTAATGCTTGTGCATATATGTGTATAAAATTAAGCTTTCATTGCAGTGTACCTTCGAAAACGTTGTCACCAACTTTTTTTTCCTTACTCATGAAAATGGGTATAAGTGGTGTAAATAAGATTATTTATACTCATCCCTGGTGGCTCAGATGGTAAAGAATCTGCTTGCAATTCGGGAGACTCAGGTTCAATCCCTGGATCAGGAATATCCCCTGGAGAAGGGAATGGCAACCCACCCCAGTACTCTTACCTGGAGAATCCCATGGACAGAGGCTACAGTCCATGGCATTGTAGAGTCGGATATGACCAAGTGTCTTACTAAATACTTAGTAAGACAACACTTACTGAATAAGTTTACAGGGCATTCTTAATCAATCTGAGAAATACAATTCAAAATGTAGAAACTATAATGATCCTCAAGTGGTTACTTCAGGAAAGGGAAGTAACCAGAGTTCTATCATCATCTAATACTATGCTAAACATTTTTTTTTTTTTGGTCACAACTCATGCCGTATGGCATCTTATTAATAGTTCTCCCACCAGGGATTGAACTCACACCTCTTGCATTGGAAGCGCAAGACAGCCACTGAGCTGCCAGGGAAGTCACTGTCCTAAGCATTTTACATGGGACATTTTTTCACCTGCAAACTCTTCTAAAAATAAATATTATGCCCATTGTAAATATGAGGTTTAAACGGGATAGTTACTTGACCAAATTTTCACAGTTAGAAGGGTGGTAAGTCTGTGTTCAAAACAAGATCTTTGTGATTTGAAGCTTACAACCTTCCCACTAAACACTAATTACTATATTTAAGACAGCTTACAACCAGGGAACAGAGACTTGCCCAAGGACTGGGTAGGCATTGTTAAAGGTCAGTTATAATAGTTCTGCCTCAGATTCCTGTAGTGCACCTTTTCTTCAGAACTCCAAAAATGGTCAACAATTTATTCTCATGACAGATCCTTGAAGCCAGGAAGAATAAGTGTTATTTTACCAGATGTGGAATCTGGAAGAACAAAGAGATGCTGCAGTTTGCTCTAGGCCATAGAGTTAGCAGCAAAAGAAAATTAAAATTGAGGTCCTCAGATCCCTAACTCAATACTTATCCCTGTTAAAAATGACTACCTCTCGTAAAGCTTCCATTAGGTAAATTTCTGTAAATAATAAAGTATGTATGTGCAAAAATAATAATAATAATAATAGCAAATACCTTTGTTGAGTGCCTGCCATGTGCTGAGTTCTTCCTATGAGTTACCTCTACTGCTCATGACCCTATAAAAATGTAGATGGTGTAACTGACTTGCTGCCCATCCTATAGCAATGTGATAAATTTAATATATTCAAATCAGGCTTTTCTAGCTTGAAAGTCCAGACTTTTCCACTAAGCCACATCAATATGCATATGAAATGCCATTCCCAGGTCCCAGGCAGAAGATAGGTGATATTCAGTGCTACAAAGTCCTACTCTAATAAATGAATTATGATAGTACTTTAGGTTGGGCTTCCCAGGTAGCTCAGCTGGTAAAGAATCTGCTTGCAATGCAGGAGACCCTGGTTCATTTCCTGGGTTAGGAAGTTCCCCTGGAAAAGGAATAGGCTATCCACTCCAGTATTCTTGGGCTTCCCTGGTGACTCAGATGATAAAGAATCCACCTGCAATGTGGAAAACCTGGGTTTCAATCCCTGAGTCAGGAAGATCCCCTGGAAGATCCCCTGGTATGGCAAACCACTCCAGTATTCTAGCCTGGAGACTCCCCATTGACAGAGCAGCCTGGTGGGCTACAGTCCATGGGATCGCAAAAAGCTGGATGAGACTAAGCACAGCATAGCACTTTAGGTTATTGTGGAAATTAAATGAATAAATTTTTATATAAAACACCATAGACCAGTACCTGGTATCAAGTAAGAGTTTAATAGGTGATGATAATGTGACGTCTCCCCTTAGACTGGATTCCACCCAAACAGCTGCACACATAACTCTTTGAACCAAAAGAGCCACCCTTCTCTTCTTCCTCACGAATGACTTACCTTCAGTTATATATTGGCTCAGCAAAAAGTTAATTCACTTTTTTCTATAAGATTTTTGGTCAACCCAATATAATCCATCCAAAACACTTAGACACAGTTACTAAACAGAGTGATTAAATGCTGAATTAAACTCAGGGAATGATTCATGCATGAGACTTGGTCCATCCCCTTCATCCCACGTTTTAGCATAGTTAGAAAGGCTCACATGAAATAATAATAACTTTGGAATTATTGAAATAGTTTTATCAAGCACCTTGCACATGGTAGATGTGCAGAAGTATTTGTGGAATGAGTGTGCTAAATTATCAACACAGACTTAGACATCAGAGAGGGAGGAGGAGGAGGGTTGAATTGCTGTTGTCTCAGAAAGCAGGAAAGGAATTTGCAGGAGTAAGTAGTTGGAGAAGATGGAGAAAACTGGATTTGGCCATTAGCCGATTTACCAAAAAAGTCCAAAAGCTTAGATAAAAGTGAGGCAGTGTGACATCTGTATTTCAGGATGGGCATTTACTTCAGGTCCCATTAGCCTTACCTGAACTCAGGCTCTCATCTGATTCCAGCAACTCTTCTGCAGTGGAAAACCATCTCATTACCAGGAGCATGTAAATGACCTGCAGCAGGTTTCAGAGCTATTCCTTTAAAAATTCTCTTTCTCCACCTCCGTCTATAAACTCTCCAAGTAAGATGACCATTTGAGTTGCTGCTATTTCCAGGTTTTATTGCTCAGCCATAAAAATTGTCATGATATAGAACACTAAAATGACTGTGGCCCATGTGTGGTAATTACATTTCATTAAAATTCCTAGTATGCTTGCCACTAAGGAGATGTTCAAAGCCTTTAGCTAATTACTCTATCTAATAGGGCCTATGACTTGTTCAGAGAGCCCATGGTACAGAAAATAATTGGCGTTTTTGTCAATGACTTCTGTATTATACAAGAATGTATATGTAGGTAGTGTTTGGGGGTATATGTATATGTGCATGCGTGTATGTAGGTATGTTTGATTTTATATGATATGTCATCTGTGCCAGTGACCATGCTAGACCTTAGATGGGGTTAAATTCAACTCTTCAGGAAAAAAACACACTTCTGTTCATTTCGGTCCTATTGGAAATCAACAAGGAATTTGGCTAATGGGAAAATGCAGGTTGTAATCCAAATAGGATAAATCACTAAAAATTTTGCCTATATTTTTGTGTTCTACAGGAATCTACTTGCCCCCTCAGCTCTTCCAGGGCAAAAAAATAAAAATTTTAATGCATTGTGGTTTTAAAACTAAGGAAGGTTTTCAGTACAGTTGTGTTTTACAAATTAGTGTTTGCACTGAAGTTGATATAAATTGGAACACAGAAAGACATAAAGCTATCATTTTTTTAAGAATAAAGAGAACCACAGTTTTCTGTCTGATAAAAATAGAGTATTTCTTAAATTAAGTTTCTGCTTGGCTGTGAGTTGAATCCACTGATGTCTTCTTTTGCTACTACAAACATTAAGTAATCAACACTTGGTTTCTGAACGCATGAGGTAGCATTTCAGATGGATGGATGTGTCTTAAACCACTTGGATTTAAGACAGATATATGATATAAATAGTTAAGCACTGCTGATTCCCCAAACATTTTGGAGCTATGAAATATTATTTACTTTAGACACTTTCCATGAGCAAGAATTTTATTTTTTATTTTTGCACAAGGTCTTTGTTGCTGCATATGGGCTTTCTCTGGTTGAAGAGAGCAGGGGCTAGTCTTCATTGTGGTGCACTGGCTTCTCATTATGGTGGCTTCTCTTGTTGTGGAGCACAGGCTCTAGGAACATGGACTCAGTAATTGTGGTTGAAGGGCTTAGTTGCTCCTGGGCATGTGGAAACTTCCCACACCAGGGCTCAAACCCACCTCCCCTGCATTGTCAGGGGAATTCTTAACCCCTAGATCACCAGAGAAGCCTTCCAAGAACACTTCTGAGAATTTCCTGGCACCTCCTCAAGCTAATTGGCCCTATCTAGGAGCGCAGTGCACAAACCCAAGCTTAGAAAGCACTGATTTCCATGTTAAAAAAAAAAAAAAAAAAAAACTGCATAGCACCAGCTCCATGCAGTTTTCAGCTAAGAATGTGTGAAGATTGTCGTTTATCGACTAGCTGTTCTGGTTAGGGTTAGGGTAAGGGCTAGGTTTGGCTTCCCTGGTGACTCAGTGGTAAAGAATCCACCTGCCAATGCAGAAGAATTGCCTTCGATCCCTGGAGAGGGAAGATCCCCTGGAGAAGGAAATGGCAACCCACTCCAGCATTCTTGCCTGGGAAATCCCATGGACAGAAGAGCCTGGCAGGCTACATGGGGTCACAACGAGTCAGACACGACTTAGTGACTGAACAGCAACAACAAAGGGTTGGGGTTAGGAGAGAGTGAGGAGAGCTGGTCACTCATAAAGCACATAGTTCTGCCATTGAAGATGAGCTGGGAGTGTCCGTCTATTCAACTGGAGCCATTTTCTAGCCAGGTCACATCAGTACATTTCTTCACACTCAAAAATATGCAAATCCCTCTCAAAGGCCATCCATCTGAGCTCCTTAAACCTAAAAGTATACCTTCTGCCCTCCTGTGGGATCCCACTGCAAAGAGGTCCAGTAACCAGTTGTGAATCTAAAGCAGTGGTCCTTAACCCAGCTTCACATTAAAATCACCAGGGAAGCTTTGGGAAAATCCCAATGTCCAGCCAAGGCGAGAACCACTGATCAGATGTATTCATAACGCCCATGTGCCTTATCAATTTGAATTCATATTTGGGGTTTTTTTTGTTTGATTTGAGTCAAATCATCTCTAATTTGGTTAGTCCTTAAATTATTCTTGACTTCTTGCCTTTCTTGGTGTTGTAAATAGGTAGTTACTTGTCTTGTCTCTTGAGCTCCCGCTTCTCTGGACAGAGATTTACATTCAAAACATTCTGGCCAAACCACTAAAGAAGGTTGTTACCTGGCGTGTCTTGAAATAGTTTAATTCCACAGCACAGAGTGTATAGGGGCTAAAGTGAAATTATAGAACACATTCTAGATGGCAGGGATTTGGGAGCTCTATGATAGGGCTTCCCAGGTGGCACTAGTGATAAAGAACTCGCCTGCCAGTGCAGGAGACAAAAACTCAGGTTCCACCCCTGGGTTGGGAAGGTCCCCTAGAGGAGGACATGGCAACTCACTCCACTGTGCTTGCCTGGAGAGGCCCATGAACAGAGGAGCTTGGCGGGCTACAAACAGTCAAACACAACTGAAGGATTTAGCACACACAGGTAGAAGCGCAAAGGCTGCGGTGACCATCCAACAGCTACTGGAGGCATGTATGCGCCCTGTCGCTCAGTTGTGTCTGACTCTTTGCGACCCTCTGGACTGTAGCCCACCAGGCTCCACTGACCATGGGGTTTTACAGGTGAGAATACTGGAGTGGGTTGCCATTCCCTTCTCTAGGGGGATCTTCCCGACCCAGGGATCAAACCTGCATCTCTTCTGTCTCCTG
>SJYA01001945.1:577037-704973 GCA_006410615.1 Neotragus moschatus | reverse complement strand
TCTCAAGAGTCTTCTTCAACACCACAGTTCAAAAGCATCAATTCTTCGGCGCTCAGCTTTCTTCACAGTCCAACTCTCACATCCGCACATGACCACTGAGCCCTCTAAAATTTTATCCAAAATTTTAAGCATACTCTTTGTGTATATATGCACGCTTCTGGATGCAAAACTTTAGAGAAATCAACAATCCAAAAGGCTGAAAATCATTGACTTTGGAGATTTTCTTTCCTCCTGAAAGAAAATGCCCCAGGTTTAATAATTCACACCAAGATTTCTAATGGGAAAATGACAAAGGAGAGGACCCAGACCCTCACCCTTAACAGAAACCATCCCCAGTGTCCAGCTGGAAGGTGGAGGCAGCCTCTTCTCTCCCAAGAACTTCAGTATTACTCCCCAGGCACTGACCATAAAGCACACTGATTTTTCCATGTTGAGCACAAGCTGGAGAAGTCTAGGGCCATTTTTTTGAGTTGTGTGGAGAACAGGGGTTGGATGCTCCTCTTTTCCATCACAGTGGAATTCATGAGCACTCTCAGTGAGCCATCTTAGAGAGGCATTTCTTCTCAAAACAGCATCCTGCAGAGAGCAAGATGGTTCTGATTCTGCAGCCTATGTGCACCCTTTCTTCCTACTTTAGCAGTAAGGTCAACACATCAGAGCACTGAGTGTGCCCCCACAGAGCCTGAGTGCATCTGATCAGCAGGAGCCCATGTTTGCGTGTTTGCATGTTAAAGCTCTTACCTAGCCCACAATGAGTTTTGACAGTGGTCTATGTTGACCAGAAAGCATACTGGCCTCCCCCCAGCATTATTCTCCATCTGCCAGGTATTTAGTCCATTGGCTGATGGAAGCATCTGCAAAGTTCAGTTTTTCTTAGAGCAATCTTTTATTATTTGTGCAAATAGAAGGTGTCTGGAATGTTTGAAAGTGAAAGTGTTAGTTAGTCAGTCGCATCCAATTCTTTGCAACCCAATGGACTGTAGCCCGCCAGGCTCCTGTGTCCATGGAATTTCCCAGGCAAGAATACTGGAACGGGTTGCCATTCCCTTCTCCAGGGGATCTTTCCCACACAGGGATCGAACCCAGGTCTCCCNTGTTAGTCAGTCGCATCCAATTCTTTGCAACCCAATGGACTGTAGCCCGCCAGGCTCCTGTGTCCATGGAATTTCCCAGGCAAGAATACTGGAACGGGTTGCCATTCCCTTCTCCAGGGGATCTTTCCAACACAGGGATCGAACCCAGGTCTCCCACGTTGCAGGTAGATTCTTCATTATCTGAGCCATTTACCATTTTGAAAAGGCAGCCCAGTCAAAAGGGGGCGACTTTGTCATCTTTAGAATCTGATAGTTTATAGTCCAAGCTCCCACAGCTGTTAGCTGCATCATCTTGCAAAAGATATATAGCATGCAAACTTCAGATTTCTCATCATAATATAGAGATGAGAACACCAAATTCATGAGCCTGTTTTGACAATCTGACCATGTTTTTTTCCTAATGTGAGGATTTACTATCATAATACCTGTCTTTCATGATTGTGCATTAGAAATATGTACGTGGGGAATGGTCTTCCCTGGTGGCACCAGTGGTAAAAACCTGCCTGCCATCACAGGAGACATAAGAGACATGGGTTCATCCCTGGGCTGGGAAGATCCCCTGGAGAAGGAAATGGCAACCTACTCCAGTATTCTTGCCTGGAAAATCCCATGGACAGAGGAACCTGGTGGCTATAGTTCACAGAGTCACACATAATTGAACATGACTAAATTGACTTAGCACACACACATGAAGGAAATAATGCATAGCAAAAGCTTATTAAATTATAATCATTACTATTATTTATAGTTTATCCAAACTGCCTTGTAGTTCACATGGAAGCAATGTGTTGGGTTGACTAAAAGTTCATTTTCCATACCATCTTACAGAAAAATCCAAACAAATTTTTAGCCAACTCAACAGAAGTTCCCCTGGAGAAGGAAATGGCAACCCACTCCAATATTCTTGCCTGGAGAATTCCATGGACAGAGGAGCCTGGTGGGCTATAGTCCATGGGATCGTAAAGAGTCAGACACAACTGAGTGACTAACGAAGTAAAAGTTCACAGCCTACCACAAGCAGAAAGCGCTTAGAGATCACCTTGACCTACCACCTCACTCGAGGGATGAAGGGCCTAAGGTCCAGAAAAGCACACCACTCTGCGCTGTTGAAGCCTGGACCAGAGCCTGCCTCTTCCCACGTGAACTCCCTCGGGCCAGCTAGCAAGGCCGTGTGTGCTGCTCACCCCCGTGAAAATGCTCCCCAAGCCTGGCAATCATTTTCATCCCTCCTAAACTATACCCGGATGTCCCTGTTAACTTGTCTTCCCTTATTTCCAGAGTATAAGCCCAGATTTGTCCATNGTTGAAGCCTGGACCAGAGCCTGCCTCTTCCCACGTGAACTCCCTCGGGCCAGCTAGCAAGGCCGTGTGTGCTGCTCACCCCCCTGAAAATGCTCCCCTAGCCTGGCAATCATTTTCATCCCTCCTAAACTATACCCGGATGTCCCTGTTAACTTGTCTTCCCTTATTTCCAGAGTATAAGCCCAGATTTGTCCATACCCGGCAGACACGTTCCTTGTCAGTCGAATTTGAAGGCGAGATATATGACATCAACCTGGAAGAAGAAGAATTGCAGGTCTTGCGGCCAAGAAACATTGCCAAGCGTCATGATGAAGGCCACCAGGGGCCCGGAGGCCTCCAGGCAACTGGCGGTGGTAATGGGGACACAATGCTGGCGGACAGTGGCAATGCTGTGGGCCTGCCCACCACCGTCAGGGTGACACACAAGTAAGAAGACTCTGTGGCCACGGGGGTTGAGTTCAAAGCCATCTCTCCATATCGTCACGATTTTTCCCCATTGCAAAAAGTAATATCGCTCAGCAGGGCAGTGTCCAAGTGCTGGCCCATGTGATCACTGAGGGTTAAGAATCAAGAGGGGGGCTTCCCAGGAGACTCAGTGGTAAAGAATTCACCTACAGTGCAGAAGATGAAGGAGATGCGAGTTCGATCCCTGGGTTGGGAAGATCCCCTGGGAGAGGAAATGGCAACCCACTCCAATAGTATTGCCTGGAGAATCCCATGGACAGAGGAGCCTGGTGGGCTATTGTCCCTGGGGTGCAAAGAGTCAGACTCGACTGAGTGAGAAGCAACAGGGGTCCAGACTGTCATAGATTTGGACACTTTTTGTTTTGGGTCAGTATCACATGAAGGCTGATCAGCTGGGCCCTGAGATAGAGTGATGCTGTCACGTCTTGACTTAGCAGGCATGGAGTTCTCCTCTGAAGCACTTACCTTTGTGGAGTCTAGAAAACACGCACGAATCATTACCCGGACTGCAGAGGTGCCCCGTGCTGCCTGGTCACCGTGGCTCAGAGTGGTTTACCCTCAGGAATTCAGAGATGAAATACAGCCCAAGGAAGGGCTCTGGGTCCTAGAGAAGCTTCCAGAAAGATGGTGTAGATTGGGGATGGATGTGAGATCAGATACACCTGACCTGTCCAGATCCCAGAGAATCGCAGAGATGGAGTGGGGTGGGGGAGATGACTCCTCCTTGGCTTTGACCGACTGCCCTGTTCTTCAGTTCTTTCCAAAAGTCTGTGTGCTCTCTTGATAGAGAAGTCTTTTCTTTCCAAATGCATTAGCAATATCTTTGTTTTCTTTTCATTTCATCTTTATGGAGGCAGGGTGCCATGAGGCCTGCCAGGACTTTTATCTTTGGGACAAGGGTCTCTAGGCGCCTGTGATGGCTTTGGTTGGATACTGAAAGATTTAGACCCAGCTTGGTTCCTCTTTCAGTGTTGATAGATCCCGACCCCATCTCACCTGCTGTCCATCCCTGGGGCTGCCTCTTACTTCACATTGAAAGAGGCCCCTCAGTCAGGCTCTTTATAACAAAATGAGCTGGATGAAAAAACCCCTTCTAACTCTGTATTTCTTCAAATCAGTCACTTCCATTACAGCTGTGAGAACCTCATTCTTTTCCAACTGTATTTGGTGGGGCTTTCAGAAATGGAGTTTGGGGTGATGTTTGAATATTGCCTCTAACTTTGTGATGATGTCTCTCTGTCCTTGCCAGTTGCCAGGAAATATTCCCACTTATCCTTGTTTATGGCTCAGCTCCAAATTAATGCTAGCATCCAAGTTAAGCATTTAGATAATGAAGTTCCCTCTGCTAGTCCTCATGGCTTTTTTTTTTAACTACTTGCCTTTTTTTAAGTGTTTTCCAAAGAGCCTCGGAACCAGCATTAGGTGCATTTTTTAAATTTATTTGTGTTTTACTTTCTGGCCACGTGGCATATGGGATCTTAGTTCCCTGACCAGGGATCACACCTCTGCCCCCTGCATTGGGAGTGCAGAGTCTTAACCTTTGGACTACCAGGGAAGTCCCTCTAATATTTTCTGATACTAGACTAGAAACCTATTTCTAATGTAGCTTGTTTTTGCAGGTGCTTTATTCTTCCAAATGATACAATCCATTGTGAGAGAGAACTTTATCAATCAGCTAGAGCCTGGAAGGACCACAAGGCCTTCATTGATAAAGAGGTGAGTTGTAGCCACGTGATTGGCAGGTGTATTCCAGTTGCAAACTCTGCCCGCCAGCCCTGCTGTGTACGGTGAACAATAGAAGAACAAGGTGCTTCTCCTTCTCCAACGATACAGTGATAGTCCTGACGGAAAGCAAAATAAACAGTGAGAAAAGCCTGACCTCTTGAAATCTCTGTGAGCAAAATGATTCGATTATAAAGAGCCAGCTGCTAATACTTATTATAACACATTGGACGGTATATAGAGGTAGACCTAGTCTATGCTCAGCTTGTTTCCAAACTATTATCTCAGATAAATAGCTGTAATTATGGAACACGGAAGACGGGGTGGAAAGTTACCTCATATAGAAAATCTTGACCTTGTGATGTCATTGTTGGTGTGTGTGTTTTCCAGATTGAAGCTTTGCAAGATAAAATTAAGAATTTGAGAGAAGTGAGAGGACATCTGAAGAGAAGGAAGCCTGAGGAATGTGGCTGCAGTAAGCAGAGGTGTGTGTGCGTGCCCCACAGCAGGATCATCTGCAAAACAGGCTGCAGTGACTCGCACGAGGCTCGTCTGTTTCACTAACAGAAAGTTTAATACATTGAATTCCCTAGTGTATATTATAACAATCTAAACCATTTCAGTCAAATTAAATATGTCATAAACCCAAGCAGAAGGTTAAAAAAAAAAAAGTCCCTTTAAGACTGTTACATATAACAAAGTAACTGCCTACCTTCCGTTTTGCTTCCGTTTTGCTTCCGTTTTATAAATGAACTATTTGATGAAATGCATGATTATCAAACTCACTTTTTAACCTTCTTGCCTGCAGCTATTACAACAAAGAGAAAGGGGTGAAAAAGCAAGAGAAATTAAAGAGCCACCTTCACCCATTCAAGTAAGTAACCATTTGCTACATTTGCTGGGAGTGAAGGACTGTTTGCTGGGCATTTCTGAAAGGGGACTGGAACTCTGGTCCAAGTGATGCGGTTCGAGAAAAGTAGATGCAGCTGGGAGAGTATTAGCTCAAGAAGCTGAAAATAAGCCCACATCTTGCCAAGGGACCGAGGCAATCCTTGCTTTTGGAACCCCATGAGGGACCATCACATGGGGCTCTAACCTAATTCCACGTGTTCCCCCTGACAGTACACTGTGTTCCCTCTGACGATACGCTGCTGGTAACTGGCTAGTCCTCCATGCACTGCTTTCGGTGGGCAGTGATCAGGACACTTGGGCTCACCAAATTAGGTCCCTGTGTCTGTAGAGCAGCCTCCAATCATGTTGAATTCTGAAAGCTGGAAGAAATCGACATCTTTTTAAAATAATAGTAAAATTAGCATATAAGAGGAATTTAATAGTTGAGCCTCAAAAAAATTGGAGCCCTTCATGGAAAGATCGAAAAAGAAAAAACACTTTTTTTGTTATTCTTTCCAAGCCTGTTTTGTAGGCTTTCTCGATAGAATTCTAGAAACCTAATTCAAGTTATCTAATCCAACCAATCATTGATTTCATGGCTGATAGATACTGAGCTGCCAGGAGGTTGAGCCACTTGTCCAAAGGGTATGGCTAAGGGAATCTTCTGATTCACATTGACATTTATTTCCATCAACGTTTGCATTCAGTAAGGAAGAGAATATTGATCCTATTTCGATAGTAAAATTCTAAGGGTGTTGTCATTTAATGAGCTTGTCTTCAATATCACTGATCATACTCCATGCTTTGAGGCCCTCTGAAAACTTAAAATCAAAGTCGCTCAGTCGTGTCTGACTCTTTGCGACCTCATGGACTGTAATCCGCTAGGCTACTCTATCCATGGAATTCTCCAGGCAAGACTACTGGAGTGGGTTGCCATTCCCTTCTCCAGGGGATCTTCCCGACCCAGGGATCAAACCCAGGTCTGCCACATCGCAAGAGGATTCTTTACAATCTGAGCCACCAGAGAAGCCCTGAAAACTTAAGGCCACCTATTATTGTGTGTCTGTTATCTTGTGCCTGAATATGTGTGAGACTCAGAGCAACAATCCTGTTTTTGCTTGAGAAAGTGCTTTCTGATCATTTAAACGTCCCTTCTGTTGAAATAGAGAAGCCGCCCAAGAAGTAGACAGCAAACTGCAGCTTTACAAGGAGAGCCGCAGGAGGAAGAAAGAGAGGAAGGAGAAGAAGAGGCCGCGCAAGGGCGAGGAGTGCAGCCTCCCCGGCCTCACCTGCTTCACACACGACAACAGCCACTGGCAGACGGCCCCGTTCTGGAACCGTGAGTCGCCCCGTCTAAGTGCTACTTCCATGGTTAAGACTCTGCCCTTCCAATGCGGGGACATCAGGGTTCGATCCCAAGTCAGGAAACTAAGATCCCACACGCTGAGCGTGCACACATGCACGCTAAGTCATTTCAGTCGTGTCTGGCTCCTTGTGACCCTATGGACCGTGGCCCTCCAGGCTCCTCTGTCCATGGGATTCTCCAGGCAAGAATACTGGAGTGGGTGGCCATCCCCTCTTCCAGGGGATCTTCTCAACCCAGGGATCGAACCTGCATCTCTTACATCTCCTGCATTGGCAGCCGGGTTCTTTACGACTAGCGCCACCTGGGAAGCCCACAGGCTGCACAGTGCTGACAAAAAAAAGAAAAATGTTACTTCCTGCCACCATGTGGACAGCCAGCATCTCACCCAGTTACTTAGATTAAGGAATTCAGCAGCTTGAATCCAGGAATCTAGAAAGATTCTAGATTAAAGTATCGTATCGTTTTTCTATACCGACAACTAGGATCATTTTTGCTTCTAAATTACTTTTTGTCTTTAGAAATTTTTATTTTGGTCTTTTGTTTGAAAATGCCAAGCTCTCCACGGGTTTTTCTCCCAATGATGTTTCACAAGGTCCCTAGCCTTTGATGGACTTCTGGCCCAGCAAGACTGCTCCGTCACTAAGTAACTGAATAAATGGACGAACACTTTTACCCCAAATATACTTCGCTTTTGCTTTCTTCAAGAACACATCCTGCATATCACAAAAGGAAATAAAACTCCCTGAACGCAGGGACTCTGTCGGATTTATTCTCAGTCCCCTTCAATACCAGCTTTTCGCATGAAGGCCAGCCAGCCCAGAGAGTAGCTAAAACACCAGATCTTCTAGTTGAAAGGATTGCAGTAGGCCTCCCAGGTCAGTGCTTCTCAAACTGAATTTGGAGACTTCAAGGAACCCACAGACCATTCTTAGGGAGACCTACGGCCTGTCTTGTGACCATTTTTGTTTTATCTTTCTGTTTTCACGCATCTTGATTTCAGTGTCTGTTTGCACTTATGTGTACATGGGCTTACCAGGTGGCTCAGTGGTAAAGAATCCTCCTGCAGTACAGGAGATGCAGCAGACTTGGGTTCGACCCCTGGGTCAGGAAGATCTGCTGGGGTAGGAAATGGCAACCCACTCCAGTATTCTTTCCCAGGAAATCCACGGACATAGGAGCTTGCTGGGCTACAGTCCAGGGTCATAAAGAGTCAGACATGACTGCGCACGCATGCACAACGACTTAAAAAACAGAAGCGGATGCACAGAACTTAAAGAAGGAACTTATAGTTGCCGGGGGAAGGAGGGGGCAGTTAGGGAGTGTGGGATGGACGTGGACACACAGTGGCAGCTTTAATTTGACGGCTCTTTCACATTCTACAGGTTAACCAGTGAACCTCTGCATGGCACAAGAGATGTTCTTGGTTAACTGTCCATCTCATGTTCCAGTCTTGTGAAGAGTCTGTGACATCACAAATTTCAACATCCTTAAATCCTCTGAGCTGCATTCAAGCCTTCTCCAAGCCCATCTACACTGCAGAATCCCCTCTGTTTCTAGGGCCCATTTGTAACACTCGACCATCTGACATTCAAAACAAGCTAAGGCCCTGGGTCCATCTTTTTATTAAGTAACNCTTTGACTCCATTCTCACTTCCTCTTTTCTCTTCTATACAGTCTTCCCAGGGCTGGTGCCCAAAGTATGACACACAGCTCTGCTGGCATTTGGTATTAATTTTTTTTTTTAACTTACAGGTGATTTGAAGATTCTAGGATTCTCTGTATTGCTTTCTAGTTAGTTCATTGCCTTCATCTAGGCCACCTCTTCTTAAGTGGTACTTGGGTACACCTAAGGAAAAGACATTGTTTTCTGCAGAACTATAGTCATTTTGATGATGTAGAAAAATCAGAGCGAGAAAGCCAGTGGGTTCATTGAATGCTGTGCAAAACCACTCAGTGTCTGATTTCTTTAAAGGATAGAATTTTTAGAGCAAAGGAAAAAGAAGAAACAGATCTATCTAATTTGAAGTTAAATAGATGCAAATATTTAATTGCATTCAAATGTGTTTTTATACTGTCAGGGAGTATAAAATAATAAAATGAAAATATCTTACAAAGTGTTGTCTATTACATTAAATTACTTTGAAATATCATTCACCTAGCAGCTCTGTATGTAATAAAGGTTTTAACACATAGCTATATTTGTAGATGAGGGACCAAGACTCAGAGAGACTAACACACTTGATTTCCTGGTTACATCGGTGACTTGAGTAGAGCCAGGAGTAAATCATAAGCCCCCTGACAGGTAATACCAGTGTATTCTCAGTACCAACCAAGCCTGTTATAGCATTCCTCACTCGTTCAGCCTTCCTTCCAAAGTTCATTCTCATTCAGTCACTCCTTTTTATAATAAAAGCCAGTCCTTTATAACAGATTACTAAAGACACATACTTTTCCATGTTTTATTTCAAATTGCTTTGTGCCACAAAAACAGTGCAAGTTGCTTATTCAATAGGTTGGACATGTTTTTTCACTAATGACCCACTTTCATCTCTCTTCACAGAGGACAGTTATGGGATGGATGGGAAGGTTAATCTGCCCAGTCTCACTGCAGACGGCAACTGGCAAGGCCCGGAGGATGTATACAACGTGAATGGAAGCGACTATAAGGACAGACAAAACTATAGACTTAGTCTGGCTGACTGGACTAATTACTTGAAGGATGTAGATAGAGTATTTGCACTGCTGAACAGTCACCATGAGCAAAACCAAGCCAATGAGACTAAAAGTGCTCCAAGTGATGGGTTCCTGGCTGTGTCTGCTGACCTCTCAGCCCCAGCAGAGATGGATGAAGACCCTAGGGGTAGGGTTGGGGAAGCGCCTCCTTTGACCTTGCTGGCTGACCTTCCCACCCTGCATTCCAGTCGACCAACATTCAGTCCAGACAGTCAACTTGAATGGAACAACGACATTCCCGAAGTTCATCGTCTGGATTCTGAACACTGGAGAAATCATAAAGCTGACAAATGGATGGAGCATGAAGGGATCAATCACCTTGAAACTGATTTCAGCGGCAATGGCATGACAGAGTTGGTGCAGCCTAGACCCAGGCAGCAGAAGGGCCGTCCCCCGGATGGTCGTCCAAAGGAAGATGTTTCCGAAGATCAGCTGCTTCTTTCTGCGCGTCCT
Organism: Neotragus moschatus; assembly: GCA_006410615.1. Lineage (NCBI taxonomy): Eukaryota > Metazoa > Chordata > Mammalia > Artiodactyla > Bovidae > Neotragus > Neotragus moschatus. The sequence goes on along the minus strand of SJYA01001945.1, from coordinate 694,947 downwards.
GGTGTTAACTCCACTGATCTGGTGATCAGAGAGTCCACCAGGGGGCCGCCTGTTTCCTCCAGCATCACAGAGAGGATGTCAAACCAAGTGGAGAAGAACCACAGGGCCGGGAGCCTACAGAGTCTAGAAGGCAGTGCCTCGTTTCCACTCTCCTCTGATTAGATGCCATGTGACCTTACCCTAAACACAGTATTTTTGTTGTTGTTGTTGTTCTTAGTAAACTAATAAAGGTGATCGTGACAACCAGCATTCCAAACTGCCCCAGGTACACCTGTGCAATGGGAGTCAGTGGTGTGCACCTAGGGACTTGGTCTTCTAAGTCACTGTTTGTCAAGAATAGAAAGAAAGGTGCATTTGTGGGGTTTTGTTTGTTTGGGGGGATCACTAAAACAGTATTAACCTTTGAAAGTTCTAGGGATGTTTGTATACAAATGTTATCCAATCAAGATGGCTAGAATTGTGCCTTTCTGAGTTTCTGAAACTTGACATCCTCAGTGAAATTTCAGTCTGTTTTCCACTGTGTGCGTAATGTGGTTTCAGTTCATTTTTAACCACTGGAATTTTTCAATGCCCTCGTTTTTCACTCAGTGATTTTTGCACTTTGAGATGGGAATGCCATGTCTATTTGGTTAGTCTTATTTTTCCCCCAGCTTGTCACAGTCTCACTGCTTGCTCTCAGTGTGACAAAGGAAAGTGGACCCCAAGGATGACAGACAGTATCATCACATATTGTTCAGCATACGTTTTTGTCAGAAGATAATGCATGTGTTTTACCTCGACTTGCTAAAATCGATTAGCAGAAAGGCATGGCTAAGGATGTTGGCGGTAAAAATAAACAAATAAACAAAACAAAGATGGCCTGCTTTCTCTGTGCCTAGCCTCAAAGTGTTCATCATCTGCTTAAAACTGCTAAATTTTTATTATTTGCTTAACAGGATAAAAAGACTGAAGACTTTTTCTTATCTTTGTTTTGTTTTCTTGACCTGGCTAATAAGCTTAAGTGTTGAGAAAATATATCTAGTTTTGAATTTATATAAAGAATTTTTTTTCAGTAAAACAAACTCATGAATGTTTCATAATTTAAACAAACCATATGCGTTGTATGGTTACTTTTAAGGCCTTCACCAGGTTCTGATTTTTTTTTAAGGCATAAGTGAAAACTGCTTTTGAAATTCTGTGTTCTTGAAGATATTTGTCCTATTTAGATGTTTCGGTACCAGCAAAAGGATCATTACCTCACTGAGAGTTTGCAGTATCCTAGCCAACTTCCCAAAAAGGTATTTTTTAGCTTAACGGTAATTTTCATTTTATTTTTAGATAATCAAATGCATAGGTAAGTTATGTTACCTTTACGTGTTTAAGGTAAACTCTTTTAAAGAAAACCTAATATGTTAGAGTTGAATCTTTGATAACTTTGTCTTATATCATAGACTCTGTACATATGTTAAAATTAACTCTTTATCAGATGTGTGTGTCACCAGCTGAATGACAGATGAAACATATTTATGGTCATGAATGACGTGCTTTGTAAAAAAGGTTTCAAGTTATTAGGAAGCATATTGTGTTTTTTAAAATCTTGTGTAATATTCTGTGATACTTTTATAGAACAATTCTGGCTTCAGGAAAGTCTAGAAGCACTATTTCTTGAAATAAAAGGAGTTTAAACTTTACCTGTTTCAGAGAAATGAACTTAAGCAAGTTTCTATGGTACAGTACTCATCCCAGTAAAATGGAGTCCTGATCTAAATGTACATAATTTCTTTTTTCACTTTTTTTTTTACCACACCTTGTGGCCTGTGGGATCTTAGTTCCCCGACCAGGGATTGAACCTGTGCTTCCTGCATTGGGAGCACAGAACCTTAACCACTGGGCCACCAGGGAAGTCCCTCAATGTATATTATTAAACATTATCCTTATTGGAAAATTGACCCAAAGTCAGTGTATGTTATAGAACATTCTCCAGTTGATGATTTCAACATGGATTTGCCTCACTGGTGTCCAGAGGGGTGTGGCAGAGGCAGTCAAGGGTGGCTTCCCTGGACAGGCAACCTGGGCAGCTATAAAGGGGCCAGTGCTGGGCTGAATTCTCTACTGTTGCCATCTTGAAATTCTCAACAGTCTTTGAACAAGGGACCCCATGTTCCCATTTTTCACTGAACCTGCAAATTATGTAGCCAGTCTTAGGCAACAGAAATGGAGTTTTTCAAAAGCAAGAGGACAGACCACTCCCCTCCCCCCAAAAGGAAGTTGAATTCTTTGGTGATCATGAAATTTGGTGAATTCCTCACCACTTTCCAAGACCTCAAGTTTTCTGATTGACAAGTTCCACATACCTCCTTCTGTTCTAGATCTCCTGAGGAGCTTTTCCCACTTCGGACAGAGAGGCTAACAATCTATGACATGTCCAGAGCTCAGAACGTTAATAGTAAAAGGAAAAAAAAGCAAAGAACTTTGGGACCTGCCAGTTCAGCTCCTGGATAATGAAGGAAACCATCTGTACATGCGCGCTCAGTTGCTTCAGTCATGTCCAGCTCTTTATGACCCCATGGACTGTAGCCCACCAGGCTCCTCTGTCCATGGAATTCTCCAGGCAAGAATAGTGGAGTGGGATGCCATGCCCTCCTCTAGGGATTGAACCCACGTCTCCTGCATTGGCAGGTGGATTCTTTACCGCTGAACCACTAGGGAAACCCCAAACCATCTTTATCTGTTTGCTGTAACAGAGAACCAGACTGGGTGGATTACACAACAGAAATTTATTTTGTCACTCCTGGAGGCTAGAAGGCCAAGACCAAGGTATCGGCAGGTATGGTTTCCCCAGGGACATCTCTCCTCGGCTGGCAGAGGACCACTTTCTTCTGTATTCTCACGTGTCCTTTTCTCTGTGTGTACATTTCCTGGCGGGGGCGGGGCTCTTTTTCTTATGAAAACACTAGTCATACTGGATCAGGGCTCCACCATTAGGACTTCATTTAATTTCAGCTCTTTAAAATCTTCTTTCCAGATACAGTCACACAGGAGATTAGGGCTTCAATATATGAATTTTGAGGGGACACTGTCCAGTCCCTAACACCACAATTTCATGTGAATCCAAGGTAATAGTGCTGTCCAAAGACGCATCCTTGTGCCTTCTTCCTCGTTCCTTTCCTGCAAGATGTGAATAAACCAAATGTTGCTATCCTGGAGGAAATTCCACTGTGATTCAATAACTATTTCTATTTCTGTTTAAGTAGCTACTCTGAGTAAAGGGCTTGAGGGAAACTGTTCAGATCTGGAAAGGGCCCTGGAGATTTGCTGGTAGGCGGGTCTCCTGTGATCTGTGACAAAGCTGATGCCCCGAAGGGGTGTGCTGATGGCCACCTGTGTGCTCCCCACGGATTTAGAAGAGGAAGAGGCTTAGCAGAGGTGAGGGCCAGCCCTGTCCACTTTCCCCATTTCAACACACATGGGGGCACACACACACACACACACCAAGTCCATGGAAAGACAGGCCACAGTGGGGACCCCATCTGGTCAGTAGTGGAGGGAGTGACAGACATGGAATTATAGAAGACTAACTTCACCACAAACTCTAGTTTTTACTTTTTGCATGAGCTTGGAAAAGTCACATAAGCACTCTAACACAGCTTCTTTGACTATAAAATAGGTTTGAGTCAAGGATGGCAGACAGCAGACAGGCTGCTTTTCCCAAACATGCCCAAGAAAGACAGTGCTAATTCCTTGGGACAGTTCTCCAGCATCTCGGCCCTTCCGGTTCCTGGGTTAAACTTAGGTAGCTCTGCTGTTGTTGTTGTGGTTCAGGTGCTAAGTTGTGTCCGACTCTTTCGTGACCCCATGAACTGCAACAGGCCAGGCCTCTCTGTCCTTCACTATTTCCTGGAATTTGCTCAAACTGTTCTCCAGTCAGTACAGTGGCCCAGTCATGTCCGACTCTTTGCGACCCCCATGGATTGCAGTACGCCAGGCTTCCCTGTCCATCACCAACTTCCAGAGCTTACTCAAACTCAGGTCCATAGAGTCGGTGATGCCATCCAACCATCTCTCCTCTGTCATCCACTCCCAGTCCTGCCTTCAGTTTTTCCCATTCCCAGCATCAGGGTCTTTTCAGATGAGTCAGTTCTTCACATCAGGTGGCCAAAGTACTGGAGTTTCAGCTTCAGCATCAGTCCTTCCAATGAATATTCAGGATTGATTCCTTTAGGATTGACTTGATTGATCTCCTTGCAGTCCAAGGGACTCTCAAGAGTCTTCTCCAACACCACAGTTCAAAAGTATCAATTCTTCGGCACTCAGCTTTCTTTATAGTCCAACTCTCACATCCACACATGACTACTAGAAAAACCAAAGCCTTGACTAGATGGACCTTTGTTGGCAAAGTAATGTCTCTGCTTTTTAATATGCTGTCTAGGTTGGTCATAGCTTTTCTTCCAAGGAGCTGCTACTGCTGCTGCTAAGTCACTTCAGTCGTATCTGACTCTGTGTGACCCATAGATGGCAGCCCACCAGGCTCCGCCGTCCCTGGGATTCTCCAGGCAAGAACACTGGAGTGGGTTGCCATTTCCTTCTCCAATGCGTGAAAGGGAAGTTGTTCAGTCATGTCCGACTCTTCGCAACCCCTTGGACTGCAGTCTTCCAGTCTCCTCCGTCCATGGGATTTTCCAGGCAGGAGTACTGGAGTGGGGTGCCATTGCCTTCTCCGAGGAGCAAACGTCTTTAAATTTCACAACTGCAGTCACCATCTGCAGTGATTTTGGAGCCCCCCAAAATGAAGTCTGTCACTATTTCCACTGTTTCCCCATCTATTTGCCATGAAGTGATAGGACTGCATGCCATGATCTTAGTTTTCTGAATTTTTTGAGTTTTAAGCCAATTTTTTCACTCTCCGCTTTCATTTTCATCAAGAGACTCTTCAGTTAGTTCTTGGCTTTCTGCCATAACAGTGGTGTTATCTGCATATCTAAGTTATTGATATTTCTCATAGCAATCTTGATTCCAGCTTGTGCTTCATCCAGCCCAGCATTTCTCATGATGTACTCTGCATAAAGTTAAATAAGCAGGGTAACAATATACAGCCTTGATGTACTCCTTTTCTGATTTACAACCTGTCTGTTGTTCCATGTCCAGTTCTAACTATTGCTTCTTGACCTGCATATAGATTTCTCAGGAGGCAGATCAGGTGGTCTGGTATTCCCATCTCTTGAAGAATTTTCCAGCTTGTGATCCACACAAAGGCTTTGGCATAGTCAATAAAGCACATGTTTTTCTGAAACTCTCTTGTTTTTTTGATGATCCAGCAGAGGTTGGCAATTTGATTTCTGGTTCCTCTGTTCTCCAGTAAGGCAGAGCATTTGTGTCCTTAGAATCCTCAGTGTATCCATGGGATTTCCCAGGCAAGAATACTGGAATGGGTTGCCATTTCCTCCTCAAGGGGAACTTCCCAACTCAGGGATCGAACCCAGGTCTGCCTACTGCAGGCAGATTCTGCAGTAGGAAGAAGGAGAAGACTCTTGAGAGTCTCTTGGGCTGCCAGGAAATCAAACCAGTCAATCCTAAAGGAAATCAACCCTGAATATTCATTGGAAGGACTGATGCTGAAGCTGAAGCTAAAGCTCCAATACTTTGACCAACTAATGCAAAAGTTGACTCATTGGAAAAGACCCTGATGCTGGGAAGGATTGAGGGCAGGAGAAGGGGGCAGCAGAAGATGAAGATGGTTAGATAGCATCACCGACTCAATGGACATGAGTTTGAGCAAACTCTGGGAGATAGTGAAGGACAGGGAAGGCTGGCGTGCTGCAGTCCATGGGGTCACGAAGAGTTGGACACAACACCGCAACAACAACAGAGCCACCCAAGTCCAGCCAGGGAATCCGAAGAGTTGAGATTACAGCTTGTGTTTTTCCATAATGACCATTAGATGTCACTCTATTGCAACTAAAGACCACTGCTGGGTCCCAGGGCCTGGACCCTTGGCAAAGCAGCCCTTTATATTGATTTCTAAAGTAGCAGCTCTACCATTTCTCTAAGAAAACATCTAGAACAACTTGATCCATGGCAGGCTTGCTCTTTCTTCAGTGCCTAGGATCTTAGCCATTCCAGGAGGCCAACGAACAGTTTAGCTTTCTACTGATTTATATTGGTATTCTGAGCAGGGATTGCATCAAACTTTGATGTTTAAATTCAGGAGTGAGCCCCGAATATCGATATCCTTGCTTCCCCATGACTCTGTGCAATTAAAAATGTTTTTTGGCTCCCATAAACCAAAGCTATGGAGGCCGTCTCTGCCCAGTGGGCAATTTTTTAAAGGCCAAAAGTAACTGAATGCTTTCTAACTGCTTTGAAAATGCTGAAGTTTTACCAAGTCTGGGGCTGAAGCATGGAATATGAGTGGTCACATTCAAAACATTTCTGCTGTCTTCATTCCTTAAAAAGAAACTGTTTTCCTCCTGTGTTTATTTCAAATGGTGCAATATCCAGAATGGCTCTGCTTCTCCCTTGAAGGTGTGGGCTATCGAAGAGATTCAAGGGAAACCCTTTTGCTTAAATTACACACATAATTGAAGAAAAGATGGTACACTTGGGTAGTGGTTACTATTTGGTCTTTGCATAAATGGCTCTTTTGTTAAATACACAAAGCCATGGAGGAAAAGAAAGTTTTGCCCAGAAATCAGTATAGAAGCACAGACTCCCTCCAATTATCCATGTATCTCGGGCCACTCTGACCTTTCAGTTTAGGTGTGCAAGGGAGTGGTAAATAGAAATCAATTGTCCTGCTTTCCACCTACTGAGTGCTCCGGAGCTGGGTTCTAAATATAGCCACTTTGCATCTCAGTCCATGAGTCATGCTGTTATTTCCAAGGCTCATTTAGCTTCTTCTGTCTCTCACCCCAAAGTCTGAGATGCCAGTACACTTAGAAAATGCTGTTGCCCTTCAGATAAGCCCTCAAAATCTAGTGATTTTTCCCCATGGGGGCTGGAGTCTGACCACAAATTCTTCCTCTAGGCTCAGGCCAGCTCCTGGCCACCCTGAGCAATGATTAGCTTGTTATTCAGTAGAGACTAGGGAAACGGAGCTTTTAACTGCTTTGGTGATCAAGTTTTGATATTTACTCCTTTGGAAATCATTCTTTTTTTATGCTTGAGACTTTCCGTTGGTTTATCAATTCTTAGACTCACGAATTGCTTCCCAGGTGCCTCAGTGGTAAAGAGTTCACCTGCAATGCAGGAGAGTAGGTTTGACCGTTGGGTTGGAAAATCCCCTGGAGAAGTAAATGGCCACCCACTCCAGTATTCTTGCCTAGAAAACACCATGGACAGAGGAGCCTGGCGGGCTACAGTCCTTGGGGTCACGAAACAGTCAGACACAAATTAGCAACTAAATAACAACAGACTCACTAGTTGCACTCCTTTGAAAATACCCTTAAACCTATTATGTCAACTTCCTGGCAAAGAACAACATCCATCAAATGCCTGCTATCTGCTCTCCAACACTTTCAGGATCCAGCAGTTAGGCAGAGACACAGCACTAGTTCAGACTCATACAATGTGTCACTTCCAGTCTGAGACAGAGAAAAGCCCCTTTGCCTTTCTCTGTGCTTCTTCCTTGCCTCTACAACCAAAACCATCTCTGAAAGTTCCAAATTGTGCAACTTCGAGATGAAGGAGACTCTGTCAGGCTGGGTCCCTGAAGGACTCTAGAACAGACCCACACAGATGTGTCTCATTAATGAGAAATGAATTTTGTGCTATGAAACCACTGAGATTTGGGGATTGGCATGTTATTTAAGCATAACATAGCCTATCCTGACTAACATCAACCATATTCAAGGCACACAGTTCTGTAACACCAAATTTTGTTTGAATTTAAATAGATAAAAGAGGAAATGCTTAAAATTATTCTCTTTAGTGACTCAGTAGAAAATATGCTACCACAGGTTCCTAAAAACTATAGTCCTAATAGTTCACACATTGGACATTTGGCTTCAAGGAAAAGTTACTAGTTAGGTAAGGAGTTCATTTGTGCCATTTTCCAGAGAAAGTGGAAGCCCATTTAATCTTACTTAATCCCTGTGTCTTTTTTTTTTTTTTTTTTTGGCTGCACCAGGTCTTGACTGTGGCACACAGGATCTACTTCCCCAACCAGGGATTGAACTAGGGCCCCTGCATTGGGAGCATGGAGTCCCAGCCACTAGACCACCAGGGAAGGCCCCTGTGTCTTTCCAGTGGGAAAAAACATTGACATCATTACATCATCTCTTCAAACCCCAAAAATCTTAAGAGACAAATTTCAATCCAACACACATTTTATTCTTTTTAAACTTTTTTTTCTGAATTTGCAATGATCAAGTATTCAAGATGTTGTAAACCAATGTTTCTTAGTATATTGACAATAGATTTCATTAAACACAGGAAATTATACATCTTTTACATTACCTTAAGATGTCTCCAAATAAATATTCATTTTTTAAAAAAATCACAAAATCAAATTCCTTTATGCAACAACTCAAAACAGCCTTTCATCACAAGCACACCCCTATACACAAAAACACACACACTGAACACACACACTACTAGGGCCCTAACACCAGTTTATTGGACACAGTATCACTTTTCCTTTAAAGAATCGGTGGCTGACCTGCCTATCTCATGCTTCCAAATTAATATTTGGGGTAGAGGTATGTATTTTAAGAAAAATGCCCACTATAAAGTCTTACCATTATCTTTATCTTTCATTTCAACATACAAACTTTAAACTTGTTTTGTTCACCCCTTTGGCTTAATATGTCCCTGCAATTACTTCAGTTTTCAATAATACCTTCTCCTTCAATTTTAATATGTAATAGTAGAATACCAGAAAAAGACAACACCTTCAAAATCTCAGTATTATAAAAACACCTTACATGTGTGTGAGGTTTTTGGGGAGAAGAAATAAGCAAAGATTATCTGAAATATTTTTCCCCTCTCTGAAATTATTTTTAGCATCTGATTATTCTTGCTAAAATAAATATCAAAAGCACTGAGTTTTCCATAAAAAAAGTAATCCTTCTTACACTCCTTTTTTGCAGCGTTAAGTTCATGAATTAACTGTGGTAATGAGAGTAATGAATGCTTATTTTCTGAGAAGCTCTCCAGATTTCTAAAAGCAAAGCACATGCAGCCCCTTATCAGTGAAATACTGTCAAGTTAGTGGTGCATTTTTGTAGTGAGCATGCATCATCAAATACTTCTAGCACCGAGGCATTTATTTCTTAATGTTTCAAAAGCAAATACCCAGGGAGGGTTTACATCATAGCTGGCTTCCCAGCTGGTGGAGTGGTAAAGAACTCGCCTGCCAATGCAGGAGACATAAGGGACATGGGTTCGATTCCTGGGCTGGGAACAACCCCTGGAGGAGAGCATGGCAACCCACTCCAGTATTCTTGCCTGGAGAATCCCATGAACAGAGGACCCTGGCAGGCTACAGTCCATAAGGTTGCACAGAGTCAGTCACGACTGAAGCGACTTAGCATGAATGATCCTTTCTAGGGCTGAGTAAAACTGAAGTGCTTAAAATAACCTCTTCAAACATACACAGATCTGATTCCAATGTGGCAAGACGTCTGGGACATATACAGCCAGCAGCATACTAGAAGGTGGAAAGCAGAGAAGAGAGAGAAGATAAAGTGCACGGGCCAGAAATGCCACCTGGCCAGCCATGGCACTCCCTTCCAAACTATGAAAGAGGAAATGCAGTCATATGTGTGCAAAGGATCTCTACCCATCTATATAAAAGGAATAGCAAGCCTGCATCCTAAACAATCCTGGGATTATACAGTATTTTGATATCTACCTGCTACTCAGAATACTCAGTATGCACCTATATGGGGCTTCCCAGGTGGTGCTAGTGGTAAAAACAAAAACAAAAACAAAAACCCCGCCTGCCAACGCAGGAGACCTAAGAGATGCAAGCTCGATCTCTGGGTCGGGAAGAGCCCCTGGAAGAGGGCATGGCAACCCACTCCAGTATTCTTGCTTGGAAAATCCCATGGACAAAGGAGCCTGGCGGGCTACAGTCCAGGGGGTCACAAAGAGTCAGACACAACTGAAGTGACATAGCACACACACACACCTATATATGAGTAGCTCTGATCACATTTCTGTGCCATTTAGGATGCTTTAAGTGAACACAAAAGCATACTATATTTGGCTACCACCCTAGGTTCCTGCTCAAGCATAACTAGAGAATCTCCAAATGGTTCAGGTCCAAGCAAACTATGAAGCTTCTCTTTGGTGCACCTGTATTTGATATAAAACAGGCTCCAAGAAGAAACTTTTTGGCTCCAAGTCCACCAAAGAATGCCAGGCAGAAGTGCAGGCTCAGGGAAAATTGTCTTGATGGTTGGTGAAAAGGCAGGACCATTACCTTCTCCAGGTAAGCCCCTGCTTCAATGGCTGACATTTCTAGGCATATGCGCCCATTTGTTCCTGTAGCTACTAAGGGTAACAATCAGTAACAACTGGATTGTGGTTTGGTTCATAACATGTAACATTTTGTATCTGTTCACTTAACAAGTAACACTTTGTGTATGTTCATGTTAAACTTGTATTAAGAAACTTAAAAGCTAGTCATTAAAAAAAAAAAAAAAACTAATAGAAATGTTAACATTCTGAAAGAGGAGGGGACAAAAAAACATATACTTGAAATCCCCAAAACTCAGATTCAAAACTCTGAACCACCTTTCCTCATAATGGTTCATTTCAGACACTACTGAGATGCAATGTTAACACTAAAATTGGTTTTGTTCTACAATAAATAGGAACTATAAATAAATACTTGAGGTAAGTTAGGGCAAACAATTGTGAATATAAGACTTAGCTAAATAAATGTAAATTTACCTTGAAAATCAAAACATTCCATTTTGATGTTTCCTACAGCGTTTTGTCTATTTTACACAAGGAAATTATAACTTCTCTACTCTTCAGAAATAGTAACACATCAAAATATGAAATGCTTCACCTCACTATCTTATAGTCACATCTTACCTATGTTAACCAAAATTACTGTCAAGTATCACGTAGTATAAGAAGTGCACAACAAGAAATTAGCATCCAAACCCTGACTTGGCCACTATGTATAATCCTAAACAAATCACTTGACCTCTATGAGCCTCAGTGTTCCTGACCTGTGTTTTAGAAGAACAACAAAAAATAGCTATCTTGCAAAGTTATTAAGAGGATTAAAATGCATGCTACATATTTTGTGCTTGATAAAAACGCTCTGCCAATAAACAACATTCAGCAACTGCTCATTCGCTTCCTCTCTGCTGCTCCTTTCTTTTCCCCACCCTAGTTCTTGACTGTTTTCAAGAATTAAATCCACCTACAAAGGATAAAGATGTCAAGCTCAAGAAGACAACCAAAATGATGTGTGCCAACTGCCCACTGTACCGCCTGGGGTTTCTAAATTAACAGGCTAGACTCAAGGATATTATATTTGCATATTAAGGCCAAATAATACTTTACAGAAAAGAACAACATGACCCTTCCCCAAAAAACCCAAGCAATTAGAAGCCTAAGCTCACGGAGAGGGTCAATTAAACTTATATTAGGAGTGGTGACTCTAAAGTAACATGACCAATTTATTATCAAGTGTATAAGGACCTTGTATATACAATCAAATGGTGTCATTTAGCAAACAGTCACTTTAGTTAACTACTTAATATTCCAGTGATGCCACCTGAACCCAAAATGCTTTGGGGACAACTCTTAATTGGTACATATTCCAAAACATCAGTCTGCCATGATTTTTACTGCTTATTTTACTTTTACCAACAACATGGTAATGATATACCTGCTACTTATAAGTACCAGATATTTGAGGAAGTACAACATTAACATTGTGGTGTACAGTTCAGGCCAATTTCTTTGAATTTGGGTTGACCTAATCAACCCAAAGGATTTTATAGATTGGCAGATGGTAATTGGGTAAAATAGCTTCTGACAAGAAAATGACACTCAGTGATGGCTGAACTGAATGAATCTTCAAGGTAAAGACAGGGAGGGATCTCTATTTATATCTGATTTCTGATACCATCATTTCTGATTATAGATTTCTAAGGGCACTGCTCCTTTTCAAAACGTGATAACAGGAAGAGAGAAATTCTAAGAGTGTTGAAACACACAATCTTAGTTACAAAAAAAAAAAGAAGTGCCAACCTTACCAAATTCTCTCAATGCAGTTTTTTAACAATCAGAGGAAAATTTAGAAGACAATGACATCTCTTCCCAATCTACCTATGTTTTGCTCCAACCCAAAAGAAACTTTCTCTTCTAAAGGATCAAAGATCTCCCACAAAGGGTGAGGGGGATCACAAAGGCCCCAGAGTACACTCAAAGACATAAAGCAGTATTCTCTGAAGATCTTCAAAATACACCAAGTTGACCAGAGTTTGACAGACACAGTGTAATTACAGGCAATGGTGCTTCTTATGACTTAGTCAAACAAGTCTGCCCTAAGAAGTCCTTGTCACCCAGGACTGCCAACTCCACCCTGTAGACATTATTTAGTCTAACTGCCAACTCCACCCTATAGAGAACCTTTCCATAAACTGCCTGCAACCAAGAGAACCATTTGACCAACATCATTCCTAAGTTACAGAAGAAAACAATCTTGAACCAGGAATATTTACACAACTCCACCCATGCACCCATGGATAAAGGGCAAAAAGCCAGGAATCATGGGTCAATCACATTCCTTCTACTGAAGAGTGTAAATGAGACAGAAAATCATTTCCCAAATCAGCCTCACATAAGCCTAGGCTCATTGGCAGAAACAGTTCTCCATCATACTGATATGTGTACATTACAGTCCCTCCTAAGTCTGAGTTGTCATAATTCTTTTTCTCAGTAGCCAAATTCCACAGGTTAATTTGCATCAGTTTATACTGCTATCAGGAGGCACCTACCTTCAGAACCACACAGAAAACATTTCATGTGGATCTAAATCAAAGTGATGTGCTGAGAAGTACTGAAAAGGATGGTGGCTGTTGAACCCCAAGTACATTTAGGAACAGAAAAATCCTCTTACAAAATCACTTCAGGAAAGTTACAATAGAAAGAAACTAAAGGGAGGTATAAAATGGTTCTAACTCTGATAAGGTAGGATTCAGTATGACAGGCTAGTTTATTTTAAATAATTTTCAACCTTTACTTAGGATCATCACCAAGATCTGGCTCACAGATCTCCCTCCTTTGTTCAACATGGATATCATGCTACAGGTACAGCTTTCCTGATTAAATGACTTCATTTTCACAACAACCACAGCAATTCTCTGCACATAAAAAAGAAAACTACAGACCTGCTAGTGCTTCCAGGTATATAACTAAAATGATCGGGTGAGACTCAATCTTACTCCTGTGGGATTTCTTTTTCCAAACTCTTTTGAATGTCAAGGTTACAATTCTCAATAACCCTTACGTGGGCCCTTAAAAGCTAAAGAATTTCTGCAGCAATTTTCTTTGGATGAGAGAGCCATCAGTTTCTTTTCTTATTATGCATCTCAAATGACAGTTTCTAGCCATATTGTTTAGCACACGAGTGTTAAAGTCCCTTATGAAAGACTCCTGTAGTTTATATCCAAGCTCTCAGGTTCATGACTCAGCAGCTTCCTTTATAGTGGGACAGACAGACTAAAAGAGAATGTGTCTTATGAAACAAAGTAGCTGTTCCCTTTCTCATGCTATGCTTACGGTTCTGGTGAAGCATTTAAGAAGTTCTACCTGATTTTTAATTCTGCTATGGCTTAAAAAGCTATGAACAGTATTTTAGGGAAAGTTTAGCTTCTTCTTTTCAAAAAAGCTATCTGCTTTAGTCTCTGAAAGCAAAAGTAACATGCTGCACTTATATTTTCCAATCAAATTGCATAGTTGAGGCAAATTCATTTGTGCTTTGTAGCAGAACTCACAGTAGTTGTTCATATCTAAAAACCTTGATTTGTAAATGCAAAGTCACGGTCAAGCTCACCCTTGTTCGGAGAGTATGCTAATGATATGCACTGCCATTACACTTCCCAAGATTTTGTTAACCACGCACCCAGCCTTCTACCATATCAGAGCATGAGGGAAAAATTAACATCTCAGAAACGGTAACAAATCTATCTAAACTCCTCCTTGGAGAGAAGGAGGAAAGGCTCATTCTTGTTGAGGTATCCAGCCCTCAATCAACAGTGGCTGTGTATAGTGAGTTTTGTTGGTTTGAGGATTGTGTCTTTAGAGGTTAAAAAAAGGAAGAAAAGAAGGCACGGGTGTTTCTCAAGTCGCCATATTCAACTCAACCAACAAAACCAAAGTCTTCCATTTTCAAGCTTCAAGAGGGAGGCTACATGGCCGCAGGGCTTTCTTCCAGCCCCAGGTCTGGGGAGGAACTTATTGCTTCTGGGAATGGCCCCGGATAGGTCTGTGCTGTGTACTGGATCCCTTTTTGCAGAGCAGTCTCTTCGCGGAATCCTCCCTGGGTGCTGAAAGCGGGACAAGATCTAGTCCGGGCAGCCTTGTTGGCACTGTCGGGGCGGCCCACCGTCTCGCTCACAGTGCTCAGAGGGAACTCTCTCCACCTCTGCCTCTGCAGTTCCCCCTCCTTGTGTTTAATGGAGTACCAGGCCAGAAAAATAAATATAAAGCCGACAAATTTGAGGCCGGCTGCCAAACCAAAATAGACGAAACGGAATGACGTGACATTGTACTCCCAGCAAGAGCCTTGCACTCCACACTCCTGTTGCCAGAGCATGCAGGTGGTGTCAATAACTGCTCCAAAGTAAATTGGAGTCGGAATGTACGCTAGAGTGGTAGGGGAAAAGAAAAAGAAAAAATGTTAGCACGTCTTCTAAGAGGACGCAGATCTGTAAATTAACAGGATACCTGTTTACTCTAAAATCAGTTGAGGAGTGGCTTTTCTGTGTTACTTGTTTTTTTGTAAATATACATCGCATCCTGTCATAATCTTCTTATTATAGACATGTTCTCTACTTCTGGAAATCTTTCACGTCACAGCTCCGTCAGAATGTGCTTTGGTTTTTAGACATTTTATGATGTTCATTTTATAAGTATTACTTATTAGATATATTATGATACAACACGTCTAAAAAGCAAGAACACATTTTTATGTCTGCTCAGTATTAGATAACAACCTAACTTGGAAAAAAAATTGTAAAAAGAATATTGCTAAGTCACTTCAGTCGTGTCTGACTCTGTGCGACCCCATAGACGGCAGACCACCAGGCTCCCCTGTCCCCGGGATTCCCCAGGCAAGTATGCTGGAATGGGTTGCCATTTCCTTCTCCAATGCATGAAAGTGAAAAGTGAAAGTGAAGTCGCTCAGTTTTGTCTGACCGTCAGCGAGCCCATGGACTACAGCCTACCAGGCACCTCGGTCCATGGGATTTTCTAGGCAAGAGTACTGGAGTGGGGTGCCATTGCCTTCTCTAAAAAGAACAGATGCCTGTATATTCATAACTGAATTACTTTGCTGAACACTTGAAACTAACACAACATTGTTAATCAACTATACTCCAATATAAAATAAAAAGCTAAAAAAAAAGAATTTTACAAAAGATTTTATTAAGTTAAAACAAGAGCAATAATACATTTTTAGACATAAAAATTAACACTGATAAAAATGCAATTATGGAGGGGAGTTCCCTGCATGTCCAGTGGTTAGGACTCTGTGTTTTCACTGTCATGGCCTTGGGTTCAGTTCCTGGCCCAGGAACTAAGATCTTGAAAGCCACGTGGCATGGCACCTTCCCTTCAAAAATGTCAGATTAAAATCTGAAATTAAAAAAACAATAAGCCACTCAATTCACGGCACTAGAAGCCTACTATGCCCACTGGCAAGTCCTCACTCTTGGTCTGAGCCATCAACCACCACAGAAGACAAAAAAGGAATACCAGAGAGGATTCCTGCTGCCAAGGGTCAGAGATGATTTTTAAATGTTTAAAATGTTTCACCCTTCAAAATTGAAATAAGCAGTTTGAATTAAAAAAAATTTTTTTTTGTCCTGTGGATGATGATACTGATTACTGAGGAAAATAACAGCTGAAGAAAGTGACAGACTGCCCCTTAAGAAAGAAAACAATATGCGTGACAATGAGGAAGTCACATAAAAATATACTGAAGGCAGTCAAGGTAATGGAGCACTGCACACACTGCTCCCCAGTCACTGTCCCAAGATATCACAGGTGACGCAATGTTTGTCGAAGTCAGAAGGATGTTCTTCGAGTCCAATAAACTCTGTGACTTACATTGACACAGCGCTAACAAGCTTCTCTATTAATACGAAACCTTGCTGCTGTTTAGTCGCTGCCATGTCTGACTCTTTGCAACCCCATGGACTGCAGCCCACCAGGCTCCTCTGTCCACGGAATTTTCCAGGCAAGAATACTGGAGGGGGTTGCCATTTCCTCCTCCAGGGCATCTTCCCGACTCAGGGATCAAACCCGTGTTTCCTGTAATGGCAGGTGGATTCTTTACCACTGAGCCACTAAGTAAAGCTTAGTCCCTATGTATCAATTTGGACATCTTTTTTTCCATTTAGAATTTTTTATTTCTTTTCCTCAGAACATCTGATCAGCATACTCTCTACCCAGTCCAGTACAATTACTAGAAAGAAATAAGGAACTAAAATTTTCGGACACATATACACACAAAGTAAGCACTAATTCCCATCATTTTCATGTTACAAAGTCACAAAAAGGACAGAAACACCAGGACTGTAAGCCCACAACAGTTTCTTGGTTCAAGATTTCTTACTGTACAAAACTCTGGGGAATTTAGTCCAAGTGCATACTCAGAGTGAAAGAGAAAGCGATCAAAAGTCAGTTTTGTTTTGTTTCCTCAGCAACAGAGTTGGTCAGCTTTTGGTTCAAATCAGAAAATGAGGAAGTTGTACCTGCCCACTAACGTGTAAACTCCTAGCTAGTAACAAATGATCTGACTTGACACTTTTAAAGGACAGTGAAAATTTGGCATCTGCAAAGAGGAACTAAAAGGCACTGTGGGAAATTTAGGAACATACCAAGTGTTCTCAATAAAACAAACTGCATTCCCAGGGCAAAAGGCCTCTCTTCATCTTTTACAGACCTACAAAGAAGGGAAAGAAATATTTTAGAACAAGGGCCTCAAGAAAATGAATGTCAAGTCCTATGACATTAGGACTGCTTAGCTGCAGGGCCAGGGACCACATAGATAATGGGCCAATATATTGATTTCACTAGAAGTTACTAACAATAGTTGAATAAGACCACTTATCGCTAAATCACTGAATAAAGGTCTACCCAGTGAAGACTCCAAAGAACTCTGATTAACTCCACTTTTTGTGTAAATAACAGGTGGAAAGACAAAGGTTCAGGCTGAAAGTCCAGAAGAAGCTCTGAGCTTGCGAAATCAACTCTTTTTAAAAAAAAATTGATAATCCTAACTATTGCATTCTTTTCCTGTTTGCCTGCACTTTTCAGAATGGAACACTGAAATTTACTTCCACAGTTTCTCAAGGAAAAATACAGAGAAAAAACTTTTTTTTCTAATAGTCCCAAAATGTATCGGAAATAAGTCTAAAGTTAGAATGAATCCTTCCCCCATCACCTCACTTTTTCTTCTTTTCCTAAAACTTAAGTTTCAAGTAAATCCCACATGGCAGGATGATTGGAGTCTATTGATTTTGAAATTAGCAAAGATTAAATGGCTCCTTTTCTGAAGTTTTGGGTTAGAAGACAACTGATGATCTGCCATGTTTAAACATTATTAAACAGGCACCTCTTTTCCAGTTAACATCTCTTGTAGAATTAGAGTTCAAAGTATTAGATTAGCAATGATTCCTATTTTTTTCATGATGAAGTACTTTATCCTTTCTAGCCCATACACATAGGGTTCTCAGTATGCAATGTGAAATTCTCGAGGACCAGTGTGTTTGTCATCTTTTCCCCCAATTTCTTTATTTTCTCACAGCAATTTCCCCAGCGTGGTACACACTGTTGTTACTCTATAAGTATCTACTGATTGAGGATCTGAAGATTGGTCCCAAACCAATGGGACCAGTGGGACTCCTGGGTACCATTTGTTATCTTGCCTTCAAGGAACTCATAAGCTGAGCAACATCTAACTCAGCATCCCATAGGAGGGAAGTCAGACTATGCAGAACTGGCAGGCAAGCAGCCCAACCTCCCTGTGAAGAAAGACATCTCAGCAGATGCATCCCACCAGAAGCCAGCATCCTGGGTTACCAAGGAGCCCAGGAAGGACACAAAAGGGAGATCTGGAGACTGACACCCTTCTTTCCTTCATCCCCCTGCATCGCAGTCCCCCTAAAGCTGCTGTGGCCATGCTTTCATCTCTTCACCACACTGTCCACTCCCTTCCTTCGTCTATGGTCATCTTTACCTCAAATACCAACACTCTGATTTGAATGTGTTGGTGTCAACATTTTAAACAGAGCCTTCATTAAGGTAACCTCCACGTTCTTTCTCAGAAGTAAACACACACACACATACACACACACAAAATGGGATACCTAACACGGCAAAGAAAGCACAGCATGAACAACTTAAAATTACATTGCCTAGTCTTCCCTCTCCTTGATTCAATGCCAAAATGTTATATGATAGTGAAATTAATGAAATAAGCATTTGGAATTGCAAGCCCAGCAACAACGGTCACTGATCCTGGAGGTATTAACTACCTACAAGGTCAGAGATAATATTCTTAGGCGTATGTATGATTTAGTGACTTCACCAAATGATTTGTCACCTCCTCTCCAGCCAAGCTTCTTGTAGCTAATACAGTCATAGCTTTCAGCTCCTGAACTCGAACCTTTCGGTAGAGACTTCAGGAACCAAAGGCATCCAAAAAAAGTTTCACTGAACTATGGGGATATAATTCATCTAAATAAAAAAAGTTCTGGAGTATGAAATGTTGCTGTTGTTTCGTTGCTAAGTCATGACCAACTCTTGCGACCCCATCGACTACAGCCCACCAGGCTCCTCTGTCCATGGGATTTCTCAGGCAAGAATACCAGAGTGGGTTGCCATTTCCTTCTCCAGGGGATCTTCCTGACCCAGGGATCGAATCCATGTGTCCTGCACTGGCAGGCAGATTCTTTACCACTGAGCCATCTGGGATGCTCAGTGAAATGCTACCATCTTCCTTTCCCTTTCTGACATGGGAAAACTCCCTTCTCTTAAGTTCACCAGGTAAATGTCTGAGCACTTTCCTGCACAATCTCATTTTGCTTTCATCACCACTTTACCACATCAGTCCCCGGTCTGGAATAAAATTTCTGGCAATTCTGAGTGTATAACCCAACCTAGACATTGAACACCGTCCTCACCTGAGTGTTACTATGATGGCTGATGGTTGGGCGCATGCTGTGATGAAGGTCACTATGAACAGAAAAACTAAGAATGGGATGAGGGTGTTACAGGACCGTTTGCACTTCCCGGACACAGCGTAGCCGTTCTCATTGAGGTACGTCTTGACGATAACCACGCGGAGCTGGCTGCGCTGTCCCACTGTGGGTGGCGTGATCACCTGGCGGCTCTGGACACAGGTGCATTCAGTGTAGTTCCGCATCTAAGTGGTAATAAAGACCAGTTGGATGCCGATCAAAAGCAAAATTCACTAACTACGAACAGTCAGAGTTAAAAGGCTCTAAAATCATTCCAGCATTTAAAAATATGCAGAATAGTTCATTGAAAGTATCTGCTGGGAGTCCCCTGGTGGCCTAGCGGTTAACATTCCAGGCTTTCACTGTCACAGCCTGGGTTCAATCCCTGATCAGGGAACTGAGGTTCCACAAGTTGTGCAGCACAGCCCCAAAAAGAAAAAAAAAAAAAAAGAAAATATCTTCATCATTTTAACAGTAAGGATTCAAAAAGTGCGTCTAACAACATCAAAATCTGCTGCTCAGGGTTGTTAACCTTTGATCAGAAGCCTTCAATAACTCAATTCTATACTATTCATGTTCCATAACGGCTTCCCAGGTGGCGAGGTGGAAAGAATCCACCTGCCAGTGCAGGAGACTGAGGTTCAATCCCTGGGTTGGGAAGACCCCCTGGAGTAGGAAATGGCAACCCGCTCTGGTATTCTTGCCTGGAAAATCCCAGGGACAGAGGAGTCTGGCGGGCTACAGTCCATGGAGTTGCAAAGAGTCTGATACAACTGTGCACAAGTACAGCCATGTTCCACATCCTCATTTGGGGGTCATAATCAGATGCCGCTTCAATGGATGTTCATTCTTGGGCTCTCCAAACAGAGAAGCTCCTCGAAAACAGGAACTAAAACTTATTTTTATTTGTGCTTACCAGAGCGCTTAGCAAAACCCTGAAACAGTGTAGGATCAAATGTAAATATCTGTTAAGTAAATGCAGAGAATTCACAATGCAACCATAACGACTTCAGTACCAACACGAGCGAATGTATCACTGGCTATTTCATTTGAAACCGGCTAATACAAGGGACTCAAAAGATGTCTCAAATGAAACAGCCAATGGACCTTTCTGCCTGTTATGCTGCTTTTACTGAATGGACATCAGCTGAGCTCACTGTCATTGTGATCTCTCAGCCACCCAGAGAAGCAGGAGGCACAAATATGAAGATAGAGAGCTGCATGGCCACCTATGCTCCAAGGACTGTGGGCCGCTTTGTATGAATGAGGGCCACAGACCAGAGGACTCAGTGGCTAAGTCCTTCCCAGGGGGCAAGTGAGTCCTCTGGTCTGTGGCCCTCATTTGAAGAGCAGGTCTCATTGTCCCTTTCAATCCAGTCACACCCTGCAGCTCACCAGTTATATAACGAGGAGCCAGCAAGAGGAATCTCAATTCATCACCAGAGTTTAAAACTCAGAGATCAAATATGACATCCCCANAGTCCTTCCCAGGGGGCAAGTGAGTCCTCTGGTCTGTGGCCCTCATTTGAAGAGCAGGTCTCATTGTCCCTTTCAATCCAGTCACACCCTGCAGCTCACCAGTTATATAACGAGGAGCCAGCAAGAGGAATCTCAATTCATCACCAGAGTTTAAAACTCAGAGATCAAATATGACATCCCCAAGACACACAGTCAACGGTATCATCCCATATCACCTGCACAGAACAAACAAAGGCACCTTAACCTTTCAATGAAAGCAGCTGCCTACAGTCTGTTATTATGCAAAGAATGGAACCAGGCTCAATAAAGAATGGAGTAGAATATGAAAACCTTTTCCCACAGTATTACTGCCTATTTATAATTCACGGGAAAGTGGATTCTCAAAATAGCCTATTCTTGAACTGACAGAAATAACTTTACGCTGAACGTTTTTAAAAGAAAATCTGAATTGATAGTCTATGAAGAATGGCCACTGCCCATGTTCACAGGCTCTGAGGAGGGGAGGTGCTCTCCTGTTCTCTTCTAGCAGCACGGAGTGTGGTCATCTCGACCTTCACATCCATCATCACAAGGGCCCTGTTGGGGTAGCAAAGGAGACATCCAGCACTCGGCCTTATCAGGTTTCACTGGGTTGGCACAGGAAGTCACTAGAGGGGAATGATGTGGAATCAGATCACAATATTCAAAAACTCCAATTATCCCTGGGAAATAAAATAATAGTATTGATTGCAAAATTTCCTTTCCTCTGGGTTTTTGACAGAAGCACATGTGTATTCGTGCTCAGTTGCTTTAGTCGTGTCCAACTCTTTGGGACCCCACGGACTGTGGCCCGCCAGGCTCCTCTGTCCATGGGATTCTCCAGGCAAGAGCACTGAGTGGGTTGCCATGCCCTCCTCCAGGGGATCCTCCTGACTCAAGAATCAAACCTGCACCTCCCCTGCCTCCTGCATCACAGGAGGATTCTTTACCCACTGAGCCACCTGGAAAGCCCTTAACAGAAAACATCCTGTATCTTATTTGAAGTTTTTGGAAAGGGGAGACTGAAGCCTTCTGTTTGCATACAAAATCTAACAACACTACAGGAGCTTGCGAAATACACTCACCCCGGTGCTCACATTCCCACTATTGACACAGCCAGCCAGACAAGGGTTAAAGTATGTGATTCCATCCGATCCACAGACTGGCTCATATTCATGTGTTTTGCAACCACAATTAACATTGCAGCTTCCTGTCAGGTTCCTATGCGGCATGGTCAGAGAGGGTCTAAGAGAGAGAAGCAGATCATGAGCCGTTAACGTTTGCCAGAAAAAAATCCACAGGGAAGTTCTTGATGTTAAGTAGGGTGTCCATTTTAGAGAATATGTTCCCATGAAATCAAAGCTATGGTACCAGGAAGTAGCACTCTAGATAACTATTTTTGTGACTTTAAAACAGAACAGAGGGACTTCCCTGGTGGTCCAGTGGTTAGGAACCTGCCTTGCAATGGGGGCTATGCAGGTTCAATCCCTGGCTGGGGAACTAAGATCCCATGTGCTACTGGCAATTACCAAGTCATGCCTGCCTTGAATAAGACTGGTTGCAGTGACATAAATAAATAAATAAATATTTTAAAAAAAAAAAAAACCAGAACAGAAAGAAAACATTTTTCAATTTTCCCATACTACAGACTTAGTACATTTGTATCATATTATTTATTGTGCCTCAATTCCACCCTCGTCTTGGTAATCTGAGCTCAGAAGTTCTAACCTTCATAGCACTAAACTACTCACTCACTGCAGACACTTGGTTCTATATCATAATAAATGGAGGCCTCGACTTCTTTAACTGTAAAATGGAAGAAATATTTTTGTGCCAAATTAATAATATTGTGATGAGGACATTAATATGGAACCCATCCATCAGAGCTGTCAACCAAGTTCCTTTGACCAAAAGCCTTTGCTCCGGAATAAATTGTCAAAGAAAGACAAGAGACTCTAGAATATCACAAAAGAATATCAAAAGAAGGTGGTTTTTTGAAGACCATCAGGAATCAGAGCACTGGTGTGATTCAGACAACCAGAGAACAATTAAACTCTCCTTCCCTCAAGAATGCCAGATGTGGGACTTCCCTAGTGGTCCACTGGTTAAGAACCCGCCTGCCAGTGCATGGGACATGGGTTTGATCCCTGGTCTGAGATTCCACAAGCAGAGGGGCAACAGAGCCTGCGCGCCACAACTACTGAGTCTCTGTGCCCTAGAGCCCGTGCTCCTCAACAAGAGAAGCCACCACAATGAGAAGCCCATACACTGCCACTAGAGAGTAGCCGCTGGCCCCGAGACTAGAGAGCCCACACAGCCCTGCCAAAAGCGTTAAGAGAAGAATGAGCAGATGTGGACTCACCGGCAAACACAATAGGTTCTATTTTCTCATGAGATCATGATTTCTGATTCAAAGAAATGATGCAATGTGGAAAACGCGAATAAAATCAGTTCAGGCAAGAAACAGAAAGGGGCAAAAACGTCAAGTAAGGATATGTAGGGCCAGAGGGAGAAGCATAAGGCAATGGCTAAGGCAGAGGCAGGCAGGTACCCAGAGGGAACCCGCGGAAGGATGAAGGGGCTTTGAGTTCTCACATCCAATGACCTCCTTCCTTTGCTTTCAAAGCCACAGTTTTTAGGTGTCACTCATGAAATACTGTTCCTAAAGCCACATGGGCTGGAAATGGCAGATTTCATTCACCTGTCCAACTACTCATCATCCATTCATTCAACAGATATTTAGGAGTGTCAGTCATGTGCTAGGATTTACCTTTAATGACTATGTTCATCCAGAAGCCTCCTGTTGTTCGTTCAAAGGCTTTTCTCCTGTAGCCTCCCTCGCACCTCGATAACTGAGTTATCAAATTTGAGCAAAAGGAACAAACTCAAAGCAATATTTAAACTTTATCAAGAAAGCCTTCCAAAGAGGGAAAAGTAAAATAAACTCTGGTCATTCCCATCCCTCCACTGAAGTAATTTTTATCACAAGACTCATAATTATTGGGCTTCCCAGGTTGCGCTAGTGGTAAAGAAACCGTCTGCCAGTGCAGGAGACATAAGAGACACAGGCTTGATCCTTGGGTCAAGATGATGCCCTGGAGGAGGAAATGGCAACCCATGCCAGTATTCTTAACTGGAGAGTCCCATGGACAGAGGAGCCTAGTGGGCTATAGTACATAGGGTTGCAAAGAGTCAGACACAACTGAAGCGACTTAGCACTCATAATTATTATGTTCATAATACCATAATGCTTGATATTTTGAATCATACCATTTGACAGTTTCAATATACCTTTAAAAGGTGATTCTAAACCAGTAGTTCTCCATAGGGGCAATTTTGGCAGTGTCAAGAGACATTTTTGTTCATTACAACTAAAGGGGTGCTACTGACATCTAGTGGGTAGGGGCGAGGATTGCTTATAAATATCCAGTAGGGGCCTTCCCTGGTGGTCCAGTGATTAAGATTTCACCTTCCAGTGCAGGGGTGATGGATTCGATCCCTGGTTGGGGAACTAAGATCCCACACGCCTTGGGGTCAAAAAAAACCAAAGCATAAAAAAGAGGCAATATTGTAACAAATTCAACAAAGACTCTAAAAATGGCCCACATCAAAGAAATCTTAAATATGTATATCAGTTCAGTTCAGTTCAGTCACTCAGTTGTGTCTGACTCTTTGTGACCCCGTTAACCACAGCACACTAGGCCTCCCTGCCCATCACCAACTCCCGGAGTCCACCCAAACTCATGTCCATTGAGTCAGTGATGTCATCCAACCATCTCATCCTCTGTCATCCCCTTCTCCTCCTGCCCTCAGTCTAAGTATATATATATATACATATATATATATATATATATATACACACACACACACACACACACACACAAAGAAGCCAACAATACCCAGAACAGCCCTTGCCCCAAAAGAAAGAAAACTAACCCAAATCTCAGTACTATATAATGATCTGAGAAACTCTGTTCTACACCTATTTCCACATTTCATGGATGATGAAATGGATGTCCAAGGAGGTCAAATGATTCATTAGGCTGACTAGTGCTATTTTAACTGGCATCACATAAAACATATTCTTTGTGCATTGCTCTTCACTAGTTCTTCAAGAGCCAAGTTGCAAGCCATGATCAAATAAAAGGAATTTACATGCCTGCACGCATAGTCACTAAAAATGATAGGCTTCTAATCCATACAACAGGGTTATTACTATGCCTATTTAGAAGTCACAAGGAATTTCTTATTAACAGCATGCTTTGTATTCATTTATGACAGCCACAGATTCCAAACACCTCTCCTTTGTAGGTATGTTCACTCAAGAGAAAGGAATCTAAAGAGAATGCCAACACACATGATGACAGGAAGGCAAAAGATTTCCTGAGTTCTGGAAACAAAGGCACAGTCCCAGGTCACCTCTGAGTATACTTGCTCTTCTCTTGAGATCATGATGTCTGATACAAAGAAATGATGGAGTATCAAAAGTTTTAACAAAATCAAAAGAAACAACAAATATAAAAGCAGTGGGAAAGGCCATAGTGGCACAAAAAAAGAAAGACGCTGACACAGTTAATTGTTTACACTGCACTGATTTAAAAAATTATTTTTAAGAATAATACTGTCAGGCTTCCCTGGTAACTCAGAGGGTAAAGAATCTGCCTGCAATGCGGGAGACCTGGGCTTAATCCCTGGTCAAGAAGATCCCCTGGAGAAGTGAATGGCAACCCACTCCAGTATTCTTGCCTGGAGAATTCCATGGACAGAGGAACCTGGCAGGCTACAAAGGGGTAGCAAAGAGTCAGACACAACTGAGCAACTAACACTTTTACTTTCTTTATGCCAATGCAGGAGACATGAGTTTGACTCCTGACCCGGGAAGACCCCACATGCCGTGGAGCAACTAAGTCCATACGCCACAACTATTGAGCCTGTGCTCTAGAGCCCAGGAGCTGCAACCCCTGAGCCCCTACCAGCAATTATTGAAGCCCATGCTCCTCAACAAGAGAAGCTACAGCAATGAGAAGCCCACACATCACAACTAGAGAGTAGCCCCTGCTCGGCACAACTAGAGAAAGCCCGTGCCTAGCAATGAAGACCCTCCACAGTCATAAATTAATTACTTTTTAAAAGAAAGAATAATAATGTCTTATTTCACTATAACTTAGGCTCTGGAAGACTGATGGATTATAATAATCATGCAAGTGGTGAAATCTGAGTCACGCCAAGCAACCTCTTATTAGCTGAGCTGAGCCTGTCCTGGGAGAACACAATGCACTAGCACTGTAGGATCCACACTCATCCTTGTGCAAAGGGACGGTAGCACCTTTCCAGGAAACAAAAAATCTTCGACAAGTCAGCCTTGCAAGCAAGAGGCTCATGTTGACTCAAGGTCCATGTAAGTGTTCTTTCCATGCCAGGAACAAGGACTCACTAACAAATGCCTTACTANACGCCAAGCAACCTCTTATTAGCTGAGCTGAGCCTGTCCTGCGAGAACACAATGCACTAGCACTGTAGGATCCACACTCATCCTTGTGCAAAGGGACGGTAGCACCTTTCCAGGAAACAAAAAATCTTCGACAAGTCAGCCTTGCAAGCAAGAGGCTCAAGTTGACTCAAGGTCCATGTAAGTGTTCTTTCCATGCCAGGAACAAGGACTCACTAACAAATGCCTTACTACTGCATGGTCCAAGCTGGAAACCTGAGTCACACATGACACATTACTATAAAAATCATAGAATAATAGAATTAGAGAGATGGGAGGAATTTCTGAGGTTAACTAAGATAACTGACTAATTTCAGAGCCTAGGAAACTATGAGAGGTATAATGCCCGCCATCACTGAAGCTTTAATAAAACTAGCCACAGGGAGACCAAAATGAACAAAACACAGGAAAGAAGAGCAAGCTTGCTGCTTAATCTTCATTAAATCAACTGCTGAAGGATCAATGCTTATTTACAGTCATGTACAACAATAAATGTCTTCCCAGGTGGCTCAAGGGTAAAGAATCCACCTGCCAGTGCAGGAGATGCCACAGACATGGGTTCAATCCCTGGGTCGGGAAGATCCCCTGGAGAAGAAAATGGTAACCCACTCCAGTATTCNTGAGGATAGATGAGTTAATATATATAAAGCATTTAGAAGAATGCTTGATGTGCAATAGTGTTAATATAAGGGTTAGCTATGCATTGAACATCATCATGACTATTGGCACAGAAAGATCTCCAACCTATATTGTTACATTAAAAAAATTAAGCCCAGAAAAGTATGTTATAGGATGCTACTTTTTGGATATAAGTCAGGGAACAATGAAAAGACACATTCACAGTTTCTTGTATAAGGAATATCCTTGAAATGATACACAAGAAATGAATTAAAGTGGTTCCCTGGTTTGTCTTTGGGGAGAAGTGGGATAAAGGACTTGAGCTACATTGTATTTTCATTGAACTTTGTTTTGAAATTACGTGAATGTATTACATATTCAAATCTTTACATTAAAGAAAAAGAACAGTTTTCATTAAGCCAACAAGCCTTTCTTCCTCATGGACTGTGATCCAAATGCAATGGGAGATACGCCCAGGGTACAAACAGACACACATAACTGAAAGACTACGGTCTCGGCCCATCAAGGGTGCAGCACCACCAGGACAGAGACAGAGACACAGTGAACCCTGCACAAAGGAGGGGCACAAGGCAGACCCGGGAATCCAAACAGCGCTGGGTTTTGCAATTGAATCACAACAAGGATAAGAGGAGTCGGCTCTTCCAAGACACTTACCCTGTCGTGTAGGGGATGTTTATGCCCCCTAGATTGATACTTTCACATCCAACAATAAACAGGGTTGAAAAGCACAGTAAAGACACACCACTGCAGATCATTGCTAGTTTCGCAGATTCTCTTGCACCAAGCTTCAATTTTTTAATAATGTAGCCTCCCAGGACAATGCCAACACCGGCACTAGGGACAATGATGACGCCTGGAGAGAAGAAGGGAAGCACAGAATTAATTTGACGTAATGTACACAATTTTGCTTTCTAAGTATTTTGTTTCTACTTACTTATTAGTGCTAAGGCAAAGAATTTTTTAAAATACTGTAATCAATAAATCTTCAGTGTTTGTGATTTTATAGTACAGTTTACTTTCAACAAAGAATTATATCTAGAATGTGCAAAACTTAACAAAAACATAAAAAGAAAGGCAAGCAAGTGAGCAAAACTTAAATGGCTCTTCACTAAGAAGGAAATTCTGCTGACCCATTAAGGTATAAAGATGCTCATCTTCTTTCTCAGAGGGAAATACAAATTAAAGCTAAAATGAAAGAATATGCCACATTAACCATATTGGTAAAAATTGAAAAGTCTGACAATACCATATATAGGGATAAAATATAGAGCAATGGGCATGCTCTGCATGGCTGGTGGGATATAAATTGTGACAGATACTTTGCAAGACAGTTTGGCATTATCTGGTACAGTTGAAGATACACACACCCTGTGACAGGCAAGTCCATTCCTAGATCTATATCCTGAAGAAACTTATGCACACAGGGACCAAAAGAAGTTTATAAGATATCTATCTAAGCACCATAGTAGCTCCAAACTGGAAATAAGCCAAACGTCCATTAATAAATACACTGAATGGAGTAAATTCATGTATTGAAATGCTGCTTTACAACAATAAAAATTAAGGCATATAATTACACACCACTGCAATGAAGTAAAACACAACAAAAAACAAAGCCTACCTGTACTTGTATAAAAAGTTCAAAAGCAGGTAAAACTAAATGTTGGTTTAGAAATGAATATACAGGAAGCACAACTATGAAGAAAAGCCAGGAAGTAAAAACTGCCATAAAAGCCAAGACGGTAGAGGGAGAGATGGGATCCAGAATGGATACAGGAGCTCCTGGAGGACTGGACGTGCTCCTTCCCACGACCTGGGCAGTCATCGCACAAGCGTTCACTTTATGATTATTCATTATCTCTAAGGATTTTTTTGAAGGATGGTCGATTCACAACATGATAATTTCAAGGCTAGAGCAATGTAATTCAGTTATATGTGTATAAAGAGATGGAGAAGGAAATGACAACCCACTCCAGTATTCTTGCCTGAAAAATCCTTTGGAAGGAGGAACCTGGTAGGCTACAGTTCATGGAGAGATATAGATATATAGATTCTTTTTCATATTCTTTCCCATCATGGTTTATTACAGGATTTTTAATATGGTTCTCCCTATGCTATATAGTAGGATCTTGTTGTTTATCTACTTTATATATACTAGTGTATATATGTTAATCCCAACCTCCTAATCTATCTCTCTACAATTCTTTACCCTTTGGTAGCCATAAATTTGTTTGCTGTGTCTGTGAGTCTCTTTCTGTTTTATACATAAGCTCATTTGATTCATATTTTATTTTTGCCTTCACCAGGCAGCATGCAGGAACTTACTTCCCAGACCAGGGACTGAACTCATGCTCCCTGAAGTAGGAGGACAAAACCCTAATCACTGGACTGCCAGGGAACTCCCTGTATCATATTTTAGACTCCACATATAAATCATTTAAGGTTTGATTAATGTACTTCTGGGTCCATTAGATTTCACAGTTTCAAAAAAAAACTAAAAAATTAGTTATATTGTTTGCCCCATGAAACTTATAATCTAAAAAAGAAACAAACAAAGCAAATTAAAGTATGATAGCCTGGCAACCCACTCCGGTATTCTTGCCTGGAGAATCCCATGGACAGAGAGCCTGACAGGCTACAGTCCATACGATTGCAAAAGATTTGGACACGACTGAAGCGAGTGAGGGCAAGCAGGTACAAGCTAATTATACCAAGGGCAGGGAGAAAACAGGGGAAGAAGCACCTGAGTCTTCCCTGGGAGAAAGCAGGGAGGATTTCACAGAAGTGGCAGTATTTGTGCTGACACCCAGCAGAGGAGACAGAACCTGCCCAATGTGCCAGCACAAAGAGAATATGCTAAGGAAATATGTGCAAAGGGGCCTGCTGCTGCTGCTGCTGCTGCTGCTAAGTCCCTTCAGTTGTGTCCGACTCTGTGCGACTCCATAGACAGCAACCCACGGGCTCCCCTGTCCCTGGGATTCTCCAGGCAAGAACACTGGAGTGGGTTGCCACCTCCTTCTCCAATGCATGAAAGTGAAAAGCGAAAGGGAAGTCGTTCAGTCATGTCCAACTCTTAGCAACCCCATGGACTGCAGCCTACCAGGCTCCTCCACCCATGGGATTTTCCAGGCAAGAACACTGGAGTGGGTTGCCACCTCATAGCAGAACTGAGGATTCAGAGTTCAAGTTATGGGACTGTGGAATGCAAGCTACTGGGACGAGGCAGAGCCTGGGCAAGAGACCAAGCCCACATGGGTAAGGCCAAGCAAGACCACGAAGGATCATGGAGAGGAGCTTAGGGTGTATCTCTAGGCAATGGGAAGCCACTGAGGAATTCTGAGTCGGGGTTAGAGAGGATGGGAGGTGTGTGCAACAAAGATCACTGCTGCTGGAAAGATGCAGTCAACATCAGACACTTGGTCAGGAGCAAACTGCTAAGGTCCACATTAGCCACAGTCAGGACCCACACTAACAATCACGAGCTGAAGAGGGAACGGGGACACACAGAATGTGGCAAGGATCCAGAATACAAGGAGAAAAGGCATGGAGGAGCGCAGCTCAAAAGCCCCATGGTAGACACGCCAAGTGTGATGGGCCCAGGGACGAGCAGGGAGTAACACTTCACATAGTGGTCCCTGTGCAGAGAGCCCAGGAAGAGCCAGCCCGGGGCATTCAGAACGGGTGTCAGAATCCATGGCATTTATGGAATGCTCCAAAAAGAGCACCTTCCTCTGTTCTACTCACTGAATAAAGTCGAAAGAGCAGAGGAAGACGAAGCCTAAAAGGAGATCTCAGTAAGAGCAATTCTAAGGGCGCCGTGAAGGCAGAAGCCAGGCTGCAATGGGTTAAACCTTCAGTCATGAGGATTTAGAGACTAGAATTCAAATCTTTGTAGAATTCAGACTCTAAAGGGAAAAGGGGCATGGGTTTAGAGTTAGTGGGGCCCTGAATATTTATTGCNTAAAAGGAGATCTCAGTAAGAGCAATTCTAAGGGCGCCGTGAAGGCAGAAGCCAGGCTGCAATGGGTTAAACCTTCAGTCATGAGGATTTAGAGACTAGAATTCAAATCTTTGTAGAATTCAGACTCTAAAGGGAAAAGGGGCATGGGTTTAGAGTTAGTGGGGCCCTGAATATTTATTGCAAGAACTGATGCTGAAGCTGAAGCTCCAATACTTTGGTCACCTGATACAAACAGCCAACTCATTGGAAAAGACACTGATGCTGAGAAAGATTGAGGGCAGGAGGAGAAGAGGGCGACAGAGGATGAGATGGGTGGATGGCATCACCAACTCAGTGGACCCTAGTTTGAGCAAGCTTTGGGAGACGGCGAACGATAGGGAAGCCTGGTATGCTGCTAGTCCATGGGGTCACAAAGAGTAACTGAACAACAAGGCAGAGCTGGGGCTTGGGGAATTTCGCTTGTTTGTTTACACATGCAGGGGATTTAAGCATAGTTATACGCTCACAAAGAGATTAAAAAGACTGGAGCCTATTATACAGAGTGAAGTAAGCCAGAAAGAAAAACACCAATACAGTATACTAACGCATATATATAGAATTTAGAAAGGTGGTAATGATAACCCTGTATGCGAGACAGCAAAAGAGACACAGATGTATAGAATAGTCTTTTGGACTCTGTGGGAGAGGGNTGGGGGAGGTAGGAGGGAGGCTCGAGAAGGAGGGGATGTATGTATAACTGATTCACTTTGTTGTGCAGCAGAAAGTAACACAACATTGTAAAGCAATTATACTTCAAATTTAAAAAAAACTTTTAAGAATGCTTTAGGTTCAGGGAACTGCTATCATGCTGCTATTGCTATTGTGAAGAATCATAATTTGCTTTCATAGGACCCAGTGTTCACCCTCAAGATAAGACCTGCCAGCCTCTGTTGGGTTTACTTCTCTCTTTTCCGCTGGACTGAAAGGTTCCTGTGCATGGCAGGGACTCTATCTTTATTATCTTCACAACTTTCTAGCAATTTCCAAGGCCTAGAAAATGCACAGGTTGAATAATTTGCTAATTTTGAATTTATTACATAAAGTCTTCAAATGACACTCATTTTTGTTTTCAAATGATTCCTTGAAATAGGCCACATCTTGTTTTACAAACAGGAAATCTCAGATTTCATTTGGGAGCTAAAATAACTTGGTAAAATCAGTTTAAAGCTGGCAGGCACAAAATATCTAGACTGAGAAAATCTCACTGTTAACAAAATTCTGAGTTGGGTGTTTGTAGCAAAAGTTCAACTGCCAAATCACCACAGGTGACAAGTGCGGACTGTCAGTAACCCTCTAGCCTCTTCTATGGTGAGATCACAAGGGTGCAGACTGTCCCACTGAAGTTGATCGTTAGTACAGACAGAGCCTCAGAACTTGCGTGTTCCACACTAAAAGTTTCTTTAAGTAAGTTGAAAAGTGTGTGGTTTGCAACTATGAATCATTGCAAAATATCACCATGAGCCACTATGGTTTCCAGGTTTTGCTGTTGTCTCTGGGGAAGTGGCGGGGAGGGGAGCAGAGGAGAAAGTGGGGTGAGATCTAGAAAAGAAGGAAGCACGATTCACTCTCATTCACTCTCTCTTTCTCTTTCCCTCTTTCACTTCTCTTTCTGCACACATGCACACCACACACAGACACACAAAAACTGATGTTGGCCATGTGCCAGATACTGTGATAACTACTCTTTGGATAGAATTTCACCTAATTCTCAAAACTGTGTGGATTTTGAGTTGCTCTGAAAGCAGAATGTATCTGACAATCAACAGTATTTCTACCTTGTGTCATGTGTGTGCTGTTCAGTCATGTCTGACTCTTTGCAACCCCAGGGACTGTAGCCCACCAGGCTCCTCTGTCCAAGGAATTTTCCAGGCAAGAATACTGGAGTGCATTGTTTCACAGGATCCTCCTGACCCAGGGATTAAACCCATATCTCCTGTATCTTCTGCTTTGGCAGGTGGGTTCTTTACCAGCTAAGCCACAGAGGAAGTCTCACCTTGTGAGTCATAGTCCAATTATTAATAGAAGCATTTGTCTTTCATAATAACTCAAAATCATGGAGCATCTTACAACGAATGGCATCTTAGGTTGGAAGGAATATAGTAGATTCTTTCCACATTGCAGGCAAGGAAGCATCCAGTGAGTGACACAGCAGGGTAAACAAATTCATATTTATTTAACTTTTCCAAAGACTGTGTTTCTAATCTTATGATACAAAATAATGTTTTCCTATCAACCAAGTCTAATTATTTTACCCCTTTTTAAGCTTCCACTTTCCCCTGCAAATATTTTCTTATAGGAAATAAATACCAATTATTGTCAGACAAGAGAAGATGAGAATAATTTTCAAGCTCAAGCCTTGAAGCTAGCAAATTTTAAATGGTCTGAGACTATACCACATAGTAAGTATACATTTCCGCAAACTACACATATACCCACAAAGTATCACAAAAATACAAAATAACTTTCGCTTTAGTATATTTCAATACCATCCTTGTGGAAAAAAAACTCAGAAATTCCTTCACAGGACCCCCCTGGTGGCCCAGTTTTTTTAACCAAAACCTGTCTGCCAATGCATAGGTTCAATCCCTGCTACAGGAAGATCCCACATGCCACAGGGCAGCTAAGCCCATGTGCCACCACACTCTAGAGCCTCAGAGTCGAAACTACTGAAGCCCAAACACACAGAGCCTGTGCTCTGCAACAAGAGAACCCACCGTAATGCAA
This sequence comes from Neotragus moschatus, assembly GCA_006410615.1. Taxonomy (NCBI): domain Eukaryota; kingdom Metazoa; phylum Chordata; class Mammalia; order Artiodactyla; family Bovidae; genus Neotragus; species Neotragus moschatus. The sequence goes on along the minus strand of SJYA01001945.1, from coordinate 661,184 downwards.
GAAGCCTGTGCACCACACCTAGGAAATACCTCCGCTTGCCCTAACTAGACAAAGTCTTTGTGCAGCCATAAGGACCCAGTGCAGCCATTAAGTAATTGAAAAGAAATCCTTTCACAAACTATGAACAAGGTTGCATCATTAGAATTCATCAGTAACGCCTTTTTTTTATAATTCGGTGGCTGTTTTAAGACAGAAACCAAACTCTTTCTTTCAATCCATACTATTTCATAGCATAACATCAAGTCACACTGTAAAGGGTGTTCGACTGGATTAGGAGAATCAGCCCATGTGTGATGACAGGAACAGCATGTGTCAGTGAGAGCTACTGGCACCTGGAGAGAAAGGACATAGGCGCTCCTGTAGGAATTCTCCTGAAGAAGGTAACCTGGCAGGGCAGCAAGTCTCGAACAGGGTTGCTGCAGACAGCCTGTCTCCATTCCAGGCGCCAGCAACAGAGCTCTCAGGTCACAGATTCCTCTGTCAAGGACCTGTGATGGCCACAGTGGGGCTCAGATGGGACCATCTGCAGCTCACCAGCCGAGAATGCTCTGAAATCTCACGTGGCCTTGCTGAAATGATTAATAAAGGCTTACCAAGGAATGGCACACCTCTGAAAACTTAGCCCCCATCACGTCAGCATGGAGACAGCAAACCAAGCTCATACTCAGCCTCCACTGGGGACAAATAGGTCTCTTTCAACCACAATCACATTCTCTTCAATTCTGCCAACTCAGGGAAATACCATAAAGCTGGAGAGAAATACGAGAACCCCAATCTCAGGGATCCGAGGTCTTGGGAGCACTGAAGGAAAGGTAATAAATAGGGACATTCAATAGAAGAAACAAGCCCACTTTTCATTTCAGGTTTCTGCAAAGCTCTGGCTGAAATAATATATAAAATGAAATGCCATGCTGGGTCGTGAAAGGGATTCAAAAATCAAATCAAATAAATATTTCATCCTGTATGGCTTAAAAAGCTAAGAGAGTTTTCTGCATCCAGGCAATAAAACCAGAGGGCAAAAATAACTTGATGGAATGCAAAACATCAGAGGGCTTACTTCCGTTTTTCACTGGCAAGCTTCAGGTGAAATAGCAAAAGCGTTAAACAAGTTACTGCAAAACAAGGGTGTACATTCTGTAAGGGCAATTTCACAGGAGAGTAGGATCTTATGAACTTTTTCAGTGATCAAAAGAAGCCTCAAAGGAAGACCTCGGTATTAAGTTACTAGACTCAGTTTCCGTTTAGAGAAGCAAAGCCTACAGATGTGGGCCGGTGCCAAATGCAAATCCCTCTCTGGAGGCCCTGTGGGTGAGATTCATTTTCTGTCAGCAGTTTTCAGCGTCTCCCCTGTTCATTGATGTCCAAGTCCAGAAGCTCTTCAGCCTTCCCGTCAAGAGAGTTGCTGGTTATTATGCCCACGAACTGCTGAGCCACAAAACCTGGCAAAGATATCCTTCCCCTGGGAGAAGTAAACGGATTTTTCAAACTCTATTTATCCAAAATATTTTTGAGACAAACTTCTACATACCTAACTATATTTTTTAGAATGCTTTTTGCCACACAATGGCCAAGTGAAAATCTAGCTCATTAAAAACCACATTAATTCTGCAAACGAACGAGCAGGACCAGTTCTGTTTAGTTGCTAAGTCATGTCTGTCTCTTTTGCGACCCCATGGACTGGAGCCCAGCAAGCTCCTCTGTCCATGGAATTTTCCANCCACCCACTCCAGTATCCATGGGTTTCCCTGGTGGCTCAGAGGGTAAAGAGTCCGTCTGCAATGGGGGAGACCTGAGTTCGATACGTGGGTTGAGAAGATCCCCTGGAGGAGGGCATGGCAACTCACTCCATTATTCTTGCCTGGAGAATCCCCATGGACAGAGGAGCCGGGCGGACTACAGTCCATGGAGTCACAAAGAGTTGGACACAACTGAGTGACTAAGCACACAGACATATGAGGGACACAAGTACCTTATCAGATATATGTTTTATAAATATCTTCTCCCATCCTGTGGGTTGTTTTTTAACTTTTTTGGTGGTATTTTTGACATAGAAAGGTTTTTAACTTTGATAAAATCTGGAAATTCCTTGGTGGTCCAGTAGTTAGAACTCTGTGCTTTCACGGCTGAGTTATCCCTAGTCAAGGAACTAATATCATGCAAGCCACAGGGCACAGCCAAAATTTTCTTTTAATTCGATAAAATTCAATTTTGGTTTCATTATCTAGTTCAAAATCACAAAGACACAAGCTTTATAAATAAATACTAAAAACGCAATACTAAAAACACAAAGAGCTAACTATACTGCCTCAGTGCAGCATTTGCTATCATTCAGTCGCTCAGTCATGTCAGACTCTTTGTGACCCCAGGGAATGCCACCCGCCAGGCTCCTCTGTCCATTACTATCTCCCAGACTTTGCTCAGATTCACGTCCATTGAGTTGGTGAAGCCACCCAACCATCTGCTTTTTCTTAAGTTTTCTAATCAAGAAGTCTAGGTGCTCTGACTTTCTTCTTTGTCAAGATTGTTTCGGCTATTCTAGGTCACTTGCATTTCTAAACGAATTTTAGGATCACCTTGTCAGTTTTTTCAAAGAAGCCCCCGGAATTTTGACGAGGATTGTGTTGAATTTATTGGGGGAGTATGGCCATCCTAATAACATTGTATTCTAATTCATGAACATAAGATCTCTTTCTATCTATTCAGGTCTTCTTTAATTTTTATGGATATTTTGTGGATTTCAGAATATAAGAATATTTTGTAGGTTTCAGAATACAAGTTTTGCACCTCTCTTTGTTAAATCTAATGAAATCTAAGTATTTCATTCTTTCTTGCTAGTATAAATGCAACTGTTTCCTTAATTTCATTTTTGTTTACTGCTAGTGTATAGAAATACAACTGATGTTTGCATACAGACATACCTTGTTTTATTGCACTTTGCAGGCATTGAACTTTTTATAAATTGAAGATTTGTGGCAACCATAAGTCAAGTAAATTTATCAGCACAAATTTTCAACAGTATTTGTTCACTTTGTGTCTCTCTGCATCACATTTTGATCATTCTCCCAACATTTCAAACCCTCTACCAGCAAAAAGATTATGACTTGCTGAAGGCTCAGATGATGGTCAGCATTTTTAGCAAAAATAATTAAGGGATGTATATTATTTTTAGATGTAACCCTATTGCAAGTCTCTTGACTGAGGGCAGATTCTCTACCATCTGAACCACCAAGGAAGTCCTTAATAGACTCCACTCCAGTACAGTGTAAATAGAGGCTTCCCTGGTGGCTCAGACAATAAAGAAAGTGAAATTGAAGTCGCTCAGTCGTGTCTGACTCTTTGCGACCCCATGGACTGTTGCCCACCAAGCTCCTCCATCCATGGGATTCTCCAGGCAAGAGTACTGGAGTGGGTTGCCATTTCCTTCTCCAGGGGATCTTCCCGACCCAGGGGTCAAATTCAGGTCTCCCGTATTGCAGGCAGACGCTTTAACCTCTGAGCCAATTTGCCTGCAATGCTGGAGGACCTGGATTTGATCCCTGGGTTGCGATGATTCTTTGAAAAAGGGAATGGCAACCCACTCCATTATTCTTGCCTAGAGAATTCCATGGGGAGAGGAGCCTGGTGGACTGGAGTCCATGGGGGTGCAGAGAGTCAGACACGAGTGAGTAACTTTGTTTTTTTTTTTTTTCACACTATAAACATAATTTTTATATGCACTGAGAAATTAAAAAAAATAAACTTTGCATGGCTTGCTTTATTGCAGTATTTGCTTAACTGCATATCTTAACCCACAATATCTCTGAGGTATTTCTGTATTAGTCTTATATCCTGCAACCTCACTAAACTCATTTACTAGTTCTAATAAATTTTAGTGTACTCGAAGATCTTTTCTATACAAGACTGGCCAATCTGTGAATAAAGATAGTTTTACATCTTTCTTTCAAATCTGAATACCTTAGACTATGGTTTTTCCAGTAGTCATGTATGGATGTGAGAGTTGGACTGTGAAGAAGGCTGAGCGCCAAAGAATTGATGCTTTTGAACTGTGGTGTTGGAGAAGACTCTTGAGAGTCCCTTGGACTGCAAGGAGATCCAACCAGTCCATTCTGAAGGAGACTGGCCCTGGGATTTCTTTGGAAGGAATGATGCTGAAGCTGAAACTCCAGTACTTTGGCCACCGCATGCGAAGAGTTGACTCATTGGAAAAGACTCTGATGCTGGGAGGGGTTGGGAGTAGGAGGAGAAGGGGACGACAGAGGATGAGATGGCTGGATGGCCATTGGTGATAGACAGGGAGGCCTGGCGTGCTGCGATTCATGGGGTCGCAAAGAGTNCTGAGAAATTAAAAAAAATAAACTTTGCATGGCTTGCTTTATTGCAGTATTTGCTTAACTGCATATCTTAACCCACAATATCTCTGAGGTATTTCTGTATTAGTCTTATATCCTGCAACCTCACTAAACTCATTTACTAGTTCTAATAAATTTTAGTGTACTCGAAGATCTTTTCTATACAAGACTGGCCAATCTGTGAATAAAGATAGTTTTACATCTTTCTTTCAAATCTGAATACCTTAGACTATGGTTTTTCCAGTAGTCATGTATGGATGTGAGAGTTGGACTGTGAAGAAGGCTGAGCGCCAAAGAATTGATGCTTTTGAACTGTGGTGTTGGAGAAGACTCTTGAGAGTCCCTTGGACTGCAAGGAGATCCAACCAGTCCATTCTGAAGGAGACTGGCCCTGGGATTTCTTTGGAAGGAATGATGCTGAAGCTGAAACTCCAGTACTTTGGCCACCGCATGCGAAGAGTTGACTCATTGGAAAAGACTCTGATGCTGGGAGGGGTTGGGAGTAGGAGGAGAAGGGGACGACAGAGGATGAGATGGCTGGATGGCCATTGGTGATAGACAGGGAGGCCTGGTGTGCTGCGATTCATGGGGTCGCAAAGAGTTGGACACTACTGAGCGACTGAACTGAACTGAACCCAACTTTTCTGGCTCAAATCCCCAGTGCAGTGATGAATAGAAGTGCCAAGAGCAGACATCCCAGTCTTGTTCCTGATCTTAAGAGGAAACCATGTAGTCTTTTGCTACTAAGTATAATATTAGCTGTGGATTTTTTTATAGATGCCCTTTATTGTATTGTTTTTAAACGTCCAATCATTTCAATAGTGGTTGAGTTAAAATTCATTTTTGTGTTATTTATGTTTGGTATAACCCTCAGAAAGCTCATAAAAACATATAATTTTTAAAACATATATTTAATTTAATAGAAAACACTGACTGAGTATATACTATGTTTTGGCTCTGTTCTAGATTCTGAAGATACACATTGAATAAGCTGACAAAAAAAAAACTGCCTGCACTGAGCCGATAATCTACTGTGAGGAAAAGAGACAATAAACAATACACCAATAACAAAGGAAATTGTAGTGAGTGTTGGAACATAAAACGCACCACAGAGAAAAATGTCCAGCCAACAAGGAAAATCAGGAGTCCTGAGAGAGGAGCTGCATTTTTAAATGGGGTATACTGGATAAGGTCTCATTGACAAGGGGCTATTTGAACAGAAACCTAGAGGAAAGGAAGTGCAGCATGCAGAGAATAAACGATCGCCCGATTACACACTGTTTTTATCTATCCATCAAAACGTTTGTGAAAATAATAAGAGATCAGAACATTTTATACTTAGAAGAAAATTCAAAAACTAATCAAAATTAAAAATTCAAAAACTAACTAACCTGTCTGCTGAATGAGACAGTTTAAACCAGAAAGTATAAAAGCTTTGGGCAAAGCAGGGACAGTTGAGATGGAAATTGTAACCAGTATGCTACATACTGCTCTCTTTTAACCTAAAGTGCTTCTTTGTTTCAAATGACATGCATATTTCCACAGGTAATGAAATCCACAAAATAACTTTAATGTAACTTTACGAGTGAAAACACAGCCTAGTAATTTAATGATCTTCTAGTATCTTTGGAGGACATCAAACCTACTGTTAATGAGAATTTAGGCTTCAGAGACCCTAATGGACTTCCCTGGTGGTACAGTGGATAAAACTCTGCCTGCCAAAGCAGGGGACATGGATTTGATCCCTGGTCCACGAAGATTTTACATGCCTCAAGGCAACTAAGCCTGCATGCCACAACTACTGAGCCCATGCACTTCAGAGCCTGTGCTCCACCACAAAAGAAGCCACCACAATAAGACTGTGCACTGCGACTAGAGAAAAGCCATGAGCAGCAGTGAAGACCTGGAGCAACCAAAAGTAGAAAGATAAAATAAAATATCCAATTCCATTTTTAAAAGTCCATTAATAAATCAATTTTATAAAAACAGCCATTGAGTAGAAAGCAATCGAGAAGAAACAGATGACACGGTTCTTATGTGCCTTCCTAAGCAATGAGTCTAAATCTCTCAGTAAAACACTAGTCTCTTTCCCTCCCTGTTCAGACCTTATCTACTCTTGATTATGAATAATAAAATCACACATTTTAAAACAGAGCTTCTCTTTGGAAGGCAACAATAGATCTCAAAAGCTAAAGGAATAAAAAAATGCAATAAATATTTTAAATTTCACCCCAAATGATACAAGTGAACCAGCAAAGGAAAAATACAGTGTAGCAACAATCAGTGCATTGTACCTTCAAACTAATAGCCAGGGGTGCTCCACCAGGTTCAAAGGTAGCCCTGGATCTTTTCACATTTTTCTTTTCACCAAAATGAAGGATATGCAAGGCACCTGGGTTTCCCAGGTAGCACAGTGATAAAGAATCCGCCTGCCAATGCAGGAGCCACGGGAGATGTAGGTTTGATTCCTGGGTAGGGAAGATGCCCTGGAGAAGGAAATGGCAACCGACTCCAGTAATCTTGCCTGGGAAATCCCATGGACAGAGGAGCCTGACAGGCTACAGTCCATGGGGTTGCAGAGTTGGACACAACTGAGCGACTGAGCACACTCAGGCACACACAGAGCACATGCCAAATGAATTCGTTTTTTACTCAAAACTGGAGAGGAGTAGCTGACATCTCAGACAACTGGGTGGAAACTGAACGCAACCATTAAAGATGGAGAAGTGGAGAGAATTTTAAAAAGAAGGCAATTTAACAGGTGCAACTCAAATTTCAGCCTGTTAGAGCAGACAAGAACATTGTGTTTTAGTATTAATATTTACTAGCATGTGTTTTAGAGCTTATGAACACTTTCAAAATTATTCTCATATAATATGAAATTAATTACTTGGGTTTTTTGTCTGTTATCATAGAACCACAGAATCAGAAATTGCAGCAGAGATTGCTATATACCTCCTGATGAAGACCCTTCGTTCTTAAAGGTTCTGACCCTTTAAGATGGGCTGGGAGCACCTACCGTAAGGTAAAATTCTCCACTGGGCAGATAATTTATATGAACACAAAGTTTCTATTGACACCTTGTTCCAAGATTCTTGGGAATCTGATCTAAAAACAAAAACTACTATTAGCTATCAGCACTAGAATTGCACCTGATGCTTCTATGATACTTGCTGCTGCTGCTGCTAAGTCGCTTCAGTCATGTCCAACTCTGTGCGACCCCACAGACAGCAGCCCACTAGGCTCTCCCATCCTTGGGATTCTGCAGGCAAGAACACTGGAGTGGGTTGCCATTTCCTTTTCCAATGCAGAAAAGTGAAAAGTGAAAGTGAAGTTGCTCAGTCATGTCTGACTCTTAGTAACCCCATGGACTGCAGCCTACCAGGCTCCTCCATCAATGGGATTTTCCAGGCAAGAGTACTGGAGTGGGTTGCCATTGCCCTCTCCACTACAATACTTGAGGAAACTGTAAAGTTGCTTCCCTAATTATTTTAAACATAGTCCCTAAAAATCTTCAATTATTGTGTAGAATGCTTTACCCAGTGAAGTTAATGACTTCATTCAAAAAACAAAAGTTTTTTGTTTGACAAATTGACAGTTTGCTGATATATATACAATATATATCTGGTAATTACAGCTATAAACCCATTGATTACATGAGTAACTGTCTCTAAGAACAAGGTTAAAAAAAGAACAATAATAAAAAGTTTGTAATGTCACAAAAACAGATGTTCTACTGGAAAATTTTATCGAAGGATATGGACATTTACACAGCTGCTCCGTAACCGAACGAGTCCACCAAATTCAGCTGCATTTCCAAAAGAGTTTGGTATATCCACAGAATATATTTCAAGAAAATTTAGGAAAGGTGGAACAAAATAATATTGACCTACTGTACACAAAACAACTATACACGTATTATTCCTTGCTCAGGTAAAATAAGTATGCACCTATAATGTTTTTAAATATCTTTTTAAATCAAAAAACCAATAGGAATTATAGTCATCTTTATTGCAAATAGAGATATAACAAAAATTTCAATACAATGACTTGAAAAAAAATTAACCATTAGCCTGCAGTCTAATCCATCTAAAAGTAACGGATGTAACTAAGCCCATGTTCTATCTTCTGGCCAATGGAAAGATGCCATAATGGGAAGTTGAACCTGTCAGTAAAGCAAATTTTCTGTGGTCCATGATGAGACGGTTCAGGTTACAAAAGGACATTACTCCAACTTCTAATAATGTCAAAGCACATGTCTCATTGTTTAGCTGAAAAGAATAAGTTATTTCCTGTCTGTGTGGTAGTAGCTATATTCTGGTTATACTTAAGGGCCAAGATATTCACTAGGTCTGGACATGACTTTTACAAGTTAGCAAACTGTGACAAGAGCTGGGTGTTAGGACAGTTTGTCTCCAGCCCCAGTTTGTCACTACCATGAATCCTTCAATTAGTGCCTGTACCTTTTATTTATCTATCAACAAAACAAGTAATATTATACTTAATATTATACTCCAGCCTCTACTTTCCTCTCCTCCTCATCTTGTTCAGTAATAATCCTGGTTCTGGGACTTCTCTGGTAGTCCAGTGGTTAAGAATCCACCTTCCAGTGCAGGGGATATAGGTTTGATCCTTGGTCAGGGAACTAAGATCCCACTTGCCATGGGGCATCTAAGCCCAGGAGTCACAGCTACTGAGCCCATGTGCTCTGGAGTTTTCAAGCCACAGCTAGAGTAGCCCACACACCACAGCAAAGAGCCCATGTGCCACAACTAAGACCCAACAGAGCCAAATAAATACATATTAAAATAATAACAATCCTGGTTCTCCTGTCCTATTGTGGAGAATGAAATACTTGATAAATGGAGACGAAATCCAGGGTCATTCTCGTTATTAATATTTATGTTGCTCTTTACACTTAGTAAGTCACTTTTAAACTTTTTAAAATTTCAAAAAGCCCAGTTAAATAGCTGTGATTACACCAGCTATTAAATAGCTATGATTCGCAGCTAGTAAAACTGAGGCTAGAGAAATTAGTTAACTCATCCAAGGTTATATGGTGAATAAACGGCAGAGGCAGGTCTTGAACCCAGACCTATGACTCCAAAATCCATCACTTTCTCTTCTAAGATGTTGACTCACTACAAAGTGGGTGGGGATCACCTCACTTCAGCAGGGTATGAACTTTAACAGGACCACACTCAGTAAAAATGTCTGGAGTTTTTAAAAGAAGAAATTTAATCATCAACCTACCTTACTCTTTGACAGTCCCTCCAAAAAAAAGCAAAAAGTATGGCAATTCAACATCAGTTCTGTCACATGCACCAAAGGAGGAAAAAAAATCAGTATATCTATAAAAGAAATTTAAAGTGCCAGGAAAAGACATTACATACATCCAAAGTGAAATGGCAAGACACTAACTTGAATGCCTAGAAAAAGAAGTTGCTCACAAAGATCAGAAGACTTCGTGTGGAGGAGACACTGGGCTGTCAGTCAGTTGATCTTTGGTGAAAAGTGGTCTCATTAAACCCCTTATTCCAAAGATGAGACTGAGGACTGAAGAGGTTACCGTTTGTTGTTGTTTTTGTTTAGTNGTCATGTCTGACTCTTAGTAACCCCATGGACTGCAGCCTACCAGGCTCCTCCATCAATGGGATTTTCCAGGCAAGAGTACTGGAGTGGGTTGCCATTGCCCTCTCCACTACAATACTTGAGGAAACTGTAAAGTTGCTTCCCTAATTATTTTAAACATAGTCCCTAAAAATCTTCAATTATTGTGTAGAATGCTTTACCCAGTGAAGTTAATGACTTCATTCAAAAAACAAAAGTTTTTTGTTTGACAAATTGACAGTTTGCTGATATATATACAATATATATCTGGTAATTACAGCTATAAACCCATTGATTACATGAGTAACTGTCTCTAAGAACAAGGTTAAAAAAAGAACAATAATAAAAAGTTTGTAATGTCACAAAAACAGATGTTCTACTGGAAAATTTTATCGAAGGATATGGACATTTACACAGCTGCTCCGTAACCGAACGAGTCCACCAAATTCAGCTGCATTTCCAAAAGAGTTTGGTATATCCACAGAATATATTTCAAGAAAATTTAGGAAAGGTGGAACAAAATAATATTGACCTACTGTACACAAAACAACTATACACGTATTATTCCTTGCTCAGGTAAAATAAGTATGCACCTATAATGTTTTTAAATATCTTTTTAAATCAAAAAACCAATAGGAATTATAGTCATCTTTATTGCAAATAGAGATATAACAAAAATTTCAATACAATGACTTGAAAAAAAATTAACCATTAGCCTGCAGTCTAATCCATCTAAAAGTAACGGATGTAACTAAGCCCATGTTCTATCTTCTGGCCAATGGAAAGATGCCATAATGGGAAGTTGAACCTGTCAGCAAAGCAAATTTTCTGTGGTCCATGATGAGACGGTTCAGGTTACAAAAGGACATTACTCCAACTTCTAATAATGTCAAAGCACATGTCTCATTGTTTAGTTGAAAAGAATAAGTTATTTCCTGTCTGTGTGGTAGTAGCTATATTCTGGTTATACTTAAGGGCCAAGATATTCACTAGGTCTGGACATGACTTTTACAAGTTAGCAAACTGTGACAAGAGCTGGGTGTTAGGACAGTTTGTCTCCAGCCCCAGTTTGTCACTACCATGAATCCTTCAATTAGTGCCTGTACCTTTTATTTATCTATCAACAAAACAAGTAATATTATACTTAATATTATACTCCAGCCTCTACTTTCCTCTCCTCCTCATCTTGTTCAGTAATAATCCTGGTTCTGGGACTTCTCTGGTAGTCCAGTGGTTAAGAATCCACCTTCCAGTGCAGGGGATATAGGTTTGATCCTTGGTCAGGGAACTAAGATCCCACTTGCCATGGGGCATCTAAGCCCATGAGTCACAGCTACTGAGCCCATGTGCTCTGGAGTTTTCAAGCCACAGCTAGAGTAGCCCACACACCACAGCAAAGAGCCCATGTGCCACAACTAAGACCCAACAGAGCCAAATAAATACATATTAAAATAATAACAATCCTGGTTCTCCTGTCCTATTGTGGAGAATGAAATACTTGATAAATGGAGACGAAATCCAGGGTCATTCTCGTTATTAATATTTATGTTGCTCTTTACACTTAGTAAGTCACTTTTAAACTTTTTAAAATTTCAAAAAGCCCAGTTAAATAGCTGTGATTACACCAGCTATTAAATAGCTATGATTCGCAGCTAGTAAAACTGAGGCTAGAGAAATTAGTTAACTCATCCAAGGTTATATGGTGAATAAACGGCAGAGGCAGGTCTTGAACCCAGACCTATGACTCCAAAATCCATCACTTTCTCTTCTAAGATGTTGACTCACTACAAAGTGGGTGGGGATCACCTCACTTCAGCAGGGTATGAACTTTAACAGGACCACACTCAGTAAAAATGTCTGGAGTTTTTAAAAGAAGAAATTTAATCATCAACCTACCTTACTCTTTGACAGTCCCTCCAAAAAAAAGCAAAAAGTATGGCAATTCAACATCAGTTCTGTCACATGCACCAAAGGAGGAAAAAAAATCAGTATATCTATAAAAGAAATTTAAAGTGCCAGGAAAAGACATTACATACATCCAAAGTGAAATGGCAAGACACTAACTTGAATGCCTAGAAAAAGAAGTTGCTCACAAAGATCAGAAGACTTCGTGTGGAGGAGACACTGGGCTGTCAGTCAGTTGATCTTTGGTGAAAAGTGGTCTCATTAAACCCCTTATTCCAAAGATGAGACTGAGGACTGAAGAGGTTACCGTTTGTTGTTGTTTTTGTTTAGTCGATAAGTTGTGTCTGACTCTTTGCTAACCCATGGACGGTAGCCTGGCAGGCTCCTCTGTCCATGGAATTTTCCAAGTAAGAATACTAGAGCCATTTCCTACTCCAGGGGACATTCCTGGTCCAGGGATCGAACCAGAGTCCCTTACATCTTCTGCATTGGCAGGCAGATTCTTGACTGCTGTGCCACCTGGGAAGCCCTCATAAAGTGGGCGCTATAGTTATTACTAAAAGCTACTTTCCAGCCACAGTGCTAAGCACACCATCTACATGCCCTCATTTAATCATCACAACCTGTAACTCATAAAAGTTAAGGACCTTGTCTGGGAACACAAGCAGCCCATTGGGGTCACTAGACTGTAAGGTCCTTGAGGGTGGGATCCCTCTGTGTTCTCATCATAAAGTTTCCAGCAACTGGCACAGTGTCAGACCCATAGAAGAAGCTTTTCTGAATGTCCTTCGTTGTATGGTTTTGACTTTCAAATCATATAAATGTCTTCCATAATTTTAAAAAAACAAATTTAACTTAAAAATCGAAAAATAGAAGGAAAAAAAAGTATCAGTCACTCAGTCATGTCTTTTTGTGACTCCATGATGGACTGTAGCCCTCCAGGCTCCTCTGTCCGTGGGATTCTCTAGGTAAAAAAACTGGAGTGGGTTGCCATTTATGCATATATATGGAATCTAGAAAAAGGGTAGTGATGAACCTAGTAGAGAACAGACGTGTGGGCACGGTGAGGAAAGGAGAGGGTAGGATGAACTGGGGAAGTAGTACTGACATATATACACAATCATGTGTAAAACAGATAGCTAGAGGGAAGCTGCTACATGACACAAGGAGCCCAGTCTGGGGCTCAGTGACGCCCGAGAGAGGCGGGATGAGGGGAGAGAAGGGAGGGAAGGGATATATAATTATGACTGATTCTCACTGTTCTAGGGCAGAAACCATCACAAAACTGTAAAGCAGCTTGCAGCCAATTAAAAAAATTTAAAATAAACTGTTTTATTTGCAAGTGAAAAAATAAAGAAATCCTAAAAAACTAAAAACAAATTAAAGCAAATAATTTCCACAGCATATCAGGTTGTGGCCATAACCAAACAGAGAAGAATTATTTCAAATAACTTTAGGCCACAGTATTTTGCAAATTCCGAGATAGCCTATGGACAGAAAGAACCACAAAGACACCTAAAACTGTTTCATATTTCATGGTAATAATACTGATAAATGATTTGAAACCATTATATGCAAACTCATGCTCACACACATACACATATGGATAAAGTAATTATATAAAAGTCATAAGGAAGATTTTCAATACTAGAGCAAAAAGATATATCAAAGAAGTGTCAACTTGTATTCTTAACAATTGAAGCAGAAATATCACATAACTTCATGATTTGCTTTCCTCGTTTTATTTAAAAAAAAAAAGGCCTACAAACAACAACTTGTACCAATGATCACCCCAGTGATAAAAAGGTGACCTCCAAAGATCATTTATTCTAAAAGGAACCAGGACTCCTTGAAGAAGTATGATTGATCCCAGGTCTAGGGCAGAAAACCATAAAGACTACTGAGGTTGTTCCAAAGGATATACAGATGCTAACCTGAAGGGGCTCCCAGAGGCCAAGGACTGCGCAATTGGAACATCAAAAAGAATAATGACTGCAGTGGATTAAAGCACAACAAAGATCTAAAAAGCCATGCATTCACTATGTTTTCTTAAATTTACTGGTCACTAGACAAATTTGCTAGAATAAAATTTTTTCTTCTGCTGCTGCTGGTGCTAAGTCACTTCAGGCATGTCCAACTCTAAGTGACCCCATAGATGGAAGCCCACCAGGCTCCCCCATCCCTGGGATTCTCCAGGCAACAATACTGGAGTGGGTTGCCATTTCCTTCTCCAGGTAAATAAAGCTAACAAATCACAAAAGAAATAATGGTCACTTGGAGAACTGGCCAAACAGGAGGCTGGTCATTTGGTAAATTGATTTAGAGAAATTCAAAGAGAGAGACAGAAAGACTTCCCTGGTGGTTCAGTGGCTAAGACTCCAAGCTCCCAATGCAGGGGGCCTCGGTTCGAGCTCTGATTAGGTAACTAGATCCTGCAAGCCACAACTGAGATCTAGCACAGCCAAGAAATAAAAATAAATATTAAGAAAAAGAGAGAGACAGAGAAAGAGGAGAGAGAGAGACTGAGAGACAGAGATAGGAAAATGGATTCATGATGCATTACACCATGAATTTCCCTCCTCAGCATCTTCTTCCCATCTCCTGCCCTAGAAGATTTCTGTCACTTTATTCCTATGATCAGTACGAAAAATAGTCACTCCATATAATTTCATTTGAATGTATTACTCCTCTTATCAGATGAGATTTAACAAAATGCCTTCGAATTGCCACTCTAAATGAGACCAACACAAAGTTTGTTTTAAATCAGAAAATCTAACAGAACTCTTCAATGGGGATTTAAATTCAACAGGATCTTACAACATGCAAAGGTTTTACTGACCGTCTATGACTATAAGCCAAATTATTTAAGATATCATTATCTCATTTAACTTCTGTTAGTAGGTTTGGGAGAGGATTGCTCACATTTTACAAGTGAAAAACTGAGACAGAGCAGTTACGTGACTTGGCTAAAATCATGCACTGAGTTAAATGACAGATGGAATTCCAAGAGAAATCCATGGACTACCTCTGGTTGCCCACAGCAAAGAAAAAGAGATCAAAGGATGCTGGACAGAGTCCAAGTTTGTGGTGATGCAACTTACTAAAAGTACCCCAGTAATGAATTGCTTATTAACTATTTCCCTTGTAAGAAAATCACATGACTCTACAGGAATGTAAGAATAAGTTTATTTGGTACATGTGGCCTTGGGAAAATTATTTCATCTAAGATTTTGGAGCAGGAAGAAGTCATCAAATTCATTCCAGTCCGAAGTATTGTTTTCTAGATTAGAAATATACCTAGAAAGAAACACTTGACAGCCTGAAGTCAGTGAATTAGCAGCATTGAGGGTAAAGGTATTAGCCACCTTAGATACCACCATTGCCCTGCGGCAATAGGGGGGTAGGGGGTGGAGCTTCAGTAGTAAAAAATCCAACTACCAATGAAGGAGACTTGGGTTCAATCCCTGGTCCAGAATCCTACCTGCCGAGGAGCCGGTGTATCACAACTACTGAGCCTGTGCTCTAGAGCCAGGGAATCGCAACTACTGAAGCCCTGGTGCCCCAGAGCCCATGCTCTGCAATGAGAGAAGCCGCTGCAATGAGAAGCCCAGGCACTACGACTAGAGAGTAGTGCCTGCTTACAAGCAAGAAGCTCCCACTTGCTGCAATTAGAGAAAAGCCTGTGCAGCACTGAAGACTTAAGAGCCATTTCTCCTCCATGAAATGTAATTCACACTAACACAAAGCTTCCACTGATTTATTTAAACAGCTTTTTCTAAACTTATTTCATAAGCTCACTCTCTCTCTCTTCCCAGATCTATAAGAAACAAGGTTCAAGTTTGAGTCTTTGTATTTCCCCCTACCCGCTAACACACACACACACACACACACACACACACACACACAGAGCACAGTGCCTTAGTACTCAGAGTGTTCAGTGACTATGCAAGGGGGCAAGTGAGCAAAAGCCAGTCTTTTGATACATGCATGGAGCCTCACCTCCACTATATAACACAACAGAACAAATTGCTATGGAGGGGGCGAGGAATTTTTTTTAATGAAAAAAGAACTTTAACTCGAAAACTTTGTCAGAGGAGAAATTAAAACTACTTTTAGATTCACCTTCAGATACATTTCTTCATTCTCCAAATTACTTATATGCATAGAAAGGGATTTAAATACAAAAGATTAAACAAGTTCTTAAAAAATACAGATCTCTGCTTGGAGAGTAAGAAGGATTCAATCCTTACAAATTTAAAAAGTCGAGGTGAGTTTTAAAAAGAATTCTCACTCCTGTTTAGCCTTATTGTAATGACAAGCCATCCACTATTCTTAATCAGTCTGAGTATCTCTTGAAAGTGCAAAAATTCATACTCAGTCGTGTCTGACTCTTTGTGACCCCTATGGACTGTAGCCTGCCAGGCTCCTCTGTCCATGGGATTTCCCGGGCAAGAATACTGGAGTGGGTTGCCATTCCCTTCTCCAGGAGACCTTCTTAACTATTATTATTTCTTATCTGTCTGGAAAGGAAGGAAAAAGTATGTAAGCTAGAAATGAAAGGCCTTTATCAAAATACCAAAGACTACCAAACATTGTATAAACTGCATTGGTAAGGATTAAAAAAAAAAACTTGCTGTTGATGAAACCAGAGTGGCACTGGCACAGTGTGATGCTGCTCCTTTAACCCAGATGTTAAAACACAGGATGAACAAATTTCATGATTTAGCTCCTATCCCCTCTTTACCCAGGTGGTCACAATCAGTGACCACTGCCTTGACCACATACTAGTGGGGAACTCTGCAACCAAATACCCCTTTATTCTATTTTTCCACAGAAGTTATCTATCTAGCTAGCCTCTGACTGGGCCAATAATTAAGAAATGGCCTTGGTCAATATACACTCAACATGCATCAGTTCCAACCCAGCTCATCCGGACCACTGCCCAGGAGACCTTAAGATCAAAATGGTCCATCTGGAGGCAAATGGAATGATCTAGACATCTCTGCTCCCTCATCACTAGAAGGGCAGTATTTCCTGATATGTGCCCCAGGAAACACTGTTCATGAGAATGAATGCCTTTTAAAAAAAAAAAAAAAAAGCCAGATTCCATGGTCAAATAAATGTGGGAGAGACCATACTCAGAACCTTCCTTTGGGAGTTCACAATGCACATTGGTATATTGCTGTTGTATAATTGCTAAGTCAAGTCTGACTCTTGCAACCCCATAGACTGTAACCCACTAGACTCCTGCTTGGGATTTCCCAGGCAAAAATACTGGAGTGGGTTGCCATTTCCTCGCCCGAGGGTTCTTAGGGTTATGAAAAGTCCCACAAAAAAGAACTCTGTAGTATTTTAATTCAGCAATCCCTAAATTTATTTGACTACGAACCTTCTTTCCAGTAACACCTTTAATATTTAAACAAAGAGTGGGAAATGCTGAGGTTACATTTGACAGTTACGTAGCTTCAGATCTAACTATGAGACCACTCATGGTTTCCCTATCCAAGAATTGTTGCTCAACAAAGGTAGTATAGGGACTTCCCTGGTGGTCCAGTGGCTAAGAACCCAGCTTCCATTGCAGGGGACATGGGTTCAATCCTTGGTCACGGAACTAAAATCCCACATGCCCTGGGGCAATTAAGCCCAACCATACAATGACAAAGACCCAACACAGCCAATAATTAATCAATTTTTTTCTTAAAGACAAATGATGAAGGTGTGCTCAGTCACTCTGGTAGTGTCCAAGTCTTTGCGACTCTATGGACTGCAGCCCCCAGAGTTAGGGTAGGAATTAAACTAGAAATGTGATGTTCAGGATATCTGAAAACCAAATTGCAATGTAACCTATAAATTTTACCCTAATGTAAGGAAAACATATATTTCTTTAAAACCAATAGAAAAAAAAATCATAAGTGACAATTACAAGGTCTAAAGAAGTATACTCTTTATAAAAAGATTTGTTCTGATGGGCCTACAACTCAATATGCATGTCTTTTTATGGGCAAAGTGAAATATGGAACAAAATGATTACTCAAATAATTCAAGTCAACTGCTCTTTCTACAAATAATATAATTTTGTTTGTTAATTTAATCCAAGCTTGCTGGGTTTGAATATGGACATGGAGGAGAAAGTGGGAGCCAAGGCCATCAGTAAAGTTCTTGCAATTCTCCACTTAACTGCTTAAATGTACTTTATTAATAAATAAAGCGTTAGGTACAGTTATTTGATCCACTTTGAACCTTTGAAATCTTTTGAACCTTTGAAACCACTAAGAAAATACCCAGAATATTCTATGGTATAATACACTGAAAATCCCAATATCTGAGAATTCATGTTCCCACATTACTGAGAACCAATTTACTGTGAGAAGAAAGCTCTGATCACTGGATGCTATGGGTCCCTGTACCAAAATCTTCTAAAAATCAATTTCCTGAAATATAAAACATCACCTGAGACAAAATGTATAGATTTCCTTTCTAACTTCAAATACCTCCAGTAATAGAATTAAAATCTGCTCACATTTATGAAGAGAAAATCCTGATACCATGAAATTGATCTCTATTTCAGATTATCAAATTTTTTCAATTGAACACTGTCAGACTCATGTCAACCCATAAAAAGATTTGTTCAGGTTTAACTCTGAACACTTTGCCTATTTTATTCTTTCAAACTGAAAATCTTAAAAACACAAGTATGAAAAGTTCTCCCTTTTCTAAAACACAGTTGGTAAAAATGTCACACAGTAACACAATCTGAATCAAAGAGAAAACATTAAAAGACTTCCGCCTCCTAAAATCTGAAGGGGGAAGGTTGCCGTTCATGAACTTGAATTTTAACACTTTAATGTTAGAACGAACTTTGTCTTCACTCATTGCATTTTAGTTTAGTGGTCAAAAATGATCATGGTTTCAAGGAGTTCTAATGGCAGTGCCTTACCAGTGTAGATGCTGGCATTGGAAGCTGGAATACCAAACTGTGACTCGATGAACTTGGGGATGAAGGTAATGAAAGCAGTTACAATGGCACTCTCAGCTGTGTATGACAAACTCACAAAAAGGAATGTCATGTTGCTTAAGATCCTGACAGCTGCTCTTGGTAGGTCTACAAAATGACAAAAATGACAAATGAATGTTATAAACAAGGGATGGAAAAGAAAAAGAAAATTGAACTGCTTTTGAAATGAACTGGAAATAGCCATTCAGCAATATAGGAAAACCTGATGAATGATTAGAACTCATCCCCTTTATTAAATAGACTTGGGTATTTTTTTTTAAGTTGTTCAACTAGGACAAGGAAATTTAGCAAAGAAGCTAAAAACATACCCATACACAAATATCCTTCTAAGAAGGAGGCAACCTATGACTTCTGTTTCAAAAACTGCTTAGAATAAATGAACTGCATTTTTTATTGATTAAACAATGTTAATCTTTGTTAAGACCCTGAAGACTATTAAATGTGTAAAGTACCTGCAATATAGCCCTAAATTAACAGTTTTCGCTTCGCCCGACTAACACTTCTCTGAGTAAATGTACTTCTGAGATGCCAGCTCTCTGTCCTGACATGGCAAACGCCCACAGCAGAGGAAATGGTACATGCTATTGGACATCTGTTCTTCCCGTCTCATTAAGAAACAGGAAATAAAACAATTAGAAGGGTAGAAGAGATAAGGGCACCAAGTCAGATACTTCCAGGGACTGTGGATTGAGGAACAAACAGAAATGATATCCGAAGGAGCCGGACAGCCCAGAGGTGGGGCTCTGTACCTGTCCAGCTGCCTCTCAAGGAAAAGAGAAAAGTCTCACTTGAATCTAGGCATTTATTTCACAAAAACTGTCATATATATGCTTCAAGATGCATGTTCACTTTCATTGCAGCATGGTTTATAAAAGCAAAACTTTAGGAGAAAAAACTAAATGTCCATCAATGGTGTTGGGTTGGTGATATTAGTTACTTAGTTGTGACCCCATGGACTACAGCTCGGCAGGCTCCTCTGTCCACAGGATTTCCCAGGCAGGAATACTGGAGTGGGTTGCCATTTCCTTCTCCAGGAGATCTTCCTGACCCAGGGATCAGACTCAGGTCTCCTGCATTGCAGGATTGTTTACTGTCTGAGCCACCAGGGAAACTCCAAATGTCCATTAGTGGGAAATATTTAAACAAACTATGGTACAGTCATGTAATGAAATACTATAGAGCAGTTAAAAAGGAAATAGAGCTTGGTGTACTACCATGAAAGGAACTCCAAAAAATATATTCACTAATGAAAAAAGCAAGCTGTACAAAAATATACATATACATTCGTGCTTGCGTGCTAAGTTGCTTCAGTCGAGTCCGACTCTTTGCGACTCTTTGGACGTCAGTCCGCCAGGCTCCTCTGTCCATAGGATTTTCCAGGCTAGAATACTAGAGTGGGTGACCATTCCTTTCTCCAGATTATCTTCTGGACTCGCATTGGACCTGCTTCTCTCACTCTCATGCACTGGCAGGCAGATTCTCTACTACTAGCGCCACCTGGGAAGTGCATATACATGCGTGTGTGTGTGTGTGTGTGTGTGTAAATATTTAAGTAAAAACAAATGAAAACAATGTGTTTACATATGGTTGAATGTATACTTTTCATTAGATATAATACCGAAAAATTCTGTAAACTGGAGTAAGACTGGGAAAGAGAAACAAGAAAAGATTCTTGAGTGTAGCTTTTGTATTTTTTGTATATTTGTAATGTGAGTTAACTCACATGTGCATGATCTTTACACATCTTCATAGAAAAGGCAAGCTGCCTTATTTTGAGATACAGAGTCTCTCACTTATTAGAACAGTTATCTCCTTATGCTACAACACAATAAAATAATTTCCTAAAAATTTAGCAACAACCTTTATTAAAGCTTCCCTGATGGCCCAGTGGTAAAGAATCACCTGCAATGTAGGAGACCCACGTTCAACCCCTGAGTCAGGAAGATCCCCTGGAGGAGGGCATGGCAACGCACTCCAATATTCTTGCCTAGAGAATCACATGGTCAGAGGAGTCTGGTGGGCTACAGCCCATGGGGTTGCACAGAGTCAGACACCACTAAAGCTACTAATCAGTAACAGCATTATTAAAGCTATAATTCATAGCCTATTCACTAGAATTTAAGACTTAGTCAAGACTGTTTATTATCATTTTGAAGTGCAAACTGACTTTAATGCTCTATATCATAATTTAATTAGCTAAAGTTTAAATAAATATTTTAAAAGTAAAAGTAAAATGCATACTTTATTTAACATAAACACACCAGAAAAATATAAAATATTTCATAAAATTATCCAATATTCTCTTATAAATACTGCAAATCAAAATGCCATCTCCAGAATTAAAAATTAGAAAGTTAAGAAGATTTTCCCATGGATATTTAAAGATTCAAATTAAGCTACCATATTGAATCTAAAACATCTGGGAAAATATACAATAAAACTTGCAAACTCAAGAAGATAACATATGTATAACATGAATAATTTAAGATACTAGTTTTTTGAAAGAAAAACTGATTTTTCTTGTATACTCATTTAGCATGATAAAATAGCCTTCTAATTTCAAAGCTAACTAAAAATATGTCATGTTTTTCTCTCTTCTTTTATTTAAAAAAAAAACTGTTACTTAAGAATTTAGCAAACATTCAGACTCTGAACAACTCTAAGCTAGTTTCCTTTTTTCTTCCACCTTCCTTCTCCCCTATTGTTCGAACTAAACTTTCAAACTATATGCCCCACAGGGGTGACGAGGGTGGGGGGTGGGTGCAGATCTCCAGGATTGTCTTTGGCTGGTGGGGCTCATTATCTAGATAGATAGATAGACAGATAATGATAGATAATAGATGTTGTGTGTGTTTGTCTGTACAAACACACATTTCCTAACAGGACAGAAGTAATGACACACTGGTAGCAATGAACCCACCTAGCACCCAGTTCTTGGTTTCTAAATGCCACTTTCCACTAAAAGGAACCAGAAGTCCGTGGCAGTTGGCGGTTTAGTTGCTAAGTCGTGTCCGACTCTTGTGACGCCATGGACTGCAGGCTCCTCTGTCCATGGGCTTTCCTAGGCAATACTGAAATGGGTTGCCATTTCCTTCTTCAAGGCAATTTCCTGACCCAGGGACTGAACCAGAGTCTCCTGCTTGGCAGGCAGATTCTTTATCACTGAGCCAACCCAAAGTCCTTGGAGAAATGATTAATTCATGTGTTACATAAGTTTCCTTCAATTCAGTTCAGTTCAGTCACTCCAACTGAAAGACTCTTTGCTACCCCCATGGACTGCAGCATGCCAGGCTTCCTTGTCCATCACCAACTGGATGGAATCAGCTTCCTTCAGGCATGAGTTATACTATTGTTGGCTGTGGGTTCAATATTAATGAAACAAGAACCTATATTAAATAAGGTGTCTTTCAACAGAAACACAAGGTTATATATTGATTGATGATTATATTGTGATGCAAAGTTAACCCGGATTTCCCCCAGAGCAATGCTTCAGCATTCTCTAACACAGTGTTTACCACAACTTTACAGAACAAAACTACCACAAATAACAAGGATCAACTGTATTTGTACTAGTTGCTCAGTCGTGTCTGACTGTTTGCGACCTTTGGTTCCTCTGTCCATAGGATTCTCCAAGCAAGAATACTGGAGAGGGTAGTCGTACCCTCCCCTCAAGGGGATCTTCCCAACCCAGGGATTGAACCAAGGTCTCCTGCATGGCAGGCAGATTCTTTACTGTGTGAGCCATCAGGAAAGCCCATGAATACTGGAGTGGGTAGCTTATCCCTTCTCCAGAGGATCTTCCCAACCCTGGAATCAAACTGGGGTCTCCTGCACTGTAGGCAAATTCTTTACCAGTTGAGCTACCAGGGAAGCCCCAACTGTCTTTACACCACCTCAAAGTACTTTCTCACAGAGTATCTATAATTTATTTATTGACTTATAAGTACAATATACTTGGTAATTTTGGAGTGCAGAGGCCTGGCAGATCCAATCCCATTCGAGATAGGAAAGCTTACACAACTGGTAACAGGGCAGATTAACATTGTGTAGCTTCTGTTAAGACACTGAGATGGCATCCTTTCTGTGTCTACAAACGACCATAGATCAGGAAGCAACATCATCAAATCCAAATTCTATAAAGTTATTGGCTTACAATTTTTTTAAAGATAAGGTCATAAAATATTAGAGTAGATAAGGAACTGATCCAAATTGAGAGACCAAAACACACCACAACTAAATATTAATACAATCTGTGACGGAGGATTGGTTTGGACATAAAGGGCAATGTAGGGATAACAGAAATAAGATAAGATAACTTTGTAAAATAAGACAAAGTTTCAAAAGCAAAGTTAGCAAAGAAGCTGCTGGATCTATCGATCTGCAGCCTAACATTAATTTTTATACTAATATATCTTAGATAAGTTTCTTTTTCTTTTTTTTAAGATAAGTTTTGTGGTGTCATTTATAACTGTGTCATCGTGAAATCAAAGATGCAGTAAAAAGAAAGATGGAGGGATTTCCTTGGCGGTCCAATGATTAAGAAACCATCTTCCAATGCAGGGGACCTGGGTGCGATTCCTGGTCAAGGAACTAAGATCCCACATGCTGCAGGACAACTAAGCCCATGTACCACAACTACTGAGCCCACAAGCCAAAACGAAGACCCAACACAGCCAAAAAGTAAATAAATAATTTTTTAAAAAAGAATGATAGAGGGACTAATTAATGGTAGTAATTATCATTTTTTGATCGCTGAATGCTAGGAACTCTTACAAATTCACAATCTGACACTAAAACTAGAAATGCCTTCAATAGCAGTAATACAGAAATAAAACTTAATATAAACCTCCAGAATTCAACAGAATACACTACAAGGTAGACAATACTTAGAAATCACTTTGAGAAGTGTTGCTATTACGAGCAGATCCCTTGCTGGTTCCCACATGCACGTCAATGGCAGTGCAGGTAACCCAGCCAGCCAGTACCCACACCTGGACTCAGGTGCTAAACTCCAGTCACCACAGGGCTGTTTGTTAGTCTGTCAGTCGTATCTGCCTCTTAGTGACCCTATGGACTGGAGGCCGCCAGACTCCTCTGTCCATGGGATTCTCCAGGCAAGAATACTGGAGTGGGTTGCCATTCATTTCCTTTTCCAGGGGATCTGCCTGACCCAGATCTCCTGCATTGCAAGAGAAGTCTTTACCATCTGAACCACCAGGGATTCTCACCACAGGGCTATGCTACAACAAATTTGATGTGGTCCCTCCCCTTGACCTTGCATCAAAGGTAATCCCTTGACCGTTAGTCAAAGTTTCTGAAAATCTGAGTCACGTGGTGTGCTTGGATTCTTATGGAAGCTGCCAGGGACAGCCTTAGCAAGTGCAGACACTGTACGGTACGGAGTTAGAGAAGGCGAGGTTCAGAAAAAGAACGAGACCGAGACCGGCACTTTACAGGAACACATCACCTTTAATGAGATGAGAAGGGGCAGCAGTCAGATTAGTGAGCTGCTGCCCTTACCCAAGAAAAGACTAAGTATATATAGGCATGTATGTGGAAAGCTACTGTCTTAAGGGGGCCTGTTCTCCAAGGTTGTTCAGAGTAAGTTATCTCTTAAATGGCTGGGGCAAGGAATTTTGGAGATTGGCCAGAGGCTGGGAGCTGGGCATAATCAACCTAGTGTCCATTTTTTTGGTGAGAGAGTTCTTTGTTTTGCATAGAATGGTGGGGAGGACCTGAAGGGGAGTTTTAACTCCAGGCTATTTTAAGCCTTGTAACTTTCCTTCAGACACCATACCTTACTGTTCTCCAATGCCTCACAGTGCACAGTATAATGAGGCAGCAGGTACTGAAAGATTTGTCTTTTTTTTAAATTTACCATCTTACTATTTTTTATTTTTAAAAATTATTTATTAATATGTTAGCTGTGCTGAGTCTTTGTTGCTGTACCAACTTTTCTCTAGTTGTGGGGAATGGGAGCTACTCTCTAGTTGCGGTGTGTGGGCTTCCCATTGCGATGACTTCTCTTGTTTCCGACCACAGGCTCTAGCGTGCACAGACTTCAGCAGTTGCAGTGCGTGGGCCCAGGAGCTGTGGTTCCCAGGCTCTAGAGCACAGGCTCAGTAGTTGTGGTGCATGGGCTTAGTTGCTCTTTGGTATGTGGGATCTTCCTGGACCCATGTCTCCTGCACTGGCAGGCGGATTCTTCACCACTGAGCCACCAGGAAAGCCCAGGTTTGCCAGTTTTTGACCACCAAGCAAACATACTCTAGTATGAGAGCATACTGAGCTCCTGAACCATTTACCTGCTGACAGTGAATAGAAACCGTGGCCATCAGGACCCAAAATACATTATAAGTGATTACTAGCCATAGTACAATCTTGCTTGCTTAGCTCTAATGAGTATTTATATATATATATTTCAAAGTAGGTACTACTCTGATGAACATTAGTCCTGAAATAGAGCAGGACCCTACAGTCCTTCTGGCCCCCTCCCATGTCTTCTGCCTGCCTTTTGTCTGTGAAAAAACTTTAGCCAAAGAATAAGTTTAATTGGAGAAGTGAGAAAATGCAGAAACGAAAATAATCAAAGGAAATCAAATACTAATAATGTAGTCATAAGCATAGGCTGCAGCCCATGGGGTCGCGAAGAGTCGGACATGACTGAGCAACTTCACTCTCACTTTTCACTTTCATGCACTGGAGAAGAAAATGGCAACCCACTCCAGTGTTTTTGCCTGGAGAATCCCAGGGCCGGCGGAGCCTGGTGGGCTGCCATCTATGGGGTCGCACAGAGTTGGACACGACTGAAGCGACTTAGCAGCAGCAGCAGCAAGCATAGCCAAGGATCTTTAGTTCCTTCTCAAGGGCTAGGAATAATATTCTGAGCCTTATCCTGTGAAGTGTCTTATAGATACTGAAACCCCCACCAGGTCAAAGAAGTAAACTACATGACGACCAGACTGCAGCCATGACATTAACTGCCCTGATTCCAAGAACCGGCCTCAAGGAAATAGAAACAAACCAACCCTAGAACTGAAGATTCACTGTTCCTCACAACCAAGATGACGCTGATCAGACCACTGTTGACCAATTTCAAGATGACTGTGCTTTTCCACATGGAGCCCCCTCCCTCCGCCTATAAAAGCTTTTGCCCCCTGATGGTCAGGGTGGAGGAGTTGACTTTGGACAAGCATCCGGCCTTCTTCCCAGTTGCCAGCATCCAAAATAAAGCAAACTTTCCTTTTCACCAAACTGGCTTCTTTAACATCACCAAACTGATCTTTGAATGGCAAGCAGACAGATCCCACTTTGGGTTACAGTCCCATAGTTAACTTGCACCGAGTATTTTAAGTGTGCTTTTTCTTAGGAATTCTTTGCCATACCTGTTACCATTTACCTTTTGCCTCCTAAACTGAAGGTACAACAAAATAAATGTAAAAGAGAAATTAAGCAAAGAATTATAGAGAAGATGAAATGAATGGATAAAGAAGATGTGGCATATGTTTACAATGGAACCCTATACAGAATGAAAAAGAATAGGATTCTGCCATCTGCAACACAATGGACCTAGAGAGTATTACACTTAGAGAAATGTTAGACAGGCAGACACTCTGTAATCACTTATATGTGTAATCCAAAAAGTAAAACAAATGCATATAGCAAACCAGAAACAGACTCACATGGAGAATAAACCATGGGTTACTAGTGGGAAGAGGAAAGGGGTGGGGGCAAGATAGAGGTATGGGATAAGAAATACAACTACTATGTATAAAATGGGCTTTCTTGGTGGCTCAGGGGTAAAGATCAGCCTGCATAGCAGGAGATATGGGTTCCATCCCTGGGTGGGGAAGACCCCCTGGAGAAGGAGATGGCAACCCACTCCAGTATTCTTGCCTGGAGAACCCCATGGACAGAGAGAAGCCTGGCAGGCTACAGTCCATGGGTCGCAAAGAGTCAGGCAAAACTGAGCAACTACGCACACACATGTATAAAATAAACAAGTCACAAGTATATATTATACAGCACAGGGAATATAGCTATTGTTTTCTAATAACTTTAAATGAAGTATAAAGTATAAATATGCTGAATCACTATGTTACACATCCAAAACTAAATCAATATTGTAAATTAACTATGTGTGCTCAGTTTTGTCTGACTTTTTGTGACTCTTTGGACTATAGACTGTCAGGCTCCTCTGTCCACTGAATTTTTTAGGCAACAATACTGGAGTGGGTTGCCATGCCCTCCTCCAGGGGATCTTCCCAACCCAGGAATTGAAGCCACACCTCCTGTGTCTCCTGCAATATAGGGAGATTTTCACCCTCTGAGCCATCAGGGAAGTTCTGTGCAATGCTGTGTTTAGTCACTCAGTCATGTGACTCCGTGACCCCACGAACTGTAGCCTGCCGGGCTCCTCTGCCCACGGGGATTTTCCAGGCAAGAATAATGGAGTGGGTTGCCATGCCCTCCTCCAGGGGATCTTCCCAACCCAGGGATCGAACCTAAGTCTCCCGAAATGCAGGTGGATTCTTTACCATCTGACCCATCAGGGAAATCCATGAATACTGGAATGGGTAGCCTATCCCTTCTCCAGAGGATCTTTCCGACCGAGGCACTGAACTGGGATCTCCTGCATTTTAGGTAGATTCTTTGCCAGCTGAGCTTCCAGGGAAGCCTTACACTTCAGTAAAAAAAAAGAAAAAGAAATGCATCATATTTCCTTGAAAAAAGGAAATAAGATATAAACAGAACAGCACATCAAAGCCAGCAAAAAGATTCTTTCTGGGCTTCAAATTTGACCCTTGGTTTCCGGGCCACAAAAGCAGAAAGTTGTATAATCATCATTAGCAGAAACATCCTCATTTTCTCCTAAGAAACAAAGCTTTGCTCTATGTTCTAAAGCACTAGATTCTCACAGTGTGGTCCCTAGACCATCTGCAACAGCATCACCTGGAAACTTGTCAAAATGCAGATTCTCAGGTCACATTCTCAGGTCACACCTTGGTCTAGCACCCTAAGCTCTATGAAGCCCTCATGATGCTTCCTAAGTAGACTAAGTTTGAAAGCCTCCATTCTCACTGTTCTCAAGAAATAGAGTTTTGTATAAACCACACTGAGCAATGCTCTTATGGCAAATATGGGGAATTCAGGTAACAGCTTTTAATAAGAGCTGCAAACCTAAAACTAAAGTTAAAATCAGCAAAAAAGCTAAGGCAAAATACAAGAGGCTAAGATGGCTTGGCCCAGGCACGTGGCTTCTAGTGATCCCTCTTTGAGTCTAGTATTGCCTCTAACATATCTCATGCTATATTAGGTTTAAACCACAGAGCAAAGAGACACATGCAACAGTTCTGGACATTCTTGGGCAACTCACATTCAGAATTCATTCATTCCGCCCCTTTACTCCTCTCTCCGCCATCTGAGCTTGAAACCCTGAAACCATCGTGGATACCTCTATTTCCATCATTCCATGAGTGTGTGCACGTGTGCTCAGTGGGTTGGATTCTTCGTGACCCCATGTACTGTAGGCCGCTAGGCTCCCCTGTTCACGGGACTTCCCAGGCAAGAATACTGGAGTGGGTTGCCATTTCCTCCTCCAGGGGATCTTCCCGAGCCAGGGATTGAAATTGCATCTCCTGCATTGCAGGCGAATTCTTTACCACTGCAGCACCTGGGAAGCCAGTAATTCCCATAGCAATTGCCAAATCCTATACACGCAACTTTTTCCCTCCATTCTCATCATTCATTAATTTATTCATCAAATATTTACTGAGTATCTACTAGACAGTGGGAATTCATCAGAGAACATGATGGACCAATTAAAAAAACAAAAAGAAAACCCTTGCCTTTGTGGAGCTTACCAAGATGATCAATAAGTAAAACACACAGTACGTTAGACAGTGATCAGTGCTGAGGAAAAAAATTAAGGAGAGAAAGAGATAAGAAGCTTTGGAGGAAAAGGTAGAAATTTTTAAATCGGGTGGCTGGGTAAGGCTTCATTAGAAAGGGATTGTTTGAGTAATACCCTGAAGGAAGTGAGGGGCCTCATGGAAAAAACTCCCAGCCCAGGAATGGCAGGAGCAACTGCCCTGAGGTGAGCGTGTGCTTTGCTTGGTATATTCGAGCAACAGTGATGAGCCCAATATGGTTGAAGCAGAATCCGACTGCAGGAAGAAAATGGCCTCAAGCAGGTAACCAGGGGTTAGCTTGGGAAACCACAGAAGCTTTGACCCGAGGAGTGGCATTTTAACTGGATCCTTTGGACCGCAGAGTTGAAAACAACTGAAAGGGGACAAGGAGGAAATTCCCTGGTGGTCCAATAGTTACGGCTTTGCGCTTCTGCCGCACAGGGCATGGGTTCAATCCCTGATCCTGCATGTCATGCGGTGAGGCCAACAAACAAACAAAAGCCAACACAGAAACACTTAGTTTAGCAGGCTGCTGTCCTTTCCATCCCTATGAGGCAAAACCACCACCACCTCTCTGGAGCTCCGTCCATAGCTTTCTACCTCCTTCCATTCCACTCCCTTCTCTTCCTAATTCAACGGGACCTAATGGACGGCTTGCCAAAGGCTGCTCAAACCTCTCCCCTGCTCAATTGAGACGAGTTTCATTAAAGCTAGAACTTTAGCTCTCTACACACGAGATGGCTCTAACTGACCTTCCCAACCTCAGCCCCAAGGGCTCCGTCATGTACAGCCAACACACCAACCACAAGACACTTGCTCAGCATTTTCAAATACATCTACACATCCGATCTTCTTGCCTTTACTGTCTCTGCCTGGAACACTCCCACTAACCCACATCCACCTACTGACATCCTCCCAGTTTTCCAGGAAAGATAAATCCCACCTTCTCCATGAAAGCTTCCGTGGTCCCTCAACTAGACAGTCCCTCACCTGTCTGTGGCCTTCACACCACGGTGTTGATCTTCTTTTTTGGTCATTAGTATATTTCCATCTGTGCTCGTCCTGTCTCCCTCAGTGGACTACAAGCTCTGTGAGGGAAAATCATGGCTGACTCATCTTCCAATCTGCCATAGCTTGGAGTGCAGCAGCTTTTACAGAATAAGCAGTCACTGAATTAAATGATGACAACATAACCTTCTAGTGATCAAAATTCTTTGACTTCCAATGGCCTCTGTTTTTTAAATTTTATTTTAGCTGAAGGATAATTGCTTTACAATATTGCATTGGTTCCTGCCATACATCAACATGAATCAGTCATAGGTACACATATGCCCCCACCCTCTTGAATGTCCCTTCCACCCTTCTAGGTTGTTCCAGAGCCCCAGTTTGAGTTCCCTGAGTCATACAGTAAATTGCTATTGGCTAGCTGTTTAACATGCGGTAAGGTATACTTTCTGTGCCTCTCTCTACATCCATCCCTCCCTCTCCTTCCCCCACTGTGTTCACAAGTCCATTCTCTATGTCTGCATCTGCATGACTCCGCTGCAAATAAATTCATCAGTACCATCTTTCTAGATTCCATATATATGCGTAAATATGTGTTATTTTTTTCTCTTTTGGACTTACTTCACTCGGTATAATAGGTTCTAGGTTCATCCACCTCATTAGAACTGATTCAAATGTGTTCCTTTTATGGCTGAGTAATATCCCATTGTGTATATGTACCACAGCTTCTCTATCCATTCATCTGTTGAGGGACATCTAGGTTGCTTCCATGTCCTAGCTATTGTACATAGTGCTGCAATGAATATTGGAGTACATGTGTCTTTTTCAATTTTGGTTTCCTCAGGGTATAAGCCTAGTAGTGGAATTGCTGGGCCATATGGTAGCTTTATTCCCAGGTTTTTAAGGAAGCTCCATACTGTCTTCTATAGTAGCTGTATCAATTTACATTCCCACCAGTAGCACAAGAGGGTCAGTGGCCTCTTCGAATCAATGCATCACATCAGAGTAACCATTTGACTTAGTTAGGATTATAAATATATTCTATTCCAATACAAACAAAAGTCTAGCAGAGCAAGTCTGTCATGTGAAAGTGAAAAGTGAAAGTGTCAGTCACTCAGTTGTGTCCAACTCTTTGTGACCTCATGCACTATAGCCCACCAGGTTCCTGTGTCCATGGAACTCTCCAGACAAGATTACTGATACGTCGCTTTTCCAGGGGATCTTCTCAACTCAAGGATCAAACCCACTGTATTGGCAGGCAGATTCTTTACCATCTGAGCCACCAGGGAAGCCACATAAGTCTATCATGTTTTATGCTATGTAATAATGCTAAGCAATTAAGCTTAGAAGTTAAAAGTGAACACAGAAAAATTTTCTTATGATTAACTGTCACCAAAAATTTTCTGCTTAAGAATAAGAAGATAACCAGTCAATTTTGGAAGGCTTTTAAAATACCAGACTCCAAGCCTCAGAAAAATTGATCCACTTAGATATTTTAACTGTTTATTTTATGGTAAGATGTTGAAGCCATCAGTGCTAATCTCTTTATGGGAAGGTACTGCAGATCCATTAAAAACTCTTACTTTCTCCTTTGTGGTTGTCTTAAAACAGTTTTATTCCTGCATAATTTATCATAAGAACCTAGAAACACTGAGTCAGATTTTCCCCATGTCTATCATTAAAATGTGGAGGCAGTGGTGGAAAGCAAAGTGCATTCTCTTCTTGCGTTCTCTGCAATAAAGCTTTTCAAAGAGCTCTATTCTATATGGTCTAAATCACTTTTGATTTTAGGAACCAAAAAATACCAACTTGGCCACTCTTTATACCTTCTCTTTGAAAAAGTTAATATTGAGGTATGAATTTCAAATAGAAAGGAGCCTTACTCCAAAAAACAGGACAAGAAAAAAGATCTGGGAATCACATTGCGGTTTAACTCAAAATGGAATCTCAGCAATCAATCTTTCATTCAAGATCTAAATAGTAACAGACATGAGTAAGAAAAAAAAGTACCAAAAAAAAGAAGTTATACATGGAAAAACTTGTATTATAATTTTTATATGTCAGTTGGTCAAATGTAAAACTGCAAAGTGTGTATTAAATAGATATCTAAAATTTTTTTTAAAGACCTAAATAGTGTATCTCAGCTTTGTAATAAAAATTTTGTTTGTAGTAGAATGATTCTCAGAGATGTAATTGATTCTTTTGAAAATCACATAAAATATTAGACTGTCATTTCCTATAGGTGATAGGTATTAGAAAAAAAAGGTGCAAAAGATAAATATAATTTTAAATATTGTATTTGAACATTATCTCAATCTCATCAACACCACTTGAATAATTTTTAGCAGAACATTGTCACTTTATAATCCCATTTAAACAGGATTCCTTTCTAACAGAACATGTTTCTGGAAGGGCCAGTCTAGATACAATTAGATAGTCCAGTGCAAGTAGAAGTAAATAAAATAAACCAACTCTGTGTCCTAACCAGGAAGGTTCACTGACAAAGATCACTTACCACAATTAAGGCATAGAGTAAAAAAGTTAGAAATTTATCAGAAACATCTACAAGAAAACCAGAATAAAAATGGAGTTTATAAACCAACTACCCATCACTGTCAAAAGACTCTTCTTAATCTTTCCTCTGAAAGAAAATACCTTGAACCATTACATTGAATACAGAAAAGATGGAGAACACTCCCTAGCAGTACAAGAAGACATTTAACATAATAGTAGATCAATTCGATTCTTAAAAATAATTTTAAAATCCCATGACAGCTTTTATCACTTGTGAATTTGCCTGCCAAAGTGATCTTTGCCCCAGAAGCAGGTCCTGAGTCAAGGATCCAAGTCCAAGTCATTTACTTGGGGGATTTGAGAAGCACTGGATGGGGAGCATAGATGTGATACACAGGAACAAAGGGCAGCTTACAACGGATTGTCTCACCATGAGGGGACAGAGCTGGGATGCTTATCAGCCACTGCTTAAGACTGCTTTTAGGGTGGGAGGCCAGAGTATTAATTCCTTGTTGGCTGAAGCCTGCCCCAAGCAGGAGCCAAGCAGTCTCCCAGCCTAAGAGAAGACCTTCAGGCCAAGAAGACGCACAGACCTTCAGAAGGTCCTGGCCGTGGCAGTCCTCACCTTGAAAATGGGAAGCACCCGGAGTACAGCTGGCTCATTGAAATCACCGTCCACCCAGCCTCCTCCAAAGAACTCCATTCCCATCAACAGTTGCATCTGTTATTGGTGTTTCATACCAGTCTTCTCTCTCCCTTTTCTCTGCTATCCAACAGAGCATATATTTCATATTCTAGCCATCCACCTCTAAGCCATAAAATATACAACTTCAGCTCTAGCCTTTATTTTTCCTCTGGCATCAACTTTATATTCTTAAATTAAGACCCTGAGTCTATTTCTATGTTGTAAATTCTCTAACATCAACTTTGTTCTCAACTGAGTTTTTTTTTCTTTAATCCCTCCCTTATTATGGTCCATCATATGTCCATGAAAAATGGTGAAGTGGTCCACGGGGTAAGAGCTCAGGCTCTACTTCACCACCATCCAGAGAATCTTTTATGTTATGAGAGCAGAGGAGGTAATTTTGGCAGTTCCAAAAGTAAACATTGTCCCAAAATAATGGGGAGGGAATGGGAAAGGTAAATCTAAACCTTAACTGGGAAGAAGCATTTCCAATGTAATGTCACTTCACTGCTTTGAACAAAACAGAGTCTTTAAAAATAATCCAATCTAACCATTCTTAGGCTGCAGGCACAGTTCTATAATATATTAGTAACTTCCCTCTAGGCCTGAAAGGATCCTCTTTGCCTTTACTGTGCACATAGTCAAAACGAGATGAGAATGGGCCTGAGTTAATTTTACCTAAAACAACCTTAACTGATGTAACCACTTGATTTATATTATGCTTCCTAATTTTAAAAACTTTAATTCAGAGAATTCAGGAAATAGGCAGGAACTAATGGGAATGTGGCATTATAGGTTTCCTGGATTAAAGGGATTTATTGTCACTCAAGAGAGGTATTGAGTATGGAATAAAAATGGCCTGGTAAAGATTCAGTTGTTTAGATTTGAGATTGCCTAATCTGGATTTAATAAAGTGATTGTTTTTAAGAGAAATAAAATGAAGAAACAGACCAGTACACATCACTGAAAACTCTCTGGATGTTTTTCTGCTGGGTTTTGAGACCCATGCCCTGGGTGTCCTTCTCCATGATCACTTAGAAGCTTTGACCCAGTCACTGCTGAACGAGATCCCTTCCTAAGGGTGAGTTTTGTATTTCTATAAGGATCAGGATACACTACCAAACCCACGGTTCCTGGAGACAAACTATCCATTGTATGAGGCAATGATCATTTTAAAAATCAGACATCTCTCATTCCAATACGAAGTATTCACCTTTAGAATTTAATCAGTGCTTCTCAAACCATTTGTGAGGAAGGACCATTTTTAGATTATGTCCAGTCTACTGTTACTGATACTTTTGCAAGATATAACAAAAATGAATCATTAGAAAATCAATTTCGTAAAATGTACAAAATGTGAGCCTAGTTTATTACTATTATTAGAGTCAACAGACAAAATTATTCTATTGAAAAAAAATTTTTTAAGTTTTCAACATTGACTCTCAACTTCAGCCCTTATCCTGTCACAGATCAGGAACTGCCATTAGACAGCAGGGGCTGGGGACCACACTTTGAGTAGCACTGATACAAAGCGCCATGCATGTACTTATTCAAAAGGTATACTTTACCTCTGACATCCTTCCCAAATCCTATAGGAGAAACTTTTTTGTCCACTTGTTCACAACTGTCTGGTTTCTCCTTCATAACGTCATCATCACCAGAAGCATCCGTGGAATATTTTTTCTTTCTCTTTTTCTTGTGTCGAGGCGGAAGCTTTTTTGGAAAAGTAAACATTGGGAATATCACAAGAAACATTGCAATGGCACAAAGGAGGAATCCACTCCACCTAAAAAATTGGGAGATGTGAACAGCATTTATGGCTTTTATATTATGAGTGAGAACAAGTTAGCAAAGTAGAAATGTGGGATGACAAATTTCTCCAGAGAACACTTTTTACCTTCATCAGGTGTACGGCACTAAGAAGTTAGACAGCCTAAGAAAACACAAGAATCCTCCTTTCTGTGGTACAAATGAGAACTCTACTCAGTAATCATACTAGTATAATGAATATTAGAATCACCAGCCTGACTAGAATTTCATTTTTGAGCACACATGTGTCAGTTCTGCTAATGAACACTGTTAGTCCTGCTACAATGTGTATTTTATAATAAATCAAGAGCCCATAAGGGCTTCCCAGTGGCACAGTGATAAAGAATCCTCCTGCCAATGCAGGAGACACAGGTTCAATCCTTAGGTCATGAAGATTCCCTTGGAGGAGAAAATGGCAACCCACTCCAGAACTCTTGCCTGGAAAATACCATGGACAGAGGAGCCTGATGGGCTATAGTCCATAAAGCTGAAAAGAACTGGACATGACTAAGCACGCACAGGGTGTGTGTGTGTGTGTGTGTGTGTGTCAGAATTGAGTCAATACCCCATAAATTTAATAGAAAATAATATAGAGTCTATATCATGCTTTATGGACCAATATAGACACTTTTTTAAAGGAAAAAAAAAAAAAACCTGTGAAATGTTTTTCAAATTGCTGATGGCATTCAAATATTTTTCTGCAAGCACTTAAAAATGTATTAACCCTTCTTAGCTGGGCTTCCCAAAACTTAACCAAGAATGAGTAGGGATAAAGGCATTTACACCTGGGGTCTTCCCCGGAGGTCCAGTGGTTAAGACTGTGTGCTCCTAGCTCAATTCCTGCTCAGGGATAAGATCCCACATGCCACTCGTCTTATCGTGTGGGCCAGGGGGAAAAAAAAAGAGACAGAGATATACACTCTATCTCTGCATTCAAGAACTTACAACCTATTTGTAAAAAGCTAAAGATATAAGAAACAGTTCCTAAGAATCCTCCACAATGCAAGAATGTACATAATTGTTAGATCACATGGTATAGAAGGGCTTCCCTGGTGGCTCAGACAGTAAAGAATCCGCCTGCAATGCAGGAGACCCAGATTTGATCCCTGTGCTGGGAGGATCTTGAATGTTATAAAAATTCAGAAAGGAAATCAATGTGTCAGAAAGCTTCCTAGGAGAAGTGGAACTTGAGCTTCCATATAATTAAGATTCTGTCTTTAAACTCATCTGAAGTTGCCATGCTGCTGAGACTAGGAAGCAAACACAGAATAGACCTCAAATTCTAATCCTGTTTAGAGCATGTATTAAGGCCTGAGGCTTCCTGCCTGCATAATTCCCCAAGGGCAAATTTTAAGTCTCCTTTCAATCTTTTCTTAACAAATAGAGGTCCCTGGTCTTGCCTAATAGGGTCACAAATTGTCCAACTAGGATTCCTCAACTTCAAACTCTGTCCTCAAAATTTCTAAGTTCATAAATACTCAGATTCTGGGCTCTGTATCAACACGTTCCATCAGTTGTTATCAGAACGCAACCAGCATTCTAAGCCTTCATGTGGAATACAACCCAGTCAGCATATAAATCAACTGCAAAGCAAAAATTCATTTTTAAAAAGTAAATGTTTCAGGACTTCTCTGGTGACGCAGTGGTTAAGACTCTGCTCTTCCACAACATGGGTCATGAGTTTGATCCCCAGTCAGGGAACTAAGATGCCAAGTGCTACTAGGTGCAGCTAAAAAAAATTAATTAAAAA
The DNA here is from genome assembly GCA_006410615.1 of Neotragus moschatus. Classification (NCBI taxonomy): domain Eukaryota; kingdom Metazoa; phylum Chordata; class Mammalia; order Artiodactyla; family Bovidae; genus Neotragus; species Neotragus moschatus. The sequence goes on along the minus strand of SJYA01001945.1, from coordinate 624,631 downwards.
TTTTTTCTAATTAATTAGAAAAGCAAGTGTTTCTATTAAAATGCTGTTATCAGCTGCTAAAGGTCATAGCTTAGCTGAGAGAATCATTCCTAGAATCAGTCATTAAAAATCCAGTGTGCTGTTTTCAAAGATATGTAACGTTGTATCCAATTAAGATATTAAAACAATCAGAAAAGGATTTCATTTTGAGAAGATGTCTCAAAGCAGGCTTCTAGCAATCTCAATAAGTCAAATATAATCATGAACCCAGGGCCTAACATAGGTTAGGTACTCAAAACATTTCCTAAATAAATAAACTGAATTGACGGTTTTTTTTTTTTTTTTTTAAAAAGAGAGTCATCTATCTGCTGGGAACATAGCTATGAAAATGCCCTTTTTGTGCTGGCTGCATACAAGGTCTTTCCTAACCCAGCCCTGCCTTTAACTTCCTTGAACTTCCTTCTGCAAACTCTGCATTCAAGTTCCCTGAACTCCTTAGCTCCCTGGACCTCTCACACTCTCTCCAGAAGAGGCCAGGGCAGCTAGTGTAAGGGGCCTTTCTTAAGCTATAGCTTCAGGAAGACCCAGGTTTTTATCCAGTCTTCACCACTTACTAGCCCTAGGATTCTGGAGAAATAAGTTTGCTTCTCTGAACAGGCTTTCTCATCTGAAAGGGAGGAAATAATAACTTTGGGGGGAATCATCAAAATTAAGAGGACAAAGTATGCTGTTGCTCAGTCGCGTCCNTTATGGACCAATATAGACACTTTTTTAAAGGAAAAAAAAAAAACCTGTGAAATGTTTTTCAAATTGCTGATGGCATTCAAATATTTTTCTGCAAGCACTTAAAAATGTATTAACCCTTCTTAGCTGGGCTTCCCAAAACTTAACCAAGAATGAGTAGGGATAAAGGCATTTACACCTGGGGTCTTCCCCGGAGGTCCAGTGGTTAAGACTGTGTGCTCCTAGCTCAATTCCTGCTCAGGGATAAGATCCCACATGCCACTCGTCTTATCGTGTGGGCCAGGGGGAAAAAAAAAGAGACAGAGATATACACTCTATCTCTGCATTCAAGAACTTACAACCTATTTGTAAAAAGCTAAAGATATAAGAAACAGTTCCTAAGAATCCTCCACAATGCAAGAATGTACATAATTGTTAGATCACATGGTATAGAAGGGCTTCCCTGGTGGCTCAGACAGTAAAGAATCCGCCTGCAATGCAGGAGACCCAGATTTGATCCCTGTGCTGGGAGGATCTTGAATGTTATAAAAATTCAGAAAGGAAATCAATGTGTCAGAAAGCTTCCTAGGAGAAGTGGAACTTGAGCTTCCATATAATTAAGATTCTGTCTTTAAACTCATCTGAAGTTGCCATGCTGCTGAGACTAGGAAGCAAACACAGAATAGACCTCAAATTCTAATCCTGTTTAGAGCATGTATTAAGGCCTGAGGCTTCCTGCCTGCATAATTCCCCAAGGGCAAATTTTAAGTCTCCTTTCAATCTTTTCTTAACAAATAGAGGTCCCTGGTCTTGCCTAATAGGGTCACAAATTGTCCAACTAGGATTCCTCAACTTCAAACTCTGTCCTCAAAATTTCTAAGTTCATAAATACTCAGATTCTGGGCTCTGTATCAACACGTTCCATCAGTTGTTATCAGAACGCAACCAGCATTCTAAGCCTTCATGTGGAATACAACCCAGTCAGCATATAAATCAACTGCAAAGCAAAAATTCATTTTTAAAAAGTAAATGTTTCAGGACTTCTCTGGTGACGCAGTGGTTAAGACTCTGCTCTTCCACAACATGGGTCATGAGTTTGATCCCCAGTCAGGGAACTAAGATGCCAAGTGCTACTAGGTGCAGCTAAAAAAAATTAATTAAAAATTTTTTCTAATTAATTAGAAAAGCAAGTGTTTCTATTAAAATGCTGTTATCAGCTGCTAAAGGTCATAGCTTAGCTGAGAGAATCATTCCTAGAATCAGTCATTAAAAATCCAGTGTGCTGTTTTCAAAGATATGTAACGTTGTATCCAATTAAGATATTAAAACAATCAGAAAAGGATTTCATTTTGAGAAGATGTCTCAAAGCAGGCTTCTAGCAATCTCAATAAGTCAAATATAATCATGAACCCAGGGCCTAACATAGGTTAGGTACTCAAAACATTTCCTAAATAAATAAACTGAATTGACGGTTTTTTTTTTTTTTTTTTAAAAAGAGAGTCATCTATCTGCTGGGAACATAGCTATGAAAATGCCCTTTTTGTGCTGGCTGCATACAAGGTCTTTCCTAACCCAGCCCTGCCTTTAACTTCCTTGAACTTCCTTCTGCAAACTCTGCATTCAAGTTCCCTGAACTCCTTAGCTCCCTGGACCTCTCACACTCTCTCCAGAAGAGGCCAGGGCAGCTAGTGTAAGGGGCCTTTCTTAAGCTATAGCTTCAGGAAGACCCAGGTTTTTATCCAGTCTTCACCACTTACTAGCCCTAGGATTCTGGAGAAATAAGTTTGCTTCTCTGAACAGGCTTTCTCATCTGAAAGGGAGGAAATAATAACTTTGGGGGGAATCATCAAAATTAAGAGGACAAAGTATGCTGTTGCTCAGTCGCGTCCTACTCTCTACAACTCCATGGACTGTAACCTGCCAGGCTCCTCTATCCCTGGAATCCTCCAGGTAAGAACACTGGAGCGGATAGCCATTTCCTTCTTCAGGGGATCTTCCCAACCCAGGGATCAAACCTGCATCTCTTGCATCTCCTACATTGGTAGGCAGACCCTTGACCACTGAGTCCCACAGCCTGCCCCACCCAAACAATAATTTCATGGTAGTTAGTATTGTTTCTTTATTTACATCTGTACTTAGGGCCCCACCTCCAGCCAAAGCCACTGACTTAAAAATTATATGCAAACATTAAAGATACTCAGAGGACTCTGAAGGGAGAATAAGTAACAGAAGGGGAAGAATTGCAGTAAATGAACAAAAATAATAAAAAAAGGTTTAGGAACATTTTTAAGCAGAGCAAACTGGTCTCCAGTAACATCGAAAGGAACATATGATAGTTAGTGCCAAAGAGGACACTGAGAAAGGCTGGGTAAGGTAAGTGTGCATTACATATGTGTGCATTATATGTTAGATGCACCAGGAAGAGCTAAAATTGAAAAGCCAGGACCCCTTTCATGAGCCATTACCCAGAGACTCTCCATGAAGGAAGGACAGTTAAGCACACTGACTAAAACCTCCACCCGGGACTCAGTTTCTTATCCATCTCTCACCGACTCTCAAACTTTAGGCAAGATATTCAAACTGCCAACCATCAATTTCCTCATCTGCAAAATGGGCATACTCTTAGTGATGACATGTGGTTGTTATAACGCTTCAGTGAAAATGTTGCTTTACCAACATTTTAATGTTTAATGTTTTAATGTAATGTTTGACACATAATGAGCACCCAACTAATATGACCATTATTCACTTATTCCTTCCGTCTATCTTCCAGCATTTTACCGAAAAACCTATCATTATTTTTGCGCTGTTGTTCAGTCGCTAAGTCGTGTCCAACTCTTTCACCACCCCATCAACTGTAGCCCTCCAGGCCCGTCTGTGCGTGGGTTTTCCCAGGCAAGAATACTGGAGTAGGTTGTCATTTCCTTCTTCACGGGATCTTCCCGACCCAGCGATCGAATCTGTGTCTCTTGTGTCTCCTGCACTGGCAGACAGGTACTTTACCAGAGTCACCTGGGAAGCCATCATCGGGCGTCATAAAAGCTAATGCTGTATCAAATAACTCTGTCTCTGTTCAAGGTTAGAAGTCTGTTAAACACAGGGCTACTCAACAGACACAATTCATTTTTTAAAGAAAACCCTAGTATATACATTTCTATATGGACAACTTTTAACATTTGTAGAATATAGAGCCATTAAAATGAATAAAACTTTTTGAGCACAGATTAAAGTCAAAAGACTGAATAACAGCTAACATACATTATGTACGGAGAACTACTTAGAGCTCCACATACACAGACTCATTTATTCCACACAACAACTGCATGAAGTAGGTACTGCAACTATTTCCATTTTGATTAAAAAAAAAAAAAACTTGAGGCTCAGAGGAGTTAAGCAACTTCCCTAAGGTCACACAGTTATTAGGTGGCAGACCGGGATTTAAACCCACGGGTCTGCACTTAGTTACTTCACTTTGCTACCAACTGGGTTGATGCACACTGGAAAGCTTAGCAAAAACAGCAGAAAGCACTTATAATCCTAAAGCACCTGCTTCCTTGCCTTCTCTCTGCCCCCTGGTCTGGCCCTCCATGTCTTTCTCTCTCCCTCCAGCTGTTCCCTTTTACCATGCTCTTCTCATGACATCTATACTGAACACATTATACATGGGATGTTCACAGATACATTTTAATAACCTAATTTTCTGAGAATTTTTTAAAAATTCTTACTCTGAATTATTTCAGAACTGCAAAGAAAATAGTAATTGAGATAAAAAATTTTACTGTTGATCAAGAACATAAAATTCCTGTGTTATTCCCCTCCTGCAGACAAGGGAACTCCCTTTTGTACAATTTCAAAATTCTACCAGGACAGACTCATCAATTATGGATCTCGACACTTCCACCTTCAAAGACTATTTACTTATCAAAACAACAAGTGTTCTATAATTTAATTAATATTTATTAACTGCTTAGAAAATAGTGTTAAACATTATTCCCACATAGCTCAACTTATGAAGTTATTATCATAAGAATTTCATTATAAAATGAAACACAGAGAGAACACAAGTAGTCTACGAAACTCTTTAGGAAGTAATTACTCAACACTAGTTTCTAATAACGAAATTCTCTATTCTAAAATGAAAATATCTTATCAATATATACCCAGTACCAATCCATGGTAAATAAATTTGGGATGCCAATACTTTGAATGCTTGCAATTGTGAAGAAATATCATGTTCAAGTTCAGAACAGAATTCAAATGCAGCCCTTGGATATATATGAATAAGTAACCTATCATCCAAAGTTGGAGTTCTCTTTCTAAACTCTAAACTTAGGGACTTCTCTGGTGGTCCAGTGGTTAAGACTCCGTGCATCCACTATAGGAGGCATGAATTCAATCTGTACTTGCTGAGTGGCCAAAAAGAAAAAGAAAAGAAAAAAGAATAAAAATAAGAAAAGAAAAAAATAATAATCTTGAACTGGATAAAAATGAAAACACAACATATCAACTTTAAAAAAACATATAAAAATAAAATCCAAAGCTTACATATTTAGCAAGACAATTAAAGGCTATCAAGTGACCCAAAGGGAGGGGGTGTACGTACATGTATGGCTTATTCACTGTGTGGTATAGTAGAAACTAACACAACATCGCAAAGCGACTCTATGCCAATAAAATTAATTTAAACAAAAAAAGGCATGCAAGTGAGAGAGTAATTAATTTTCAGCACATCCAGGGAAACGAACTGTTCCTTAGCGAAAAGACTCACTAAGAGTGGAACAATAGCAACAGAGTTAGAGCTCTGGGCAGTGGAGGAGGACAAAGCAAAACACAAATACGATAAGTGGGGAGAAAATATTTTTTAAAAGGCACAGAAAAGACAATGAAAGTTCTAATTCAAGTGTGCAGGGAAGTCCCAACATGGTCACATTCCCCCTTTCCTTCCCTCTGCTATGAAGAAAACAGCCACCTCCATCCTAAAGAATGTGGATTAAGCTGTTGATCCCAGCTCCTCTGTGTTGATTTCCTATTGCTGTGATAACAAATCCTCACACACCGCGTGGCTTAAGACAACACAAATGCATCATCTGAGAGCTCTGGAGTCAGGATCGAACTGCATCTCTTATGTCTCCTGCATTGGCAGGTGGGTTATTTACCACTAGTACCACCTGGGGAGCTGTAACCCCTGGAGGGCAGAAGTGTCAGTAAAAGATGGGCATGGCTGCATTCCTTCTGGAGGTTCTATGGAGGAATCTACTTCCTTACTCTTGCGAACTTCTGCAATCTACCTGCATTCCTTGGCTTGTGGTCCCCTGCTCCACTGTCAAAGCATATCACTCCAACCTCTGCTTCAATCATCACAACTCCTCTCACTCTGACCCTCCTGCCTCTCTCTTTCCCTTATAAAGACCCTTGTGATTATACTGGACCCACTTGGATCATCCCAGATAATCTCCCCATCTGAAGTTCCTAAATTTCCATCAGCAAAAGTCCCCTTTGCCATGTAAAGGTAAATTCATAAATCTGGGAATTAGGACAAAGATATCTTTGGAGATTATTATCCTGCTTACCACCACCTCCTAGGTGACATTGAGCTATTTTTCATCTTCCCATTGGGGAAATTCTTATTTTAACTACAAGGGGACTATGACTCTAATTATCATAATACCAAATGAAATGAAAGATGCAGTAAACAATTCTTACCAGTTTCCAATGAAACGAGGATCATCCTGATTAAGGTGAACAGGATTCCTGGGATCAACATAAAAACCAATAAGAAGTCCACCTAGTAAATATCCCACTGCAGGACCGAGTGCTCCCATGACATACATGATGGCTGGGAAGACAGAAAAGGAAATGTGAAATATAACCTCATGCTATTTCTTTCAGTGGCTGTCTAATCTCAGTCATATCATGCTTATGTCACAGTTAAATCCAGTTAACAATTTCCAAAAACAGAGAACTTCAGAGAGTCAGTGTTGAAATTTGGGCTTTAAACTATGTCCTTTATTTAACTGTTGCCTGTCATCCTCTTAGTACATCAGAACTTCTTGGGTTGCTTCTGAAAGTACAGACCTGGACTAGTAGTTTACTGAATAACCAAGACAGGCTATCAGAGTAGTCTCAAGAAAAGAGGAAAAAAAGGAATGTCACTCATCCCAGCTAGAATATTCTAGTGGGCTGAGGGAACTGAAGACTAATTTTGTCATGAAGTTGGATTCGGTTGAACCGGTAAAGCTGCTTAATCAAGCGCCCTCAAACCACTAATGTTTTCAAGTCACCCCTTTAGAATCAAAGAACGCCTCACGATGCATTTGGTTTATTGTTAATTGAGGAATCTTACCTAAAGGCTAATAAATCTCCTTAAATGGCATGAGTGAGAAGGTCAGAAAGCACTAACCCACAGTGGAATTGAAAAAATTTTAAAGCACACCTAAAGGGGGAGAGAGGGTTACTGTCAGTAGATCAGAAACATGGTTCCGTCCAAAACATGTGGTCACCAAAATGGGCTAATAGCGAAATAATAATAACGAAAACAAATACATTGTCAAGTCTTTATATTTTTCCCACTGCTGTTATTGAAATTTTTAAAAAATAATATATCGCCATAGACTTCCCTGGCAGTCCAGTGGTTAAAGGTCTCAATGCAGGTGGTATGAATTTGATCCCTGGTTGGAGAACTAAGATTTCACATACCTCTCCCTGCAGCCAATGCATCAATACATAAATTTTCAAAAATAAATAAATAATATATTGCCAGTTTTCAAATTTTGAGATAGAATACGAAACTCCTTGAAAGTCACAGAAAAATCTAGCCACACTCCAAATGTGTTTACCCTGTTGAAACTCAGTTATTTGGGGACAAATCAATAAACATCTTTAAGATACTCCTGTGCACAAGGCATGATCACAAACTCAGGTGACAAAGGCTTCTCCTTTCTGTTGCTATCATGCATTTTCACCAAAGAATAAANTCTAGCCACACTCCAAATGTGTTTACCCTGTTGAAACTCAGTTATTTGGGGACAAATCAATAAACATCTTTAAGATACTCCTGTGCACAAGGCATGATCACAAACTCAGGTGACAAAGGCTTCTCCTTTCTGTTGCTATCATGCATTTTCACCAAAGAATAAATAAGTGATTTGTCATATCCTTTAAATAGTCCCTATTTACCAGAAAGCAAATTTGAACTAATCAAAATCCTGACTTTATCAGCTGCACCTAAATAAGCATTGAATAACCTTAAACTTCCTGTCACTCATAACTACAGGTGGTAATTTAACACCTGCTCACACTTTTCTCACCATTTCAAAAGAGAAAAGCACAGTGTTTATGTATCTTACGGCATCATCTGCTTGTAACAATAAGACATTAGGCGCTTAGACTTCATCTGTGTTTGGAAATGGAGAAGGGAGGCACAGAGGAAAGTAATTGGCATTCTTTTGGAAGTATGCTTTTCATAAAATAAAATTAGAATTTTGATAAATATCTTGTTAACCTCTCTGTTTATAGCCTAAAACAGAACTCAAGAAAAGCAAGTGCTTTTTCCAATTCAGGTATTCCCATAAGCATATGAAGATAAAATTTATGTTTACACCTCTAGGCAAATCAGCACCATTTACAACTCAAAACTGTAATGAGGCCAAAATGTGACATGAATCATCTCCCCGAAATAGTTCTTCTGCCGTGAAAGAGACTGTCTTACAAACACAGACGGGGAAAAGGGTATTTCCGCCACACTGTTGATGCCTGGGGCACTTGCGTGCAGCATCCTGAAGTGCCAAGAAGCCACATGCAGACTCTATGCTGGCAGGACCATTCGATCAGCAGCGAATGGAAAACCAATTAAATAATGTTNTCATACTAGCTAGTTGAAATTCACTATCTTTCTTTAGAAATATTTTTCAAAGTACTAGGGTTGGCCAAAAGGTTCATTTGGGTTTTTCCATACCATCAGAAAGTAACACCATTTACAGCAGAATCAAAAACTACTTAGAAATAAATTCAATAAAATATGTGCAATATCTGTACACTGAAGATTTTAAAACATTACTAAAATTAAAGAAGACCTAAAAGGAACTGATGAGTGAGTAACCCTTAAGGCTTTCCCAGGACACACACCCCTTCCCACTACCACCATGCCCTCTGATGACCTCTCTTTAAAAATAAAAAAAAAAGCTATAGTCTCCCAGGCCTCCAAAGTCTGGCTCAAGAATTAAATGGATGTGAACTTGTAATGACAAAAATAGCAGTTGGGCCAGGAAAACTGTTTTACAAATGCTAATACTCCCACCAAATGGAAGAAGTTAACTACTTGATGACTGTGAGCACTCAGCCCCCANAGCTATAGTCTCCCAGGCCTCCAAAGTCTGGCTCAAGAATTAAATGGATGTGAACTTGTAATGACAAAAATAGCAGTTGGGCCAAGAAAACTGTTTTACAAATGCTAATACTCCCACCAAATGGAAGAAGTTAACTACTTGATGACTGTGAGCACTCAGCCCCCAGACCTACTGGGGCCTGAGGACTGATCACATTAATCCATGTGATACCACCCTGTTACCCGACCATTAACTACAGAATTGTGCTCAAGTCCGATCACATATCCTGCCATATCCCTCCCTCACCTTTCCTTTAAAAATGCTTCCCTGGGGCCTTCCTGGTGGTCCTGTGGTTAAGAATCCACCCTGCAAGGCAAGGGGCACCAGTTCAATCCCTGGTCTGGGAAGATCCCACATGCCATGGAGCAACTGGACCCATGCGCCACAACTACTGAGCCCACGTGCTACAACTACTTAACCCCCAGCACACTAAAGCCTGTGCTCCACAACAAAAGTCGCCGCCACAATGAGAAGCCCGCACGCCACAACGAGAGAGTAGCCGCAGCTTGCCGTATCTAGAGAAAGCCCGTGTGCAGCAACAAAGACCCATTTCATTTGTAAAATCCATCTTTCCAGAATTGGCAGTTTCTCAAAGATTCAATTTCTAAGAGCATAAACCCCAAGGAATATTTCAGTTGAACTATGAAAACAGAATAACTATCTTCCCAGAAACTACACTAGGCACTTTCTATGTTCCATCTATTCAACACTAACAACTTTGCAGGGGAAAAAAAATGATATTCATTCCTAATTTACAGATGAGGCAGCTGAGTCCTCAAGGAGTTAAGATCAGCAATTAATAAGTGCTAGAGTCAAAATTAGAACTTGGCTCCATCTGAAACCAAAGCCTATCTTCTCTCCGTTTATGGACATGTCTCCAAAATACAAAAAAGCAACAAGAGTTTAATTATAAGAAGTATATAGGAGAATTCCCTGGTGGCCAACTGGTTAGGACTCTGCACTTTTACTACCAAGGGTGTGGGTTCAAGCCCTGAACCCATGAACCCAAGTTCGCCCTTGGTCGGGGAACTAAGATCCTACAAGCCACACTGTGCACCCCCCCCAAAAAAAGGGAGAATATAATTTTCTACTCTTGAACAAATTAATCCCACTAGAGCTGAAAATCTCAAAATATTTTTGGAACTGTTAATAGTAGGAGTTTTAGAAGCCGTCTAGAGGAAAAAGAAACTCACTATTTAGATTTCCATCTCCAGTTTCATTCCTAATCGGCTGCCATAAGGATGGCAGAGAAACCTACATTATCTGAAAAATATGTGGTATGACATTTACTTAGGTAATTACAGTAAAGACTCAGAAGAGCACACCAGCTGTTAAGAGCAGACTAAATTTACCTCCCAGGGATGGGTAAGTCACTGCCAAAAAACACTTTCCAGGTAAACAGCCATAGGTATGACACAACTCCTGTTTGCTGTCCAGGCACTTGAAGAAACATGATTCTCCCAGGAAGGATCCAAGTCTAGAGAAAGGCTTAGGCATAAGTGAAATCATCTAGTGTACAAAGGTCACCAACCCTCATAAGCATCATCAGGGCCATCCATTGAATTTTATAGACATTCGTCTGAAATAAACTTTTTATGACACCTTTAATGTTACCACCCACCCACATCAATCCACAAGTATTGGTTCTATCACAATAAGACTGCTTACACTGCTGCTGCTGCTGCTAAGTCGCTTCATTCATGTCCGACTCTGTGTGACCCCATAGACGGCAGCCTACCAGGCTCCCCTGTCCCTGGGATTCTCCAGGCAAGAACACTGGAGTGGGTTGCCATTGCCTTCTCCAATGCGTGAAAGTAAAAAGTGAAAGTGAAGTCGCTCAGTCGTGTCTGACTCTTCACGACCCCAAGGACTGCAGCCCACCAGGCTTCTCGGTCCATGGGATTTTCCAGGCAAGAGTACTGGAGTGGGGTACCATCACCTTCTCCTAGGGCTCGCTAAAAATCTTATTCTTATATTTAGAGAAAGGTTTATAGTCAAAGTCTACAGTCACTGACAAGAGCTGCTGATGCTGCTGCTGCTGCTAAGTCGCTTCAGTCGTGTCCGACTTTGTGCGACCCCATAGACAGCAGCCCACCAGGCTCCCCCGTCCCTGGGATTCTCCAGGCAAGAACACTGGAGTGGGTTGCCATTGCCTTCTCCAATGCGTGAAAGTAAAAAGTGAAAGTGAAGTCGCTCAGTCGTGTCTGACTCTTCACGACCCCAAGGACTGCAGCCCACCAGGCTTCTCGGTCCATGGGATTTTCCAGGCAAGAGTACTGGAGTGGGGTACCATCACCTTCTCCTAGGGCTCGCTAAAAATCTTATTCTTATATTTAGAGAAAGGTTTATAGTCAAAGTCTACAGTCACTGACAAGAGCTGCTGCTGCTGCTGCTGCTGCTAAGTCGCTTCAGTCGTGTCCGACTTTGTGCGACCCCATAGACAGCAGCCCACCAGGCTCCCCCGTCCCTGGGATTCTCCAGGCAAGAACACTGGAGTGGGTTGCCATTTCCTTCTCCAATGCAGGAAAGTGAAAAGTGAAAGGGAAGTCACTCAGTCGTGTCCGACTCTTAGCGATCCCATGGACGGCAGCCTACCAGGCTCCTCCACCCATGGGATTTTCCAGGCAAGAGTACTGGAGTGGGGTGCCATCACCTTCTCCAACTATTACCAAAAGATAACACTGGGCATTTATTATATGTAAGATAGCACGCTAAACCTTTTGTAGGTATAGCAACCTTATAAATTAAATGCTATTGTGATCTTCCTGACCCAGGGATTGAACCCAGGTCTCTCGCATTGCAGGCAGACACTTTAACCTCTGAGCCACCAGAGAAGCATTATCCTAATTTTATGTATTTACTTTGTAACCACCTCATTAATGAAGGGATAGAATAAATTCATCCCAATTAGAAGATAATCCTTGACTCTGTTATATAACAATAAAGAAGATAATTTATCAATAAACACTTTTACTAAATTACTATGCCTAAGCTTTTTGTGTTTCTTCCTCATACAACACTATGACTTACAGTAATAAATTTTCATTGGGATGTTGGTTTACAATCTACTTTTATGAGAAAGAAATATGGGAAATGACCAATCTAACATCAGGCATTTTGTGTTAAAATAAAAAGTAATGTTCAATGCTGTTATAAGAAGACAATTATGATTCAATATTCAAGCGGTTTGTAAGACCATCAGCTTCAGAATCAGTTGTCTGTGTAGGTCTCTATCACAGGCTGACTCTGTGATCTCAGGAAAGATACTTAATCTTTAGACAAGTTTCTTCATATATAAATAGGGATCATGACTTCTCTACTTCCAAGAGTTCATGAGGGGATAAATGAGACAATGACACAAAACTCTAAACACTTACTAAGTGTTCAGTCAATGTCAGCTGTAAAATTATCATTATTAATACTTATATAATTATATCCAACTTCACAGTTAAAATTACAATTCTGAGCAATACAAGATTTTAAAGTATCTTCAGAGCTACCAAAGGATGATGATGTTATATTCAGTATCACTTTAGTGTTAAGTGTATTTTATTATTTCCAAAGTCTTCAAGTATGGAATGATCATATCTGGTTATCAGATCATCAGCATAGTCAATTACCCCAAAACATCTTATTCCTTAATCATTAATCAATCAGTAGTTACTTGTTGAAGTTATATTGTATGAAATATCTGGTGTTAAATATGAATGATAAAAAGAAACATGCCCCTTCCTGAAGAAAAAATTGTGGAGGATTCTTCTTGTTGGGAGCAAAATGCACGAGAAAAGATAACTGGCAGCATAAGACATAAGCACAGTGAAGTGGTCCCAATAAAATGGTGGTCCCAATAAAATGGTGGTCCCAAAAAAATAAAAAATAAAAAATTAACAAAAAAAAAAAAGTGAAGACTTAAGGAGGAAAAAAAGGAAGAAAATTAACACTTGTTAAGTGCCTCCCCATTGATTTTTAAACACAATAATCATCCCAACAGATATCTGAAAAATAAGTTTAATTAGTTTCTGCTCTACAGAAGGAGTCGTACCTTTGAAATGTTAAGGGATATACCCAAGTCACAAAACTAGCAAGCAGCAGATTTCAGCCAGTCTGTTTGACCCCAAGGACCACGTACACTGCACCAAATGGCCTCCCACGTGATTTAAATGAAACCACCACTGAAATCATTCTTTACACTCAACAAATACCAAGATCAAAGCATTAAAAAAAAATTTAAACCATCCTTAGTGTTCTCCTGGCAGAAAGATACTGATTTTATACAATAGCCAAATAAGAAAAAAAAAAAAAAAAAAACACAAAGTCCTAGGCTTTAAAAAGAAAACCCTGAATTATCATAGGAGCTATTATAATTTTCAGAGCAAAGCTATCTTAGAGATGCTTTCATGAATTTACTGCATTAAATTTTCCAATTTATTCATACACTTTATCAAGCTCTCAAGGACACTTCTGGAGAAGGAAATGGCAGCCCACACCAGTACTCTTGCCTGGAGAATCCTGTGGACAAAGGAACTTGGTGGGCTACAGTCCATGGGGTCGCAGAGTCAGACACAACTGAGGCGACTTAGCAAGCATGCAAGAACATTTCTAGAGTAAAATCATCACTTATAGAGAATGAATTTTTAGACCTGACTGGAGATCATACAGCTATTATGTAATATTTAATAGTTCAAAATGAGAAGTTAATATACTTCTAAAAATACCAAAGAAACTAGCAGATAAAAATGTCAACGGTGATCATCAAAAATGCTTTGAGTTCTAATTCTTTCATACTCTTCTTAAGAGTTCTGCATTTTGTTTCATGGATGGCCTGAATAAATAACATCATTTTATATGTGGCAACCCTTTTTTATATTTCACCCCATTCTCAATGATACAGATTTATCACTATCTTATTAACACCATGATCCAACCATTCCTCAGTTTTCAAATGCTTTCAGGATATTTCACCAATACATAAATATGCTGAGGGGGTGGGGAGGAAACCCAGATACTTCCTAGAGCATTTTAATAAATCATAATTCTCAGCTGTGCATAGTGATCTTCAGTGCTTAAATGACAACATTTAATTAATATTATACACCAAGTTTTCATAAATTTCATGCATCTTTGCAGCTCAGTTAATGAAGTTTTGGTAATGTTATTAATTGGTAAGAAAACTTAAAACAATTAATTACTGATTCTCCTCAACAAAATAGAATCTTTTCATAATTTAGCCAATATACCCATGTGGGTACACACATACACAAACCAGAAATGGACAAGAAATGAAGAGCTTAAGACATATATCGGGCAATGTGAAACTCCTTGAAAAATGATCTTGAGGACTTACTGGCTGTCCAGTAGTTAAGACTCTCCACTTTCACTACAGGGGACATGGGTTCGATCCCTGGTCAGAGAACTAGATCCCACATGCTGCACAGCGTGGCCAAACAATTTTTTTAATCTTACTCATTAAAACAATTATCTTGCTTAGAAATATCTAGATAATTGAGGGAAATGGCATTTCTGTCAAATATTTGGGGGAAATATCTGAATTAAAGAATACTTTAATTACTTAAATAGCCTGAAAGAAATTAAGTAAAAGGCTTGACAACCTCAACTAAATGGCTATTCAGTCCAAGAAAACAGTAAATAGTTAAGAATCTATTTCTTTGACTATTCATGATTTCAAAAGTAAAAGTGAAGATTCCTGTAAAATTTTGTTGTTCATTCTTAATCGGCTATGTGTTATGTCGCCTTAGCTGTCTGACTCTTTGCAATCCTAGGGACTGTAGCCCATCAGGCTCCTTTGTCCATGGGATTTTCCAGGCCAGAATACTGGAGTGGGTTGCTACGCCCTCCTCTAGGGGATCTTCCCAACCCAGGGATTAAACCCTTGCTTCTTAGGTCTCCTGCATTGGCGGGCAGGTTCTTTACTACCAGTGCCACCATCAGCTATAGACCAAGACAAAACAAAAAGTTTAAAGTTTGGAAAAAATAAAATGCTGTTGTTTAGTTGCTAGGTTGTGTCTGACTCTTCTGCGATTCCATGGACTGTAGCCCACCAAGCTCCTCTGTCCACAGGATTTCCCAGGCAAGAATACTGGGGTGGGTTGCCATTTCCTCCTACCCAAGGATTCAACCCCTGTCTCCTGAGTCTTCTGCATTGGCAAGCAAATTCTTTACCACTGCACCACCCAGGCAGCCCATTAAAATGTTAGTAAGTTGCATTTGCAAAGCTGCCTCCTTGGGAGAAGGCATAAAACCCTTTGGTGACCCAGAGTTGAGTGGCTCTGCACCACAGATTTGTCCTTATTTTCTCCCCATTAATGTAACCAGATGCCCACAACAACACCCAAAGTGTGAAATCAGAAAAGCCTTCCATCATTTCAACTCATGGCATCTAGCATGACAACACATTAACCTCTTCTTATGAAGAACTGTTGCTGTTGTTCAGTTGCTCAGTCGTGTCTGACTCTTTGCAACCCCACAGACTGCAGCATACCAGAGTTCCTTGTCCTTCACCATCTCCCAGAGTTTGCTCAAAGTTCATGTCCATTGCGTCAATGATGCCATCCAAACATCTCATCCTCTTATGAAGAGTAACCTTACTCTAACTTCTGATACATTTACCATCTTACCCCACTGGAAGGTGCAATGGTTTATGTGTCAAGTTAACTGGGTTAAGGAATGCCCAGACAAGTGGGAAAACTATTTCTGGGTGTGTCTGTGAGGCTGTACTTAGTAGATTAGCATTTGTATCAATAGACTGAGCAGGGAACTTTTCTGGTGGTCCAGGGACTAAGACCCCGTGTTCCCAAGGCAAGGGGCCTAGGTTCCATCCCTGGTCAGGGAACTAGATCCTGCCTGTCACAATGAAGGTCCTACATGCTGCAACTAAGACCCGGTGCATCCAAATAAATAATTAAATAAAAACATGTACTTAAATTTTCTAGTTAAAAATACAGACTGAGTGAAGACATTCACCTTCACCAAAAGTGTGTGAGTATCATCCAGTCTACAAGGCCCTGGATTAGGACTAAAAGGCAGAGGAAGGGCAAAATCTCTCTCTTCTTTAGCTAAGATGTCCACCTTCCCTTGCGCTCAGACATCAGAGTTCTCAATTCTCAGGTCTTTAGACTTTAGGACTTACATCAGCGGCCCCTCAATTCTTAGGCTTTTGGACTTGAACTGAAGCTCATCCTCAGCTTTCCTGGTTCTCTAGCTTGCAGATAGCAGTCTATGGGACTTCATGGCATCTATAATCACATGAGTCAATTCTTACCTAAATCTTATATACATATATATATCCTATTAGTTGTATATATATCCTATATCCTATTATATATCCTATTAGTTCTGTTTTTCTGGAGAACCCTAATATAGATCTGCTTCACACAGCTAGCTTTTTCTTTATGCCATATGATTATCATGATTAAGTCGTATCCAGCCACTGACCTAAAAGAAGCTATTAGCTTCATAGACAGCGGTAGTCACTGGCAACTGCATCTGCTTTCATGCAACCATAATTAACCAAGGTCGTCTATGTTAGGTAAGAACATGAATTCAGATCCACAAGCCCTCAGTGCAAACCCTGAGGCTGGACGTGCCTTAGAACGAAGACCTCTCCACATTTTACAAAAGTTAATGGCAAGTGATACTGGATATTACGTGACTTCCCCAGCAGAGTCTGGAATGATGCCCTAGAATCAGTTATGCTATTGTTTCTTTAACAAAATGAATGAATGTTCACATGAAGTGTGATTTTAAAACTAGCCCCTATCAGATCAGGCCAGGTTTTGCCATGGAGTAAGCTGCAAAACTAACTTTTAGATTTCAAAGTATTTAGTAGAACGGAAAAATACTCATAGAAGAGCTGTAGCAGTAGAAAATATTTGAAATCATCATGAGAACTGGCATATGAGAACAGGTGTCAGACACCAGCTATGCATACCTCAAGAGTGTTTTTTTAAATAATTTTAGTTATTGATTTTTGGCTGTGTGGGTCTTCAGAGCTGTGTAGGCTTTTCTCTGGTTGTGGTGAGTGGAGGTGACACTCTAGTTGAGGTGCATGGGCTTCTCATTGAGGTGGCTTTCCTTGTTGCAGAGCACAGGCTCTAGGGCTCACAGACTTAAGTCGTTGTGGACGTGGGCTCAGTCGAGGCTGCTCCGGAGCTCTAGACCTCTGGCTCAATAAATGACTTAGCTGCCCCGTGGCATGTGGGATCTTTCCAGATCAGAGATCAAACCCGTATCACTTGCATTGGTAGGCAGATTCTTTACCACTGAGCCACCGAGGAAGCCCCCTCTAGAGTGTTTTATTCAACTAATCAGAGAACACTGCCTAAATCATGGATCAAGCCAATACTGGTATTTATCTTTTATTTGATTGGTTATCTCCTTTTGAGAAGGGGGGCAGCGTGCCACAAGGAATGTGAGATTTTAGTTCCCCTATCAGGGATCAGACCCTCACCCCCTCCATTAGAAGCACAGACTCTTAACCACTGGACCCCCTGGGAAGTCCCAGTCTTTTCCTTTTGAATATTTCTTCTACCTCTCTTTGCTTATAAAATTTCAGGATCATTAGAGATCTACATAGCAAGTCAATAGGTAGATTTAAAAGGAAAAAAAAAATCACAAAATTTAAATTTATTTCAGGAGATTTAGACAGCCATGGGATCAACCTCTAGTTCTGCTCCTTTGACCAAAATTCACTAGTTCTGCTCCTTTGACCAAAATTATATGTTTGATGATCAGCCCTTTAAGGCAGCGTTGCTTCTTTTAGTAAATTTATATATGATCATGCCATAGTCCTGAATTTTGTGTTTATTCTATCACTACTAGGGAAAATTCAATTAAAAAAATAAAAGGCAGTAGAAAAGCTCAAAGTGTCCATAATAAATTGGACAGCAGTTTGCTGAGTGTAGCATACAGAGACCAGAGCAAATCTCATTACCTGTGCTAGGTCGTGGTCACCATAAGCAGCTTAAGAGACACAGTCTTCCTCACTGTTTACTCCACAGTTACCCTAGTCATTTGGATTAGTCCTCATCCAAACCCTGCCAGCTCAGCTTGAAAAATGCTGGCCTACATTTTATCTTCTGGGATTTTTTATAAACATCACACTTTCAGAGTTACAAACATTGTAATGTATGAGACTACAGTGACTGATAATAATCCCTTATACCTCCAGCGAATGTTCACACTAACAACCCCAGTATTAATATAAACTGATTATATGTGCAATTATCCTTTCTAATATGCATTTAGTTCAAACAGTGAACCAGACCCTATAACAATATAATGTATGATCATCTTATTCTTGAAATAAGATGCTTCCCTACTGTGAATCTTAATTACTGAACAAGGGAAGCATTCCAACTAAAATCGTCTTAGTATGATCTAAAATTATTTTCTCAAAAATATGAAAATTTCTGCAGTAGCAGATATCTTAGGCTGGATTCCCCAGAAAAGCCCAAGACAAGGATTTGAGACCAAGTAGTTTAGCATGATTCTGGAATATATGTACTGAGTATAGGGAAACTACATAATAGTGTTGATTCATCTAAATACCATCTATCTCTGAAATACCCTCAAATGTATATATTAATCTGTACACACATAAGGATCAATTTGGTCTTTCCTGGTGGTTCAGTGGTAAAGAATCCAGCTGCCAATGCAGGAGACATGGGTTTAATCCCTGAGTCAGGAAGATCTTCTGGAGGAAGAAATGGCAACCCACTCCACTATTCTTGCCTGAAAAATCCCATGGACAGAGGAGCCTGGTGTGCTATGGTCCATGGGGTCACAAAAGAGTCGGACACAACTTAGTGACTAAACAACACCAAGAATGATTAGCTGTATTTGTGTGTGTCTGTTCCATGCCCCAAGAAACACGCTCTGTTTTCAAGCAGTAGAAATTGCCCTGAGACACAACACTGCGCCTCTCAGCCAGTGAACCTCAGCCAAAAACTAGGGTGAATGTCTGCACATTGTTGGCTTCTCTTGTGTCCATCTATTTGTGAACAATGTTGACCCTTTCTTGTCCAAAAAAGAATATACAAGTAATAGTGCTGGATATGTGACCCAAACAACCCTAGGAGGAGAATCAGCCTGGAGGAAGAAAGGCAAGTATCTGTAAGTTTTATGTTCACTGAGAGTCATCGAGTCATGGTCAAAGACAGATGGTAGAGATCAGCAGGCAGGTGGGGTCAATGAAGGAAGTCCTTTGATACTCCGCTCAGTCGNTGCCCTGAGACACAACACTGCGCCTCTCAGCCAGTGAACCTCAGCCAAAAACTAGGGTGAATGTCTGCACGTTGTTGGCTTCTCTTGTGTCCATCTATTTGTGAACAATGTTGACCCCCTCTTGTCCAAAAAAGAATATACAAGTAATAGTGCTGGACATGTGACCCAAACAAACCTAGGAGGAGAATCAGCCTAGAGGAAGAAAGGCAAGTATCTGTAAGTTTTATGTTCACTGAGAGTCATCAAGTCATGGTCAAAGACAGATGGTAGAGATCAGTAGGCAGGTGGGGTCAGTGAAGGAAGTCCTTTGATACTCTGCTCAGTCANCTTGTCCAAAAAAGAATATACAAGTAATAGTGCTGGATATGTGACCCAAACAACCCTAGGAGGAGAATCAGCCTGGAGGAAGAAAGGCAAGTATCTGTAAGTTTTATGTTCACTGAGAGTCATCGAGTCATGGTCAAAGACAGATGGTAGAGATCAGCAGGCAGGTGGGGTCAATGAAGGAAGTCCTTTGATACTCCGCTCAGTCGCTTCAGTCATACTTTACGACGCTATGGACTGTAGCCTGCCAGGCTCCTCTGTCCATGGGATTCTCCAGGCAAGAAGACTGGAGTGGGTTGCCATGCCTCCTCCAGGGTATCTTCCTGACCCAGGAACAGAATCTGCATCTCTTGTGTCTCCTAAACTGGCAGGCAGATTCTTTACCACTAGCGCCACCTGGGAAGTCCATTGAGGGCCTCATAAACAGAACCGCAGCCCAGGAAGACTCACCCACCATAGAAAATGTGAACTGGGAAGAACTAAGGCCAGAGGCCATCATGACTTCAGGGGACTTGAAGAGAACGGANGTGACCCAAACAACCCTAGGAGGAGAATCAGCCTGGAGGAAGAAAGGCAAGTATCTGTAAGTTTTATGTTCACTGAGAGTCATCGAGTCATGGTCAAAGACAGATGGTAGAGATCAGCAGGCAGGTGGGGTCAATGAAGGAAGTCCTTTGATACTCCGCTCAGTCGCTTCAGTCATACTTTACGACGCTATGGACTGTAGCCTGCCAGGCTCCTCTGTCCATGGGATTCTCCAGGCAAGAAGACTGGAGTGGGTTGCCATGCCTCCTCCAGGGGATCTTCCTGACCCAGGAACAGAATCTGCATCTCTTGTGCCTCCTAAACTGGCAGGCAGATTCTTTACCACTAGCACCACCTGGGAAGTCCATTGAGGGCCTCATAAACAGAACCGCAGCCCAGGAAGACTCACCCACCAAAGAAAATGTGAACTGGGAAGAACTAAGGCCAGAGGCCATCATGACTTCAGGGGACTTGAAGAGAACGGAAAGCCATTGCCAAGACTGCCACTATATAATATATATTCTGTTCAAATGTTACTGACATCTCTCCAAAAAAGGAAAAAAGAACAAAGGGCTGAGATTCCTCCTATTCCACTAGCAAAAAGTGGTCCAGAACTGAGGCTTCCTATTTGGCCCTTCTGTCCCCACATCCCAGAGCTTCTGTGATCCAGGCCACTTGCTTGCTGGGAAAGGCCTGCTTTGGGTGTTCTGGGGTAAGTTACAAGGAAACCCAAACTGGAAGCAAGGATGTGCATCTAGCCAGCCAGCAGTATCACCTGGCAGGAAGGGAAATGTGAGATCTCTGATGGTAGCTGTCACCATAAAACTGGCAGGTGCTGTAAATTCAATACATGGATGTACTGAGTCAGGAGATGTTACTCTGCTCAGACTCCCATGACAAAGTACCACAGACTGGGTGGCTTAAACAACAGACATTTATTTTCTCTCTGCTCTGGAGGTTAGAAGTCCAAGATCAAGGCACCACTGGGGTTGGATTCTGGAGAGAAAGATCTTCCTGGCTTGCAGACGGCCACTTTCTCACTGTATCGTCACGTGGCCTTCCCTTCATGCATGTGTGGGGAGAGAGCGAGCGATGGTGTAATGCCTCTTCTTAAAAGGACACCAGTCTTACTGGATTAGGGCTCCAGCCACCAATTTCATTAACTTTAATTACCTCTGTGAAGTCCCTCTCTCTAAATATATTCATATTGGGAATTAGGGCTTCAATACAAATTTTGTTGGGGAGACACAATTCAGCCCATAACAGGAAGTGAGAGCCTTTTTAAAAATCATTCTACTGTTATAGTCATAAAAACTGTGCTTAGTTTGTATACTAGAAGAAAAATATTAAAGTCATGACAAAGATTCAACACATTAAAAAATATCTGTGATGTAGGGACTTCCCTGATGGTCCAGTGGTTAAGACTCTGCTTCCAATGCACCAGGTGTGGGTTCAGTCCTTGGTTGGGGAACTAAGACAACCCCCCCCCACCATGCTGCACAGTCAAAAAGAAAATTCTGCAATGTAATTTTCCCTTCCTTCCTAGCCTGCAGTGCTATAAGGCCTCTCATCTGGCCACATTCACTGCTCTCTACATGCCAGATACTTGAGCTCATGGAAGATGACAGAAACAATAACCTCCTCAACAAAACAAACAACCCAGTCAAAAATGGGCAGAAGATCTAAATAGACATTTCTCCAAAGAAGATATTCAGATGGCCAACAGGCACATGAGAAGATACTCAACATCACTAATTATTAGAGAAATGCAAATCAAAACTATGAGGTATCACCTCACACTGTCAGAAGGGCTATCTTAAAAAAAGTCCACAAATAAGAAACACTGGAGAGTTGTGGAATGTACACTGTTGGTGGGAATGTACAGTGGTACAACTACTATGAAGAACAATATGGTGGTCCCTTAAAAAACTAAAAATAAGAGTCATCATATGATCCAGCAATCCCACTCCTGGGAAAACATCTGGAAAAGATGAAAACTCTTCAGTCAAAAAGATATATGGCCCTCCAGTGTCCACAGCAGCACTACTTATAATGGCCAGGCAATCAAATATCCACCAACGGGAGAATGGATAAAGACAATATGACTGATACACACACACACAAACACACGCGCACACACACACACATACGCACGCACACACACACACACACACACACACACACACACACACACAGAGTGGAAAATTACTCAGCCGTCAAAAAAGAAAGGAATAACGCCACCTGCAGCAACATGAATGGACCTAAACATTACCACACGAAGTGAAGTAATTGAGAAAGAGAAATAGTCTATGACATCCTTATATGCAGAATCTAAAAAGAAATTATACAAATGAATTTATTTGCAAAACAGACTCAGAGACTTAAGAGAAGGAATTCATGATTGGCAGAAGAAAGGATGAGGGGAAAGGAGAGTTAAGGAGTTTGGGACCGACACGTTCACACTGGTATATTTTGAATAGATAACCCATAAGAACCTACTGTATAGCACATGAAACTCTGCTGAAAGTTATGTGGCAGCCTGGACGGGAGAGGAATTTGGAAGAGAATGGATACAAGTATAAGTATGGCTAAGACCCTTTGTTGTCCACCTGAAACTATCACAACACTGTTAATGGGCTATATACCAATATAAAATAAAAAGTAAAAAAAAACTAAAACCAGAACTTCCATAGGATCCAGCAATCCCACTCCTGGGCATATACCGGGAGAAAAACAAAATCTGAAGAGATAACATGTACCCAGTGTTCACTGCAGCAGCTTTTACAATAGCCAAGACATGGAAGCAACCTAAATATCCACTGACAGAGGGACGGGAAAAGAAGATGTGGTACATATGTATGCTGTTTTTGTTCAGTCACTAAGTCATATCCAATTCTTTGAGACCCCATGGACTGCAGCCCACCAGGTTCCTGTGTCCATGGGGTTTTCCAGTCAAGAATTCTAGAGTGTGTTGCCATTTCCTTATCCAGCGATCTTCATAGCCTAGGAATCAAACTCATGTCTCCTGCAGATTCTTTACCACTGAGCCACCAGGGAAGCCCAATATATATATACAATGGAATATTACTCGGTTATTAAGAAAGAATGAAATAATGCCACTTGTAGCAACATAGATGAGATTGTCATATGGAGTGAAGTTAAGTCAGACAAAGACAAATATCACATGATATCACTCATATGTGGAGTCTAATTGTTAAAAATGATACAAATGGACTTATTTACAAAACAGAAACAGACTCACAGTCATAGAAAACAAATGTAAGATTACTAAAGGGCAAACATGGGAAGGCAGGAATAAATCAGGAACTTGAGATATACATACACACACTACTATATATAAAACAGATAATCAAGACCTGCTATATAGCACAGGGAACTCTACTCAATGCTCTGTTTTGACCTAAATGGGAAAGAAACTCAAGGAAGAAAAGATATTTGTATATGTGTGGCTGACTCACTTTGCTGTATAGGAGAAACTAACACAATATTGTAAAGCAATTATATGACAATTAAAAAAAGCAAAAGCATAAAAAATTAGAAATCTATGTTAAAGAGTATATAATAAATATATATGTAACTTGATACATCAATGAAATAAAGTATAGGGCAGAGCTAAAAAAAATTTTTAATGGCTTTCTCTACTAAGTGAATTAGAGAAGGCTCACTTAGGGAAATATTCAAGCAAATATTGATCTGACCATTAAAAGAAGCTCAGATGATCAGGATAAACAACATTATAAATAGCAAAGTTAAAAATAAAGTGAAAGTCTGTCTTTTTTTTTTAAAGCCTTTTTATTCTTACTTCTATTTTCATCAAATATTAAAGGTACATGAATTCATCAATCAGCAGCCCACAGATCACCCATCTTCTGAAGGACACTGGGTGCTAAAAAATGTAAGCACCCTCAGAAACATTACAGCTTAGAAGGAGAGAAGCACACGAATGTAAAAAGGCATAGAGATTAACACCATTTCAATGCATAAAAAGCACAAGCCAGGCGATTAACAACCAAATCAAAGGAGCAATTTACAAAAGTGAAAATGTGAACATTTTAGACAAGGATATATTCAAGCAAGATATTCAAGGATAAGTAAAATTTGGACATCAAGGGGACAGGAAAGCAAAGGCACTTGGGTACAAAAATATGATAAGAAAAGCTTACAAATAAGGTTAATGAATGGAATATTTGGGAGAGCAGGTAAAGAGCAAATGTGGAGAGCCTTCACTATCAAGCTGGGAAATTGATTTTATCCTCAATGACAGAGAAACTGAGGAGCCCCTGAAAGTTTCAGCAAAGGCTGACACAATCAAAGTGGTATATTAAGAACATAAGTTGTTTTCATAATTTAATATTTTTTGTATTTGCTCTTGTATAATTGTTTTTAATGGAAAGTATTACAGAATTGAGGGTGAAATTCTTAGAACCAAAGTTATTCTTAATAAAAATCACCACATACTTGGACCATAAAAAAAAAAAAAGAACATAAGTCTAGCACCACTAGATAGGGATTGAAATAAACCTGTAGAGAAAAATAACCAATAGTCCAGCATGAAGGATTAAGGATTTGAACTAGGCTGGGCAATGGACAGTGTGAGGGAGATTTAGGGGAAGAATTTATAACACTTGGTAAGTTATAAGAGACTAAGAGATTCACTGGTCTCCACAACACCTGGCCAAGAGATGAAAAGAATCATTAACAAAATTAAAAAGTCAAGGTGGAAAGCCGATTTCAGAGCAGATAAAACTCAACAGAAACCAGCCACAAGTGGTCTAGTGGTTGAGAATCCACCAATCAATGCAAGGGTCACAGGTTCCATCCCTGGTCAGGGAAGATTCCACACACCTCGGGGCAACTAAGCCCATGTGCTACAACCACTAAGGCCTGAACACCCTAGAGCCCACACTCGACAACAAGAGAAGCGACTGAAATGAGAAGCCTATGCGCCACAATCAGAGAGCAGCCCCACTTGGCGGCAACTAGAGAGAGCCTGCCTGCAGCAACCAAAACCCAGTGGAGCCAAAAGTCAAGTAATTAATTAAAAAAAAAAAAAAGATTACAAAATGATAAGGCAAAAACAGCAGTCACAGGATTTAGTGTGGATACTGGCATATATTCTTTTGGAAAACAATCAGTAAATACATTGTTTTTAAATAACCTTCTTTTCCAATTAAAAAGCAACCCAAGTTTAGAACAAAGAGACTTGGTACCCAAAAAGAGAACCCCCAAAATAAAATCAATCAGAATCCTGCTACCCGGAGATGACAACTCTAGCACTGTGTCTGTCCTTTCAGTATTTTTTTCAGTGTCAACAACAATAATAAGAGGGGAAGAGAGGGTGAAAAATGGCTAAGATTTTTTGGCTGTCACATATAGTACAGGCCATGTACACTGTACACACTAATAAAAGCTCCTGACATACATTAAAGAACCTATTTTTCACAAACAGCCCTATGAGAGGTACTAATATTATCCTTCTTGCAAATGGAGAAACCGAAGCCCAGAACATTTAAGAAAACTGCCCAAAGTAACACAGAATTAGGCTCTGAACACAGGTAATCCAGCCTGACTTGGGATCTTAACCCCCAGGTACACTGCCTCTGGCACCATGTGCTTATATAACACACATCAGTTTGAACACATAACCAAAGAACATGTGCTCAGTCATTCATTCTTCAGCCAAGGGTGTAAACTTTGCTATTCATAGAAACAGCAGAATTCCTTAGGCAAACTCCATTAAGAGCAGAGGGGCTGCCAACTGGCATCTTCTCTAAAATAATTCTTTTCCAACAGCTAGTCTTCCTGTGGTCTCTTGAGAATTCCCCAGTTTACTGAATACCATAGTCCAGATAGGCACGTGGTGTTGCTGTAACTGCCATCTCAAAACATCTTAGGGTTTATAACCACAAAGGTTTATTCCTTGCACACAATTCTTGATCCAAGGGTCATAGGAAGATCTGCTCCATGACATCTGACTCCAGAACCCAAGTTGATGCCACCAGAATGTTGCCACTTTGGTGACAAAGGAAAGAAAGCTTTGTGGGTCCTTGCTCAAGTACTCTGGCCTAGAAGTAGCATCACTACACACAGCTCATTGGCCAGAACTTGTCACACAACCTCAATATACCACACAGATCAGGAAGTACGCTCTGCTCACCAGTCTAGAATGGGAAAGGGCACCTCGGGCTTCACATTACTGCATGAAATTCACATTCTGAGTTCTTGGAACCCTCAGGTTCAATCCACGTTTTGACAAATACTCTATTGCTAATACCTCTTTAAAACAAAAACTGTAAAATATTGATTGGATTATCAGTGCTATAAAGGTGACTTTATGGCACCAACTTGAATCAGTAGTCCTTTTTTAATATCTATTTTTATTTATTTATTTGGCTGCATTGAGTCTTAGTTGTAGCATGTGGTATCTAATATCTAGGCCAGGAATCGAACTCAGGACCCCTGCATTGGGAGCACAGGGTCTTGGCCATCAAACCACTAAGGAAGTACCAACGGAGTCATTAAGGAATATTTGAGTTCACAGATGAAGAAAATGAAGCCCAGAGAACACCAACCCAAAATAACCCCGACTAGTAACAGACTGAAATCAGAGTTTTGTTTTGTTTTGTTTTTTATGATTCCCTCAATTAATTCCTCACAAAGCATGAAAGAAAAAGGTTAGGTTTTATCTGTTAGGAGAGTCACCACTTGTATTCAAACCCAATACGAATTTCATTAAAGTTAAAATCTATGTTAAAATATCTTTCAGGAAAGTACATTACCCTAGATCTTAGTCTTTTTATACACATTTCTTATTTTCCTTACCAACATTTTATGATGTAGAGTTGTACATTCTCTGACAGATTTTATTTTAGTTACTAATCTGGGAAGTATACTCATTTGCAAGCAAAAAAGAATCTAAATGGCGGCATTTGATGAATATACGTACATGTGTCTCCCAATATTGTTCTTTTGATTTACTTAGCTGACAAAAACTCAGTAGTCAAAAAAAAAAAAGACAAAACCAATAGCCATTTCTCCAAAGCGACTCCAGGATCATTAAAAAGTAGACAGTGCAGCCTCCCTCATTGTAAAAAAGGAAATTAAGATCCAGAGTTAGGGCCATGTGCCTAGGACCCCCAACGACAATGTGTTAGAGCCAAGTCTTTTTTTTTTTTTTTTTTTTTGGCTGTGCTGAGTCTGCCTGGGCTTTCTCTGGTTTCAGTGAACGGGGGCTTCTCTGGTTGCAGTACTAGGACTTACTGCAGTGGCTTGTGGCTTGTTGCACAGCACAGGCTCCAGGGCGTCAGGGCTTCAGTAGTTGTACCACATGGGCTCAGCAGTTGCAGCTCCCAGGCTCTGGAGAACAGGCTCAATAGTTGTGGCGAACAGGCTTAGTTGCTCCAAGACATGCGGGATCTTCCCAAACCAAGGACCAAAGCCTTGTCTCCTGCACTGGAAGGCAGATTCTTCACCACTGAGCCACCAGGGAAGCCCAAGCCAAGTCTTAAAATCAAGCTCCCACCTCCAAACTCAGTGTCCCTGCCAGCACCCTATATTCCCCCAAGCTTCATTATTTTGGGCAAGTCTTTTCATTTCTCTGGTTCTTGGCTTCTTTAGCTGAAAGTGAGGGCAAAAATCCATCACTAGATTAAATTTCCCAAATGGGTTACAAAGACCAGCCTAAGATGTCTGTGGAGTTAGAAGGTTTTTTTGGTCATCCAGGTGTGACAGAAACTAAATGTCTTAGTCCTCTTCTCTTGGAGATTCTAATGGAGATTGACAGGTGAAGGCTTCAGAAATTCTTCAGTAAAGAAAAACATTTAAAAAACACCAATACAGTATACTAGTACATATATATGGAATTTAGAAAAATGATAACAATAACCCTGTATGCAAGACAGCAAAAGAGACACAGATGTATAGAACAGTCTTTTGGACTCTGTGGGAGAGGGCGAGGGTGGGATGGTTTGGGAGAATGGTATTGAAACATGTATATTGTCATATGTGAAACAAATCGCCAGTCCAGGTTCGATGCATGATACAGGGTGCTTGGGGCTGGTGCACTGGGATGACCCAGAGGGATGGGATGGGGAGGGAGGTGGGAGGAGGGGTTCAGGATAAGGAACACATGTACACCCATAGTGGATTCATGTTGATGTATGGCAAAACAAATACAATATTGTAAACTAATTAGCCTCCAATTAAAACAAATAAATTTATATTTAAAGAAAAACATTTAATAGCCATGTTTCCTGAACTCATTTGAGAGTAGGGAGGTTCGGGTGTGTGACTCTCCTCAGTGCCCTGCTTCCCTCTCTGGCCACTCTCCCTCCTCTTGCTCCCTCTCATCCAGTCAGAGGAGACCCAAATGCCCCAACCCTTCCTGCCCCGGGCCTTCCGACCTGCCACAGCTCAGCCTGGAGGACTCATCTGCCCAGGGAAGGGCCCAGGCCACCAGGCTCCAGTAGAGCTCTGCTTGGTGGCCATTTTCTTCACAACCCTTATCACTGCCTAGAGTTACATGATGTACCATAAGCCCCCTGCACTAGAACAGAGACTTGGGAAAGCAGGACTCTGTCTTGGGAGATCTCTAAAACCCCAGCACCTAAAACGCTAAGAAGAGGAGGAATGCAGTGGACGTTTCTCGAATGGATAAACTAATGAACCAATTAGCAAAGTACCCCAAAACAGTGCTATGTAGAATAAGAAAAATTATCACCAGACTGGATGTCAGCAACACCTGGACAGTTGATGGAAATTCTCAGGTCCCACCTTGGACCCACTGAGGCAGATCTACTGGGTGAAGAGGGCTGGGTATGCGGTGGGGGGAGACCCCCAGGGTAAACAGCAATCTGGGTTGGAATAAGCCTTCCAGATGATTCTGGTACTGCTAAAGTCTGAAAATCACTTGTCTAGAATAGCTTTAAGTTAAAATCAACCTCTAGAATTCTTTTATTTGTGAGCAATTCTCTTATGGTACTTTGAGCATTATACAAGAGAATAATTTATCACATTTCCTGAGAGTCTTAGAATCATCATACATGGAAACGTACTGGTTTTTCCCTCCAATAGAAATAAAGCCCTAATTAACACACAACGTCCCACTGAAAATTAATCACTTCAATAGCTACCCCAACACACCCGAGGGTCATTTTACCATCTGTTATAACACAAAAGCCAGTTACTCTAGAACCACTAAAGCTCTTTCTAACAAACGTTGAGTTCTTCCAAAATAAGAAATTATACACATCACACAATACATATACAAAGAAAGAAAGGGAAAGACTTTCTCTTTATTCCTTGACTAATTAATCCCTTGATTATATCCCAAATGACAATGCAGGAAACCAAGTTAATTGTAATACAAAAACACCCAGAGGATAATTTATATGCTTTCAAATTCTGTCTTCACTTCTCGTTAACTGAAAATGAACAGAGGGGCAATTTTTGATAAAAGTTTTACTAAATGATGCCAAATCAAGTAAGCATTATTGACTGGGAAAAGCCAAGGGTATAAACATGTAGAAGTCACACAACGCCTTCTAAGCCTTCACAGTCCAGCCCAAACATGCTGTCACGCTCACCCAGGAAGACACTCGCTTCCTGCCAAAGTGATAGACTTGTAAGCTCCATGCCACGCTTTTCACACTTCTCTGTCTTCCCTGTTTCCTTCACACCCATCTCAGCCTTTTTAGTCCAGCCCCACCCCGCCCCTCACTCAAGTGGATCTGATAGGTTCAGAATGAGGGGACAAAATAGATCATTAAATAGTTAATCCCGCTAGGGGATTTTAAGTAGAAAACTATAGGAGACCCTTGTATGTTAAAGACTACTCAAGAAAGCAGGTGTGCTTAACCACTGAACCATGCAACAGAAGCATAAGATATGCCCCAAATCAAACAGTGGCGGCATGAGAGCCACATCCTGCCCAGTGAGCTCGGTAAGTTAGCGATTCCTAGGACACGCTCTCTGCACATAAAAAAACAATCATTTGTGGACCTAGCTTGACCAGATATCTAGGGACAAGAAAACTCCCCTGCCCAACCTGGAGGAGGAGCTGATGCTAAAAAAAAAAGTCTACTCAAGAAAAACAAAGGAGTTCTTCTGCTCCTCCCCACTTTTCCTTCGATTATAAAACCATAGCCCAGTAAGTTCTTAGGGCACGGCATTTCTCACCCGCCCACTTGTAAGTCTCACAAGCATCCTATTCTAATGAATTGCTTCTTATCTACCACTTTGTTCTCTCTGAATTCTTCTCATGGGTGGTCTGACTCTTTGTGACCCTATGGACTGCAGCCCACCAGGCCTCTCACCCCATGGAATTTTCCAGGCAAGAATACTAGAGTGGGCTGCCATTTCCTACTGCAGGGGATCTTCCTGACCCAGGGTTTGAACCCAAGTCTCTAGCATCCTCGTACATTGGCAGGCAGATTCTTTACCACTGCACCATCTGGGAAGCCCAAATTTAATGACAGCTCTGCAGTGAGACACAAAGGTATCTGAGCTCTCCAGAACTCCCCCTCCCTCCGAAATGACACCAATTGCTTTCAAACCCCTCATTTGCAAACCTTGCCTGCAAATCCAGATCAGAAGTCTGCGCCACACTCACTGGATGTGAGTGCTTCATCTTCTCTTATACTTATATTTTTGAATTTATTTGACTGTGCTGGGTTTTAGTTGCTGGCACTTGAGATCTAATCCCCTGACCAGGAATCGAACCCAGGACCCCTGCATTGGGACTGCAGAGTCTCAGCCACTGGACCACCAGGGAAGCCCCTCCTCTTTTAATTTCAATGAAAGAAAACTAGGACACACACATTTCTGCACTCCCTCACCCGATCTCCTCCTGAACCTGAACCTGCCATCTTGAGTCTTTGGCTTATCTCTTGGTTTCGGCAGTACCCAAAGCGCCAGCTAAAAGTCTGTCCTTACTGCTCTCAAAGGGTTTCACCAGCCAGGTGAGCCCCACTGTTACCTCCTCACCTCCCTGTGGGGGAGAGAAGACAGTGAGAAATCTGAGGGAGTCGCCAGGAAGGACCCCTGAAACACAGGAACCTTGACTATAGGGAAGGCGGTGGTTATAAGATGGTGCCTTTCTTACAAAAGAGATCAGATACCCAGGGAGACCCTACCTCTGGCCCGGTGTATGTCAGGTTTTTGCTGTCATCCCCAAGGGAGAATGGAGGATAAAACCATGTCTGAAAGCAAGACATTTCTGTTAGGATCTAAAATCTATGCTGTCAGGCACTAGAGTAGTCAAATTCAGGGAGTCACAAAGCACATTTGTAGATGCCAGGGGTGGGGGGCTGGCAGGAATGGGGAGGGAGACTGGGGAGTTAGTGTTTAATAGTGTTTAGAGTTTCAGTTTAGGAAAGTAAAAAACTCGGGAGATAGATGTGAGAGTTACACAACAATGCCACTGAACTGTATAGTCAAATGAGTTTAAAACAGCAAGCTTTACATTATGTGACTTTTACTGCAATAAGAAAAATTTTTTTAATCAATCAGGTTCGCAGCTTCTTGTATTTTGTAAGTTTATTCTCCTGTTGTTCTTGGGCTTTAATGAATCCTTTTACAAGCTGCAACCTCATTCAGGATGCAAAAAAAAAAAAAAAAAAAGGGAGAGGTTTTTCTGTTCCACAGATATTAGCACGTCAAACAGGAAGCTACCCGGTGCACCCCTACAGCTCTGGATGCATAAAGAAAAGTGAGGAGCCCCCTACCATGCTCCCCCCTCCTCAGGGAAGATGAGCAGACATGTCAGAGTCCTACTGGTGAGTTATTCTCCCCACCTAAAGATCCTCCTGCCACAGAAACTTTCAAGTTTCTCAGTTCTCCATTAAAGGAGAAGGACTTCCCTGGTGACTCAGAATGTAAAGAATCTGCCTGCAAAGCAGGTGACCTGGGTTCACTCCCTGGGTTGGGAAGATCCCCTGGAGGAGGGCATGGCAACCCACTCCAGTATTCTTGCCTGGGAAATCCCATGGACAGAGGAGCCTGCTGGGCTACAGTCCAAGGGGTCGCAAAGATCCAGACAAAAGGAAAAGATAAGTTCTTACAGTCACACAGGGCTTCACAAAGATAAATCCACTCAGAGACCATGTGTTAACTCCTCCTCACCAAAAGACGACTGTCCTTCTTCAGGCTCAGCTGGTCCGAAGGGCAGCAATCACTGGGCACAAAAGGTGACTTGAGTTCACACTCCCAGGTGACTTAGCATCACTACTTGGGACAAGCAGTGCCCCAAAAGATTATTTGTCGCTTGCCACATCCTTTTTTGTGGTTCAGTCACTAAATTGTGTCTGACTCTTCACAACCTAATGGACTGTAGCCCACCAAGCTCCTCTGTCCTCTTCACTAACTGCCAGAGTTTCCTCAGATTCAAGTCCAGTGAGTCAGTGATGCTATCTAACCCTCTCACCCTCTGCCGCCCCCTTCTCCTCTTGCCTTTGATCGTCCCTCACACCCTATGAGCCCCTAAATGACTGAACTGCAAGCAACCAATCTTTTGAAAAACACAGCTTGGAGCACAGGAAAATTTCTTAACATCAACCAATTTTTGAAAAAGCCTATCACGGGTAAATCCCAGTGGTAACTCCTTGTGCTCAAATAAACTGCTACCGGCTTTCCTGAAAATCCCCAGGGGGATAGGAAAACAGAGCAAGCAGCTGCTTCCTTTTCCCCATGACTCAAACTGAGTTTTGCTAGACTGCAGGAACCCAACATAAGAGCTGGTCACTCAATTGTTAGATAGAAAGACAGATAGGTATGTACTCATCAGGTCCAACTCTTTGCAACCCCATGGACTGTAGCCTGCCAGACTCCTCTGTCCATGGAATTCTCCAGGCAAGAATTCTGGAGTGGGTAGCAATTCTCTCCTCCAGGAGATCTTTCCAACCCAGGAATCGAACCTGTATCTTTTATGTCTCCTGCATTGGCAGGAAGGTTCTTTACCACTAGCACCACCCAGGAAGCAGATATGTGCATACACACACACACACATACGCACGCGCGCGCGCGCACACACACACACACACACACGCACGCACATACGTTGTCTGATGTTCAGTCGATAAGTCATGTCCAACTCTTTGTAACCCCATGGACTGCAGTACACCAGGCTTCCCTGCCCTTTACTATATGTTATCTTAAATCTAGACAGAAGGGGAAAGTACAATGCATTTTGTTGGGAGGCAATCTCAACCATTACTTTCATGGAATTCCCAGTATGTTTCCCATAGGTATAAAGTTACCAAAAGCATTCAGAGTTCGAAAACAACCCACAGCAAACTACTCAACATACTATATTTATTACACACCAGAATTCCAATACGTACAGAAACAGACCTGCCTCCCCCACTCTACTTAAAGAGCATTCAGAGGTTCCCCCCCGCCCCCGCCACCATATAACACACATGCTTGGAACTGGAGACCAGCTCCACAATGATGTTAGAGAATTGCAGGGCCCAGTATCACAGAAGTTTCAGAAACATGAAGATTGAGGTAAGAAGCTACACATGGTAGACAAGAAGCAAGATACATGAAGACTAAGCCACAGTTTCTCCTTTGAAGGGTAACTGGTTCTGTCTAGAATTTCTCCAGATTAGCTTCCAACCCCAACACATCAGCAGGATCATCTGGGAAATTTGTTTAAAAAACAGATTCTAGGGCATCACCACGTGCCTGCATGCTAAGTTCTTTCTTAGCTAAGTCGTGTCTGACTCTTTGTGACTCTATGGAGCAAGACCTGCCAAGCTCCTCTGTCCATGGGAGTTTCCAGGCAAGAATACTGGAGTGGGTTGCCATTTCCTTCTCCAGGAGAATCTTCCTGACCCAGGGATCGAACCTGTTCTTTTACATCTTTCCTGCATTGGCAGGCGGGTTCTTTACCACTAGCACCACCTGGGCATCATCACAGTTCTACTAAATTAGACCCTGATGGAATGCCCTGGTGGTCCAATGATTAGAACTCTACGCTTTCACTGCTGGAGCACAGGCTCAAGTCCTGCTTGGGGAATGAAGATACTACAAGCCTCATAGTACAGCCACCAAAAAAAAAAAAAATAGATTCTGAGAGATGGGTCCAGGAATCTGTGTTTTAAGGATACTTCTCCAATAACAATGATGTTCAGCCATATTTAAGAATCCTATTCTGGGGTTTTGCTATTAGAAAGATAGACTGAGATACATTTTACATGTCCTTTTCCAATATCCTTTAAGCCTTAGTTTCCTCTTATGGATTTTGATTTCTATTTAAGTACCTCCTAGGCAAATGCAATGCTCTGTGGTTTCCTCTATTTATAGCACTTACCATGATTTTTAATTATCAGCTACTTGTTTATTATTTGTCTTCTCCACTAGACTAAGCCTCATGAAAGCAGCTCTGTTCCACCATTTAACACAAAGTATGTTATAATAAACTTTGCTGAATGAGACATTATATTCACTTGTTTCACTTCATCTTACTGCTAATGAATGATGGAATAGAATTGTATCTTTGTAAATCTTCCTTCACTGTTGATGGGAATGTAAATTAGTGCAGCCACTATAGAGTATGGAGTTTCCTTAAAAAACTGAAAATAGAATTACCTTAATCCCACTCCTGGGCATATATCCAGAAAAGACGAAAACTCTTAAGTGGAAAAGATACATGCATTCCAGTGCTCACAGCAGCACTATTTGTAACAGCCAAGACATGAAAGTAACCTAAATGTCACCAACAGATGAATGGATGAAGAAGATGTGATATATAATGGAATATTATTTGGTCGTGAAAAGAATGAAATAATCCCATTTGCAGCATCATGGATGGACCTAGAGATTATCATACTAAGTGAACTAAGTCAGATAGAGAAAGATAAACATCATAAGATAACAATTATATGTGGAATCTTAAAAAAAATTATACAAATGAACTTACAAAACAGAAATAGACTAACAGACATAGAAAACAAACTTATGGTTGCCAAAGGGGAAAGGAAAGGCAAGGATAAATTTGGAACTTGGGATTGACAGATACATAATACTATACAAAAAATAGATAAACAAAAAGGACGTACTGTATAGCGCAGGGAACTATATTCAGTGTTTTGTAATAACCTTATGATGGAAAATAATCTGAAAAAGAATATATCTTTGCTGAACAGTTAAAACACTGTAAATCAACTATACTTCAATTTTTTAAAAAAAGGAATTATCTCTAGATCCTTTGAGAATTATCATTTTCTTATTCCCAAGTTAAAGAGATGGACAAGAGCAGCTGAGTGGGCCAAGATGACTTGATGGTTAAGTGGCAAGACCATATCTCACACAACAACTCAGGTTCCACTTTTACTCCTTTTTCACTCTCCATGCTACCTCCCTTCTGCGACTATCACAGCTAGATTCCAAATTGTTAACATCAAACTTGCTGAAGAAAAGGCCCCTGGGTCTCAAAGTCTCAAAGTGTCTTTGCATGACAGGCAATTGTGCAACTCAGAAGCATAGGTGTGTGTGTGTGTGTGCTCAGTCATGTCCAACTCTTTGCAACCCGTGGACAAAGGAGCCTGGTGGGCTACAGACCATGGAATTTTCCAAGCAAGACTGGAGTGGGTTGTCATTTTCTACTTCAGAGGATCTTCCCAACCCAGGGATCAAACCCGCGTCTCTTGCATCTCCTGAGATTGGCAGGCAGATTGTTTACCATTAGCACATATGTCACTGGAAATTTATACAGCAATCTTGGAACTCACTCAATTTACTTAACAGAGAAACAATGACACAGAGTGGGAGAATGAAAGTTCATTGGAAAACTGTGGCATGATATATTCTATCTCTAGTTACCAAAAAAAAAAAAANTTTAGTATGCTATCTAGGTTGCTCATAGCTTTTCTTCCAAAGACCAAAGGATGAAGAGTCCTCAAATTAAGATCACAGATGATGCCAAATGAAAACAGAAAAGAAGACTCAAAACAGAACCATTTATTAGCCAAATTCTGTGATCAGTGATAGATAAACATCTAGAATTCGAATACACATCTGTATGAGAGATTTTAACAGATGGACATGCTTCTAAAAGCTACATAGCTAAAGGAATTCATAAGAAAACAAAACCAAAAAACTTACAATGGAAGAAACACACCTCACATGAAAAAAGTAGGTATCCTATGTTTTTATTTTTGCACATCAGCTTTTTTTTAAAGCAAGACAAATCTACAGGTTCAAAAATGAGCCAACATAATCTGAAATGAACTAATTAAAGAAAACACATAATAATTAACATGTACTTTTTTAGTCTAATAACTCGGAGTGAAAAGAGTAACACTTTATTATATCTTTTAAGAATAAGAAAAGATTTCAAGACCTGGAAAAGAAATGCTTTTTTAATCTAAATCCAACTGCCACTGAGATGTGTGGATTTGGTAGATAAATTGAAACAAAAGATAAGCAATCTATCAGAATATCAATTGACTATGCCAAAATAAAATTTGAAAAGACCTAGAATCATTGAGTTACTTAAAAACCAGCTTGGTCAGAGCATTTAAACATCCTGCCTTCCCAAGGCTACTCACAAGATGATTATAATTACCATATCATTATTATGTCAAGTTAATTATAAATTTTTATTATACTTTTTCTAGGTACTGAGATACAGTTACTGACATGAGACAGTTTTGTGGGGTTTTTTCCCTTGGGGGGAAGGGCAGTGTGGTTCAGGGACGATGGGTTTTCCGTTTTGTTTTCATGTTTGCTGTCTGCAGTGGGGATGGGTGAGCACTTCTCTTATTCCTTGCTTCCTGGAGATCAACAAATAACCTCATTTGCAACTTGACAGGACAAGGTGAGAACAGTCCATTATGAAACAGGGCAATGGTATCTGACTCACCTCTAACTTATACTCACAAGCCTCATTATCATTACCTCATTACCATATGACTTCTCTGGTGGCTCACTGGTGGAAGAGTCTTCCTGCCAATGCAGGAGGTCGGGGTTCGGTCCCTGATCTGGGAAGATTCCACATGCCTTGGAGCAACTTAGCCCCTGCACCACAACTACTGAGCCCGCGCCTGAGATCCGTGATCTGCAAGAAGAAAAGTCACCGCAAGAAGGCCACACACCACAACTAGACAGCAGCTCCCACCCACCACAACTAGAGAAAGCCTGAGCAGCAACAAAGACCCAAAACAAATAAATAAAAAGTTGTGTGCCTTTAAAAAAATTTAAAGAAACATTGGCCTATGCCTACCAATTGAGTTCACCAGCTTGCAGACACAAGATAACCCTCCTGCAAGTTACAGCTATGTACAGCTGAGCATGTGTCTGTGGCTTAAGTGTAGAATTCCACACCAGGATAAGGGAGTCCAGTGCCCCATGCCCCAGGGGAGGTTTGGAGAGCTTGAGTAGACACTCTGTACACACTGGAACAGGCCAAACTGCAGGAAGGAGCCAAGAGAGTCAAAGCTCAGCATCCTCTTAAGTCAGAATGGAGATCCAAGGAAATGGTTCACTGAAATCCAAAGACCCAGGAGATAGAAAAAAACAAGGTGCCAAGCAACCAGCATAGATGGGAGGCACCTGGATCGAGCAAACTGGTTGAGAATTCAGACTAAGAAGTGGAGACTGCAGAAATTTTCTGAGATACTTGCCAGGTGTTATTGCAGCCAAAAGCCTTAAAAGTGGATAGAGAAGGAGCTGGTGCCAGTTCTTCGAGTCAGTCAGAAAAAACTCACACAATAACAAATACTGATAACTCGACCACAGTGAATAGAGTCACAGAGTTCATCGATACGAATCCAAACTTTACTTCAAACATCACCCCTTTTCAACTTTTTAGGCAAGATCTTTTGGAAGTGCAATTAAATACAGAAGAATTAATTCATTAGCCCTCTGCTTCCTTTCTTTGTCCAAGCCAACTCTGAATGTGAGGCCACAGGCAATAAACCTTACTACAGAGAGAAAGAGAAGAAACAAGAGGCTTGGATAATAATCGGTATATCATTCGACCATGAAAAAACGCGGGATTAGAAGAAATGCAAACATTCCGACTCTAGTAATATCAAGGGATGGTCCCGTTTCTTGGAGATGGTATAAAGCAATGGCTTATGTTTTTTCTTCTACACCCTCGGCTCTAATGCACACGCACGCGCGTGCACACACACACACACACACACACACTCATGTGATCACAGGTCATGCTCTGAGAGGAGGAGAACAAGCAGGCCCATTTCTATATTTCCCCGGCATCAGCTCTCTGTATCTTTTTAAGTTGGGCTGCTCCAGGTCTTAGATGAACCTCATGGGATCTTTTAGTTGTGGCATGCAAGACCTTCTTCACTGTGGCATGCAAGATCTAGTTCCCCGAGCAGGGATTAAACCCAGGCCCCCTGCTTTGGGAGCTTGAAGTCTAACCCACTGGACCACCAGGGAAGTCCTTCTCTGTATTTTTATATAATCTATTCCACCTTCCAGTGTAGAATAAACCACATGAGCCATGACATGGGGAAGTGGATGACTGCCCGGGAGAGTTATAGGCCCACTCCAGGAACCACATAAGACTCAGTAGTCACCAGAACTTGCCAGTTGGAGACCTGATCAGAGATTCTTAAGTCTAGAATAGGACAGAAAAAGCACAAAGACAGCCCAAGAGCATACTTGCTTCGGGCTACCTCCCTGTGCTCCTTAGCAATTAAACTTGATTATAGCCGACAGCTCCCATTACAATTATCTGAAGCCGAAAGCAAGAGCCTCCTGTCAGGAAGCTATTAATAACCCAAAAGCCTTGTCTTCTTTCTCCCTGTAGTCACCCTTTACTTTCTAGGGGAGATTACAGACCCCGCAGATCCAATGAAGCACAGAATCCAGGCATGCCTATGGAAGAGTTGGGACAGAGGGTGGGTGACTCCAGGAGTGGTGCTGCCCAGCCAAGAAACCCTGACATAAAGGAACCATGTATGTGCCTCTGCCCACTTGCTCAGGGCCAGCCTAACACACGCTGGCCCAAGCAGGGGCAGTCAGTGCAGCAACCTGTCCAGAACAACCCCAAGGATGCTGTGCCCTGCCAGCCACAAAGAAGGCTCACACCACTCTCTTCCTAAGCAGAATTAATTTTATTTTTAATAGTGACAGCCCACTTTGAGTGTTTAACTGCATGCCAGACCAGGTCCTGCTTTAAGTGCATCACACATTAACCCACAAAAGAGAAGGTGTTAGTCAGTCAGTCATGTCCTACTCTTTGTGATCTCATGGACTGTAGCCCACCCGGCTCTTTGGCTCCTCTGTCTGTGAATTCTCCAGGCTAGAATACTAGAGTGGGTAGCCATTCCCCTCAGGGGGTCTTCCTGACCTAGGGGTCAAACCCAAATCTCCTGCATTACAGGCAGATTGTTTACCATCTAAACCACCAGGGAAACCCACTAGCTCACAATGATCCAAGTGTTAACAGAGGTTGGGATTAAAGAGACAGAGGGCACAGATCCTGCCCCAGGCTATACCCCTGGCCCTGGCAGAAAGTGAAAGTGAAGTCACCAATTCTTTGGGACCCAGTGGACTGTAGCCCACCATGCTCCTCTGTCCATGGGATTTTCCAAGCAAGAGTACTAGAGTGGGTTGCCATTTCCTTCTCCAGAGGATCTTCCTGACCTAGGGATCGAACTCAGGTCTCCTGCATTGTAAGCAAGACGCTTTACCATCTGAGCCACCAGGGAAGTGCCCTGGCAGAGGCAGATTCAAGTCCAAGCAGCCTGGCTCCAATAGCCACACTTTTAAGTGTAAGATTCAACTGCCTCAAATATGCTAACTTCAGGATCTACACCACAGAGGTCCAGAAGAAATCAGAAAGCATAGTCCAGGAAGACCCTTCAAGACACTCTAATTCAATTGCATCAATTTACAAATTGGAAAATGGAAACCCTGAGATGTCAGTAGAGTTACTGGAGGTAACACAGCTCACAGATCATCTTAAATTGTTCAGAATAGATGGTGTTAAATAGTCAAACTATACTGCAAATTCCTTGGAGACCAAGAGTCACTTTTTAGGGTTAGTTTTTAGAAGTACAGTATACAGAATATAGTGTCTCTCCTCTCCCACTGCTCCAATCCCCAATTAAGCCTTTAAAAAAAAATCATCATAGATTAAATCAGAAGTTTTCTGGTGTGGTCACACTGGTTTATTTTACTAAGGTCCTGAAAGGTTTGTAACGTGATCTAAGTTACATCTGTAATTACAGATGAATTTGTGTCAAATTACAAATTGACCCCTGTATGTGGTTTATAATTTCTCCAAGACTGGATGACCTGGAAGGTTTAAGCCCTAAATTAGTCATGCATGCAAAGTGGAATGATACTTCACACAGGTGAATAAATTAAGCATGCAGTGAAAATCCATGTGAGGGCCCCCAGGCCTCTCCCTGACAGCAGTGGCTCTAGAACAGGAAAGAAAGAATGTATAAAGGAGAACACTGCACACCCAAAACACTAAATCCAGCAACTGTAACATAATCACCCATCTCTCTTCTGTCCTTGCATGTAGCCACCACTGTTTTCCATCAATCCTAACGAAAGAAATGAAAACTAACTTCTTTTGTGAGTTTCACAAGAATGAAATAACCAGAGACATCTTCAGTTCTGTTCAGTTCAGTTGCTCACTCATGGTCCGACTCTTTGCGACCCCATGGACTGCAGCTCACCAGGCTTCTCTGTCTATCACCAACTCCCAGAGCTTGCTCAAACTCATGTCCATTGAGTTGGTGATGCCATCCAGCCATCTCATCTTCTGTCATCCCCTTCTCCCGCTTTCAGTCTTTCCCAGCATCAGGGTCTTTTCCAGTCAGTTCTTCGCGTCGGGTAGCCAAAGTATTGGAGTTTCAGCTTCAGCATCAGTCCTTCCAATGAATATTCAGGACTGATTTTCTATGGGACAGACTGGTTGGATCTCCTTACAATCCAAGGGACGCTCAAGAGTCTTCTCCAACACCACAGTTCAAAAGCATTGATACTTCCATGCTCAGCTTTCTTTATAGTCCAACTCTAACATCCATACATGACTACTGGAAAAACCAAAGCTTTGACTAGATGGATTTTTGTTGGCAAAGTCATGTCTCTGCTTTTTAATATGTTGTCTAGGTTGGCCATAGCTTTTCTTCCAAGGAGCAAATGACTTCTTAAAGAGACATCTTAAAGACCAGCAAACCCAAATTTCAGAATCATTATCCCAATATATACTTTTTAAGCAAGTCTTTTCTTAAAGGAAACTTTTCAGGTTTATCTCATGAAGTATTTTGCACCTTACTAAAAGCTGTTGTGGCCCTCCACCTAAAGGAAAGCCATTAAAATGCAGTTCAAATTAGGAAAGTTTCCCCTTCCAGCTGAAATTAAACACCAGGGACATAAGCACATTTCTAGACAAAATAACAGCAAATCTTTTGCCTAGTAATTCAAAGACACTTTGCAAACTAGGATTATCAGTCCCTCTTTATACACTGATCAGAGGCTGATTTACAGCCATAATGCTAGATCTAGAATTCACTTCACAGTCCTGTTCACTTAAATTTCTCCCCTCTCCTCACTAAAAAAATCTTTTTTTATTGAAGTATGGTTGATTGACAATGTCGTACCAGTCTCTGCTATATGGCAAAGTGGCTCAGTTATATACATATATACATTCTTTTTTTAAAAAGCATCTTAAAACTTCTATGTTCTTCATAAGAACTCAAGGCCAAAAAGATCAGGAAAACACCTAAGAAGACCAAAACCTATTATTATTAGAGTCATTATTATTAATTATTATTATTATTAAAGTATTATAGCTAAGAAGTCTCACAAGTTCACATGCTAGAAAATCAGGAACAACACAAGTCCACTTCAGACGCTTGCAAATTATGTAATTTCATCCTGCTGAAAATATTAATTACATGAATATGGTCTTTACTTTTAAGCAAGAGTAACCTGCACCTGCCTTCTTCCTAGGTTATATTAGGTAACAGGGATTAGCATCTTTCCGGGGTGACAGTTTCACAAGGCATCATAACCTCCAGGAGAGGAAGAAGAGTCTGAATATCATCAGGTAATACACAGCTGCCTGGAAAAGGAGCAAAAGGAATGTCTGACTCCCTGTAGACAGCTGTCACATGGCGACATCACTCAAGTCACCAGGGTATGGAGGAAGTGCCCAAGAGACTCACTTCCAATGGCTCAAGAAAAACAGAACAGGCTATAACTCCTCTCCAGATCTAAGTCCCAAGTTCCAGAACTAGATCATATTAAGGGGAGGGGGAAAGGGGAGGGAAGCTCAACAGGGAAGATATATATATATATATATATATATGTATAATTATGATTGATTCACACTGTTGTACAGCAGAAATAAACACAAAATTGTAAAGCAATTTTCCACCAATTAAAAAAGAAATAAAATTGTTGAAAAGAGATCATATTAAGCCAGGCTGAATGAAGCACAGAACAAAAGAACTGAAGCGGCAACAGGAATCTAAGAAGCCACTATCCTTGCCTCTTCGTCTCCTTTATACATAATAAAATTAAGAAACTAAGCCAAAGTTACATCAGAAACTTATAAACATTGTTCTCCCCATCTTCCTCCCTAAAGTCAATATTTAGAGCTCAGGCTTTGAACACTGACCATGAGTGCTGGTTTTGTCACTTTTCCTTAAGCACATTGTTATTTTTTTATTTTTAATTGAAGGATAACTGCTTTACAATGTTGTGTTGGTTTCTGCCATACAACGTGAGTCAGCCGTAAGTATACATATGCCCCCTCCCTCTTGAATCTCTCTCCCGCAACCCTCCACCCCATCCCACCCATCTAGATTGTCACAGAGCACTGGGTTGAGCTCCCTGTCATCCACAACTTCTCACTAGCTATCTATTTACATACGGCAATGTATATCTTTCTATGCTACACTCTCAATTTGTTCCACCCCCTCCTTCTCCCACTNGGGTGACAAAGCCTTGACATGCTCCTTTTCCTATTTGGAACCAGTCTGTTGTTCCATGTCCAGTTCTAACTGTTGCTTTCTG
The DNA here is from genome assembly GCA_006410615.1 of Neotragus moschatus. Taxonomy (NCBI): domain Eukaryota; kingdom Metazoa; phylum Chordata; class Mammalia; order Artiodactyla; family Bovidae; genus Neotragus; species Neotragus moschatus. The sequence goes on along the minus strand of SJYA01001945.1, from coordinate 581,423 downwards.
ACCTGCATATAGGTTTCTCAAGAGGCAGGTCAGGTGGTCTGGTATTCCCATCTCTTTCAGAATTTTCCAAGTTTATTGTGATCCACATAGTCAAAGGCTTTGGCATAGAAAGATGTTCAACATTACTAATCATTAAAGAAATGCAAATCAAAACTATAATGAGATAACATCTCATATCCATAAGGATGGCCACTATCAAAAGGACAGAAAATAACAAGTACTGGTGGGGAAGCAGAGAAGTTCAAACACTTATACACTATTGGTGGGAACATGAAAAGGTGTAGCCACTACAGAAAACAGTATGGAAGTTCCTCAAAAAGTGAAAAGCAGAGCTACTAAATGATCCAGCAATCTCCCTTCTAGGTATATACCCAAAAGTACTTAAATAAGGATCTCAAAGAGATATTTGCACACTCACATTCATAGCAGCATTACTCACAATATCCAAGAAGTAGAAACGGCCCAAGTGCCCATCAACGGACGAGTAAGTATTTTTTTAACATGGTATGCACATATAATGGAATATTGTGCAGCTCTGAAAAAATAAGTAAATTTTGTCATATACTACAACATGGATAAACCTCAGGGACATTATGTTGAGTGAATTAAGCTTGTTACAAAAGGAGAAACAGTGTATAAGTAAATGATGTAATATCTAAAGGAGTCAAAACCATAAAAACAAAAAGTAGAAAGGTGGTTGCCAAGGGCTGAATAGAAGGGAAATTAGTGTTTAGTGAGTACTCAGTTTCAATATTATAAAATGAAAAAGAATTAGAGATCTGCTACACAATGAATATATTTAACACTACTAAATTGTACACTTTAAAATGGTTGACAGTAATTTTAATGTTATATGTTTTTAAACTCACAATAAAAAAGGTGAAAAGTTGCAACTGCCACATAGACTTGTTTTGAGAATAAAATAAGATGATAATGCATTTAACACAATGCCTGCCGTCCTTAAACACTCAAAAATAGCTCTTGTTAGATCCCATCTATGAAACCAAACCAAAACTTTTTTCTTTTTAGTTAATTAAGCTCTCATTTATTTTTCAGAGAAATTTTAGGTCTTAAATCCCTCATTAAATCTACCCTACATCTCCTCGTGACATCTAATTATTCAGCTGGTGAGCTCTGCTTTTAAATGCTGATTAATTGCCTTAGAGTTTTCCAGAATTCCCCAACTCAATGTTTTTCTTTTACTAAATCCACCATCCTTTGAAACAGACCTCAGAAAGAAGGGGAAATGACATATCACTCCCCTTAGCACATACATGCTCACACTCACATACACACACACACACACACACACACACACATCATTTCCTCTTCAAAGGTTACAATAGTCTCAACTCCAAAACTATGTGCAGAAAACCTATACAGGTAAAAACTTTTAGGGAATCCCCTGATATTCCAGTGGTTAGGACTCCCAGCTTTCACTGCTGTCGCTCAGGTTCAATCCTCATTTGGGGGAACTAAGATCACAAAAGCCAATGAGTGCAACCAAAAGGAAAAAAACTTTTAAAGTGACGGGAAGTGAAGTCACAATAAAAATTATGAACCCCTTCATGTTTCTACACCCACTAAAAATAATCTGTTATGCCACACTTTAGTATCTCCCAGGTTTTCCAGGTGGTTCAGTGGTAAAGAATCCGTCTGCCAATGCAGGATGCAGGTTTGATCCCTGAGTTGGAAAGATCCCCTGGAGAAGGAAATGCCAACCCACTCCAGTATTCTTGTTTGGGAAATCCCAAGGATAGAGGAGCCTGGCAGGCACAAGAGTCGGACACAACTTAATGACATTTTAAATAGCAATAGTATCTCCCATGATCTAATAAAAAATATAGTACAGATACTATGCTATCTACCGGGTAGCAATGAGTACTACACTGCTAACTGTATTTCCTATCTCTTGTTTGCTAGAAAGTGAAATCACTCAGTCATGTCTGACTCTGCGACCCCATGGACTGTAGCCTACCAGGCTCCTATGTCCATGGGACTTTCCAGGCAAGATTTCTGGAGTGAGTGGCCATTTCCTTCTCCAGGGGATCTTCCCAATTCAGGGATCAAACCTAGGTCTCCTGCATTGCAGGCAGACTCTTTACTGTCTGAGCCACCAGGGAATCCCTGTTTGCTAAAAGGCCTTCCTATCTACAAAGACGTGTCTTCCCTGAGTCTCCTCCATCCCTTCAGTGTTTTCTAATTCAATGACCTGGAGATTTCTACTTGCAGTCCCAAGATAAAAGAAACACAAAATAACATAATATTATAACTTGAATGCTTAAGATGAAAAAAGTTTAGAGCATCACTAGTGACCATTCTTTTTAGGGTAATTCCTTGTTGAGGGATCTGTCCTGTGCAGTATAAGTTCAGCAGCAACATGGGCCAAAACATCACTAAATGCCACTAGGCTTCCTCCAAATTGTGACACCAAAACTGACTCCAGACACTAACAGGTGTGTCCACCAGGAATAAGAGGAACTACTCAAGTTGAAAACCACTGTTTCAGAAGGACCTATAGCCTATGCAGCTTTCCATGGGAGCTGAGTTCAGAGCCTATAACACCTGGATGCCGAGAATGATCCCAGAGGAGGAGGACCAGACAGCGGTGAAATCTCCATTTCTTTTCTCTAGACCAGGAAGATGAGAGCACCAGTTCCAGCAGGACCCAGAATACGATGGCACAGACCCAAGCCTCAATTTCCGAATATTTTCCCCTAAGGACACAAGTGCCTGCGTGCTAAGTCACTTCAGTCGTGTCCAACTCTATAGACTGTAGCCCATCAGGCTCCTCTGTCCCTGGGATTTCCCAGTCAAGAATACTGGAGTGGGTTGCTATGCCCTCCTCCAGGGAATCTTCCCTACCCAGGGATCAAATCTGAATCTCCTGCAGTTCCTGCACTGCAGGTGGATTCTTTACTGCTGAGCCACCAGAGACGCCCAAGAGAACAACCTAAACACCCAGGTATGTTTCATCACCTTCATTCTCTCCGAAGGCTTCATTCCTAAAATGTCTACTCTAAAATTCACCTTACCTCCTTCTCTTTTCCGAAATATCTATTCCTTCTCTCTAAAATGGTGGCCACATTACACTACAGTATTCTTGCCTGGGAAATCCCATGGGCAGATGAGGCTGGCAGGCATTGCAAAGAGTCAAACACAACTTTGTAACTGAACAACAACAACACACAATCAAGCAGATTGATTTGGGGAAATACTTCTTGTTGGATATGTGGCATAAAATGGAGAGTGAAGTGACCTAGCAATATGGAATACAGAGTCTTGTAAGAAATTAACTCTTGTGTATAGAATAATAGTTGCAAATATTCAAACAATAAAGTCGGTGGCTAAAGGAAAAATCAAACAAAATGATGCCCACAGGAATGGCTTGAAATTCCCACACCCTTGAAAAAAAAATTCCCATAGTTGAAATACAGACATACGTCAACCTACACGTGCTAGAACACGGCATAGGCCGGGGAGAAGTAACTCATCCTCCAAAGACGTGGACTTCTCCAAGTTTTCATTTACTTGGTAATGATTTTTTTATACAGACTGGTTTATAATCTGTAAATCAGTTCAGACTTAAAACAAGTTGGCTGTATGATTTGGGCAAATCTCTGCATGTTTTATTTTTTTTAACCATCATAACTAATTTTAAGTGTACAGTTCAGTAGTGTTAAGTATATTCAGGTTGCTGTGCAACAGACTGCTGGAACTTTCCATCATGCAAAACTGAAATGCTATACCCATTAAATACTAGCTCCCCATCTCTCTCCTCTTTACGCCCTCCCCTTAGACCCCCCTCCATTCTCCTTTCCATCTCTGTGAATCGAGTATTTTAGATGCTTCATCATCGCGCTCTTTGCTCAATCATGTCTGCCTCTTTGTGACTCCATAGACTGTAATCTGTCAGGCTCCTCTGTCCCTGGGATTCTCCAGGCAAGAATACTGGAGTGGGTCTCCATTTCCTTCTCCAGGGGATCTTCCTGATCCAGGAATCAAACCTGTGTCTTTTATGTCTCCTGTGTTGGCAAGCAGATTCTCTACCACTGGTGCCACCTGGGAAGCCCTTTAGATGCTTCACAAAAGTAAAATTATACAGTATTTGTCTTTTGGGGACTGTCTTATCTAACTTAACAGATGTTCTCAACGTATCAGCATTTCCTTTTCAAGGCTGAATAACATCTCATTATACCTGGTGGCTTAGATGGTAAAGCGTCTGTCTACAATGCGGGAGACCGGGGTTCGATCCCTAGGTCGGGAAGATCCCCTGGAGAAGGAAATGGCAATCCACTCCAGTACAGTTGCTTGGAAAATCCCATGGACAGAGGAGCCTGGTAGGCTACAGTCCATGGGGTCGCAAAGAGTCGGACACGACTGAGA